>QTSX02006417.1:252067-391479 GCA_014839935.2 Entomophthora muscae
GAATAGCAGCATTCACGACAGAACCTGAATCCAACCTGGAGAATGCCACCATCCTACTAAAGGAATATAAGTCTTGGAGTAAAGAGTTGTGCCCTGCAAGCTCAACTATGGTAGGGGATGATGTCAGGGCCCAGATTGCCCTGGACAGTCAGCTGGCCTCCTTAGAGTTGATTAAACATGCAGTGTGGAAACCCCCACAAAGTACTTTCCAGGGAAAAATACCCCCCTTTTGACTAGTGAATGGCCCGGTATTTAAGAGGCACATGAGCCTCAAATCCCTGGCATCAAGCCTGTTATCAAATTTGGGCCACCTACCTATCGGGAAATGGCATATTGGGAGAGCGACCGTTCAATCGCGCAATTGGATGATTAATTCATTGCGGGAGCTAAAAATAACTGTAGCAACTCACCATGCTGCAAATTTCAAAAGGTTCATGTTATAACAGCCAATGAGATCTCACCCTCTTGGCCAAGCATGCAAATTCTGGGTAAAATTGTAAATCTAACTCCAAATGATGCCATCAGTTCTCTGGTGGCACAAAAGGCCACAGAATCTTCAGTAAGTATAAGTAGTGAGAAGAAGAAGCCCTCCTTACTGTTGACATCTTAATAAAGAGAGTTTATGCCTAGAATATTTATTTTATTGCAGTAATTGTCTATTTTTGCTCAAATTTAATTATTCTCTTTGCATCCATTCGTAAATCCACTACTCAATACAAACTTGCATACCCATATCCTCCCGGCCATACTCCTGTTGCCCTTGCCAAACCGCCCTGCGCCCTTAACCTGGAGTATTTCCATCCCCATCATCTGGATCTGCCACCAGCAATGAAGGATATTCCAATTGCCCCTCCTCTCCCCAACGCGCCTCCCACCCAGGACTTTAGCAAGCTGGGGTTTGTCTATATCACAGTATTGGGGCTGGCCGATCAAGTTGTGCCCCATACTGGGAGTTGGCGCCCCCTAGCCACTGCTCTAAACTACCTGGTTCGCATAGTACCTATTGTGTACATTGCCTTCCAGGCCCAGCCTGCCTTCCCTGTGGGAGTCCAGCCAGACTCTGGTATGGGCCGTGACACTCGGTATCTGTTGGATTACACTGAAGTTTAACACTCTCTTTGACAATTCTTTTCATTCTTAAGAAATTTTGATTGATAGCTCACCTGATCAATTTGCTTAGGATTGGTGTTTCTGTGAGCTAATCTTTAATAAACTTTAATCCAGGTGCCTTTCTTCATGTAATTGGGAATAACTACCCAACAATTGTATCTCTGAAAAGAATAATATAATAAGTATTTAAATTAAGCATGGTGGTTAAGCCACCAAAAACTGTTTTTTAGGGCCCAAGGGCCCCCAACTCTGATCCATTTAAACTATAGTCTAAGAGAAGTCCTTTATTTATTATTCAGACCAAGAATAATCACAATGGGGAAAAATGAAACTAGATTCTTTTTATATCATTTGCATTGGTCTTTGGGATTCTTCCAGATTATTCCTGAAGGTCCTTGTCTCTCTATATGAGGTCATGCTAAAGGCTTGAGGCATCAGCTGACTAATTCTAATCATATTCCTTTAGCCATATTTGAACTTTGGGCTTTGCCTCAGTTGGTCATCTAAAAATACTTTGGCAGGATGCTCCTCATCTGAGGCTTTCATTTGAGAGTAAGAATGTCCAAAACTGATCACTGGAAGCTGAGATATGATTGGATTTTCCCGCTCACTAATTGTTGCTTGTCTTGATTTGAAATCCAATCTTGCAACCATTTTGGGACACGTTGACAGAATTTTTGAACTCAGCTCTTTAAATTGCCATAACTTTTGATCTAGGGTACCTAGAGATCATCAAGGTGGCTTTCTGACAGCAATAGGTAGCTTTATTGATCCAAGCTTTTAAAACGTTACTTTTCAAAGCCACCATGTCATGGCGGGCCATGACAGTTTTTTGGCTAGGATACCAGAAAATTATATCAGAGGGCTGCTATAAAAGAGTAAAGCTGAGCATAGCACAGCTTTGCCTTTTTGATGGCCTATCTGACACACCTTTCCGTTTATTAACACATATCTGATAAAAAATATTATATTCAGCCAAATATCTATTAATTCATACCATTAAATAATCCTTTTTAACAGCTGGGACAATAAAAGAGAAATTTGAAGTGGATATTTTACTCAATAAAAGTGTGTTTCAAGCAAGGGTATTGGTTCTAGCTTGGGTACCCACCTTATTTCTGACACTGTTTTTCTCATAAACCAAAATCTAACATTGTGACATCACTTCTATCATTTCACATAAAAACATATTTTGAATTGCTAGAAATGATGCCATAAAGTTAAATTTTGGTTCTTCAGAAAAACGGTGTCAGAAATAAGGTGAATACCCCAGATTCAGGCAGACTATCTAAAAGTAAACAAATCATGGACAATGTGAATGATTTGCTTGCTTTTGACAATCTGCTGATCAGTGTGGTACCAGATTTGAATCTGGACCAAATATCAAATATGCAAACCTGCCAAAAGCTTGCAAAAATTTTATAGCTTGGTTTTAATTCCTTATCTCCTTGATTTCAATAAAAATCTCTCTCGGCTATTCATTACTCTTGTTTGATTTGATTGGCTGTAGACAGCTTCTATGGAGGTAGGTGCTGCTGTCTCCTGTTGATGTTTCTCCTTCCTCTGGTTGAGTCGAATATCGAATATTTGAAGTTTAGCTCTTCACAAGTACACCCTTGTGGTTCTATCTAGGGATGCTTCGGCTTAGCCCCGGCTAGCTTTCGGCTCATGGCCGCTTCAGCTAAGACGTAAATATCTAATATTTACGCATATTGAAATATATCTTTGAAAGGGGGTATTGGAAGCCAGAAACTGGCCGCGGCTGCCCGGGGCTTGGCCGAAGCAGCCCTAGTTCTATCTGTGATGGTAGCCTTTTATAAGTTCATATTTACTATCTCGATTGATCGTTCCATAGTTCGACATATCTGACATTGCAGTATCATTGGGCTTTGAGGATTTAATTGGTGAAATCAAATCAGATGCAGTTTTAAATCTTTTATCCGCTTAGAGGAATAGCTTAGTTCCACTTAGTGCTACATCGGCCAAGCCCCAGACGCCACAGTCAGCTTCTGGCTCTGGGTCTCTCGTGTCAAAGATTTATTTAATAGTGTTTCAAATATTAGGGACATCCGTTCTGGCTGTAGCGGCCCAGAGCCGAAAGCTATCCGGGGCTGAGCCGAAGCATCCCTGGTCCCAATAAGAAATTTCAATTGCAGCTGATAAAGCTAGTAACTAATTTGGAGCTCCAAAATATGCAAATGTAAATAAGCAGTCATTCATGCATCTGCGGGAATATACATCAATTAAATCAAAGAGTCTAAAGGGGTGCAGCATGACAAGCCTTAAAGTACAACAAGCTCAAGGAGACCCTTGTTAAATACAAGGATGGATCCAGGAACAAGCCGCAAGGAAGAATCTAAGCCACTCTTGCCCAAGCTACAGCATCGGAGAACATGCGCCGTGAAAAAAAATTCGCGTACTAAATCACAGTCAAATCCCCCATTGAAATATGGTTCGCACCAAGAGTTTATCACATACAGACAGCCTAATTCTATAGCCTGGGGAGAAGACTTCTCTACTCAGTTCTTAGACTTTGACTCATCGGAGGATGGCTTGTTTAGAAAAAAAGCTTTGCCTGGCGATCCTGGTAAGGTGATTGAGAACTGGGTAGAAAAAGGACAGAAGCCTACACTTCGACAGCAAATGGCATTTTATGTGGATACCTCAAGATTAGGAAGGTTTTGGGATCTCTTAGATACTGTACTTAATTTTGGGTTAGTCTGCATTTACATTTGGGTAAGGTTTAAATTAATCCATACATCTAACATCAAGCAAGAATACTCGTTATGCAGTAATTGATGACCACATGCAGTTTCTTCCTCGAATCTATTTTTTTACGGAGTGGTACCTGGCCTTGCTTTTGTTTTTGCAATCTCTTCCGAGGATATACATTTCAACTGAGATGTTGAGATTATTTGTTTTCGCCATTTTGCATAGTCAGTCTAGTATCTACTCTTCCGCCTATACTCGTTCCAGCTATTGACCGTCTCTCTTCTAACATTGATTTATCACATTCCTATATGGCAGCCGGATTTATGGTATGGTTGTAGAACTTTAATTGCTAGTGCTAAAATTTATTCTCCGAATTAGGTGTATGTCTATCCGTTTCGCATTCTACGACTACATATGTCATTCTGTAAACTCCTCTTACCTGTCAGAAATTCCTTATTCAATTTATCCCTGATTGTTAAAAAAACTTTACAACTTTGTAAGCACACTTATATATATATTCTCATTTTTCTAGGTTCTACGATTCTTATCACTATAGTATTTGTCAGTGCGTGGATACACATAGTGACCTTCAAGTTTTATGAGTCCAATAAAGACAAGAAGCCGATAACGTTCTTCGATGCTTTTTTCTTCACTACAAGTAAGAAAGCGTATGTAAAGCTTCTAACTTGCAAATAGTCAGCAGTACTTCGGGGTTCAATTCGAATTTGGTTCCTGACAGTTCCTTCAATAGGTTTATTATATTGTTCATTATGGTTTCTGGTGCTCTATTTCTTCCTGGGAAGATAAGCGAGCTTCTTGCTCTCATAAGCAAACGGTCGATATTCGATTCTCACTTTGAGCCAGAAAAGAACCGGCAACATGTGATAGTCTGTGGCAATTTTACAAACAACTGTCTCTACGAGTTTTTGCGTGAATTTTTTTGCGAAGACCATGGCCTTCAGACTGTAAATACAAATGTTGTTATCCTCAATTCTGCTGAGCCTTCTGAAGAATTGGTCAGCATACTAAATGATCCTGTTTATTCGAGCCGCGTACAATACGTGAAAGGGTAAACCAAACTACATACATGTGCTAACCATTAGACTTCCAACTTCATACAAGAGTCTGAAGAAAGTTCGAGCGAGTTTAGCTAAAGCTTGTTTCGTGCTTACTGGTAAGAACTCATCTGACGATGACCGTGAAGCTGATGCTACCGCTGTTATGCTGGCTTTGGTAGTAGATAGCAATTTAACTATGCTAACACTTCTAGGCGATTAAAAGATTTAATAAAGGGCTGCGCTTATATGCACAAGTAAATCTCCCTGAAAACAAACCTCATTTCGACCACCTTGCCCGCCAGCTGGTCTGCCTTCAGGAACTCCGGCTTGGGATGCTTGCACAAAATCTTCTTAATCCAGGATTCTCCACTTTAATCTACTTGTTGGCAACTTCCATGACAGACACAACCTATGATGAACTGCTAGCCAGCATTAAACAAACCCCGGAACTACCCTGGCTAGAGGAGTACGTGCACGGCGCAACTCATGAAATCTACTCGATAAGCATATCTTCTTTCTTTGCTGGGATGACTTTTATTGCTGTCGCAGAAACAATTTACAAGCATTTCGGCGCAACATTATTTGCCCTTAACTTGTCAACGTCTCAGAAGAATGACCAGAATGTCCTTCTTAATCCTTCCAGCTATATCATCAAGGGTGGTGAAGATGGATTTATTATGTCGTCTTCGGCTTATGACGCCAACCAGATTTCGCGATTGGGAGAGCAAGGAAATACTCTAAAAGAATTTGCAAGTATATTTGAAGAAGAGCTTCCTAGCTATTTGGACGAATCCCTGAATGACGAGCCTGCTTCTCTTGAACCCATTCAGGAGACGCCTGAGCTTCATAAGACATCCACAAAAGAGTCCGTTACCAGTGACTTGGCTGATGTCCCTAAACGACCTTTAGTACTGCAGCTTGACGGTAATAGTTCAGATGACAGCTCTGGGGCAGATGCACCCCCAAATACATTTGATAGTGTCGCTTCTTCGGAAAAAGATGCTGGCCCTGATCTGACATTGCAAGAGCGTAACATTAACAAAGTCATCTCCGAAATGGTCAAAGAAAACTCATATTCCTCGGCTCTAAAAGGAATTAACGAGCTGTCAGGCCATGTAGTCATTTGTGATAGCTCACCCTCCTTCCCGCGTTCTATGGAATATTTTGTTGGTCCGTTCCGTGCTCCTCACCTGCAGAAATGGCTTCCAATTGTTATTTTAACGCTTACACCACCTAGTGACAATCAACGCTACTTACTGGAGCAGTTTGATGATGTTTATTTCTTGTGTGGCTCCCCCCTTTCCCGCAAATCTTTGTTCTCGGCAGGTGTTTCTCGGGCATCCAGGGCAGTGGTGCTTTGTCACGATACCGCTTCGACGCGTAATGGAGAGCGCACTGTGGATGCAACATCGCTTCTCACAGTCCTCAACATGGAATCTATGGCTTTGGATCCTCAATTTTTTGTTGTTGTGGAGTTTATTTATCGTGAAAACATGAAGTTGGTTGGTGCAGGTGAGACAATTTCCACATCTGAAAAGTATTCACAGGCTCTCCTTCGACCTGCATTCATGTCTGGCCATGTGGTTGCACCATGCATGCTCGAGCCTCTTATATGCCAAGCTTATTACAATGACAGTTTCTTGGCTGTTATTGACTGCCTAGTCTTTGACTCATCGCTTGACAAATGGCGCAACCCCGAGAATACCAAAAAACGCAAACCATCATCCTCCCAGCCAAGCACTTCCCAGACCTCATATTTACCCCTTTCTCATATTTTCACTTTTGAAGTACCTTCTGTTTTTTATAACCGACCTTACTTCCATCTTTTCCTGTGGCTGCTTCGGGAACACTCCGCAGTGACACTTGGCATTTTTCGCACTCGGATATTCAAAGGTCGACAATTGTCTTACGTTGTCACGAACCCTAAGCCCAACCTGCCTTTAGTTGAACTCGACAAAGTTTATATAGTTTCTAAGGTGTGCCCTAGATATTAACCCAGGAAGAATAAATGATATTTCAAAATACCTTTGAACTGAGTTGGGGATTATTTAACCATATAAAAACGCCTTATCAGAAAATCCATTTTCAAGTTATTGCATACAATCAATATGCATGTGCTGAAAGTGCAACACCAAATAGTGACACAACATCTTGGAGTTTTTTTACCCCCTGAAGGAAGAATTGAGTATGTGTCACTTGATGGGAAGTATTCCAAGGACTCACACCTTGACACATTTAATTGCTACACGAGGTGGTTTGACCCACCCACAATTAGGATAGCTCCCACTATCCCTTAACTAGTATATTCGGCGTGAGTGGTTTGGTGCATTGGTAATTCGATTCATAGTGAATTGGATTACCAACCACCAATCCAGCCAATCAGATGGCACCCAGCCACCTCCCTATTTTTGGTTGGGTGGCAGGGGTCCTATTTCTCGATTTTGCTTGAAAAAGCGTGTTTTTAAGAACATGTTTTTAAAAGGCTTGGGTTTATACCCGAGTCTTGATTTTTTCATTTTCAAAAATCCTATTAATTTAAAATATTTAAAAAGTTTTAACATATATAAATTTCAATTTCAAATCCAATGAAGGTAATTTCATATAGCTATTTATTATGGTACTTTTATATAAATATATATATAACTCTTAAAGTTAAAATAAAAATTATAAGTTAAACTTTTTCAACTAAACTTGCAGTTTTATTTATACAGTTGATAAAGGTACTTTGATATTTATAAAATAAACATAAGCAAGTGTCAAAACCGCAGGCTCAACCCGCCAGCAAGGTTCCAACCAAGCGGGTTCGTGACCCACAATCTGATTATCCGGTCACCCCAAGCCAGACTAGGAAGTCAACTTGAATTACCAAATCCAACAACATGAACAGATGATGATCCTTCCTGGTGGATACCTCGTTTTGGCGCTTGACTCATTATCAGGATCAAGCCACCCCCTTCTTCCATCCAGCTGTGTGATCACAAATCATGTTCCTGTTATCCTTGATTCACATGAACTATATAATCACTATCTCACAATAAAGATTATTATCTATCTTCTAAATATTTTTCCCCATGTAGCTCTGCTAGAATAGCACAGTTGCAACATTGGTAGCACAGGTAGGCTCTCCTTCCTACCTTATCTTGAAAAATTCCGCCTGTTACCCCCACACACCGCAGCCAACAAATGCTCGACAGAATTATGTCTGGCCTCCCGCTTGACTGGACTCTGTACACTCCTGGTACCGAGATACCTGATGGCTTTGTCTTATATCAAAACACGGTGATCCCGCTACCCCCCTTCAACGCCATGTCTGCACAAGGTTTCTTTCAGGCTCCCTCCTCAATGCCGCGACCAGCTGACAAAACCATCATGCCCACCTACGTAGCTCAAAGACTACAAAGCGCCGCCTTGGAACCCTTCACAGGAGCCAATGACGACAACACCGCCGCATGGATCCAGTCCACCCAGAGAAAGCTGGCTCAGATGAAATGCTCACAGCGGTTTTGGATCACAGAAATTTCTATTTGCCTGACCCATGACACTGGCACCTGGTGCAACAAGTGACATGAAGAGCACACTGACAAGAACTGGGATACCTTTAAGCAAGATTTCCTGACAAGATTTGTGCTTAAAGATACAGCACTCATGATCATACACCAAGTAAAGAACCTGACCCAGACAGGCACTGTGAAGGAACTCACCCAGGCCTACAATGAACTCTGTCTTTGTGCACCATCTGACATGACCTTTGACACCCCAGACACACACCTCATGTACTACGGCGCTCTTAAGTTGCATGTGATGAGGCATGTGAACCTGGATCAGGTGACCAACCTGCAAAGTCTGTACCGTAAAGCAAAGAAAGCAGAGCAAACATCTAACACACTGCATAAGGCACAAACTGGGAAACAAGAAAGACCCAAGGATTCCCATCAAGGCGAGTGCTCCTCTCATCCACCTTCTGGAGGCAATGGGAACAACGCCAACCACAAACCCATGGGTGCAAATGAAATGGAAAAGGAAACAAAGTCAGTTAAACCATACCTATTTCTGTGTCACCGCCACACAAGGCAACCAAGATGGGGGAAAAGCCCAGGGAGAGCACTAAGCGAGCCAAGCTCTCCTCATGCAACTCCTGACCCGCCCAATGATGAATACTGACCCGAGGACATAGACCAATGTCCAATGATTCAAGTGCCCTCGGAGAACCCGGTACTGTACACCATTGCCAGACATCCCAATAAATTGATGTCCTATCCTTTCTGCTTTTGCAGTTACACAGGCTCAGCACTCCTGGACTTGGGCGCAGACCAAACCCTAGTCAACAGTAGCTTTGTGGATAAGTTCAAGCTGGCCACTAATCCTTTGCGGATTAAAAATGTGGTCCTGGCTGACAAACACCACATCACTGTGACAAAAAAGACTGCCCCCTTCTCTGTCATGCTTGAGAACCTGCATTCCACCATCCAAGGCCCTGTCATTGAATTTCCCAAGTTTGACATTGTACTGGGACTAGACTGGTTACAGAAGAACAACCCTCATGTAGACTGGGCAACCTCAGTGTTGACCATCAAGCGTGAAGGTGTCAACCACCAGATCTACCCTGACTTTGTGGACCAACTGCTATGCGACCACATCTTTGTACGTATCACAGAGACCCAGGAAGAGAAGAAAAAACTGAAGGCAATTGACTGGGACTCCTTTCAGTATGAGATCATACACTTCAAGGATCACCAAGATACCTCCACGCCTCAGAACTACAAAATTGTGGCTCACCATTCAGAAATTTTTAAGGAAGCGCTACCCGGGCTGCCCCCTGAAAAAAAAAATCCAACACTCCATCCAACTCAAGGGGGCTGTACCCAAGGCACACCCTATCTACAGGCTGACACCAAATAAAGATGACACCTTATGTGCCTATCTCAAGGAGGCATTGGAAAAAGGACTTATCTGCCCCTCACAGTCTCCCTTTGGGGCTGCCATATTCTTTGTGGCTAAGAAGGGCAGTACCTTACATCTGGTCACAGACTACTGCGCCCTAAACAAAGTTATCATTAAGAATTGTTACCCACTGCCACTGATTGACAACCTCTTCAATGCTTTGGGAGAAGCCACAGTCTTCTCCAAGATTGATCTAACTGCAGGCTACAATCAGATTTGTATTAAGGAGAAAGACATTCCCAAAACGGCCTTCTGCACTAAATACAGCTTCTACAAATGTGTGGTGCTCAACTTTGGCATGACCAATGCCCCCATCCACCTTTGTAACCTTCATGAACAAAGTATTTGTGCCCCACATAGGCAAGCACGCCCTAGTGTACCTAAACAACATTATTGTCTACAGCCCCTTGGTAGAACAACACCACAAATACCTAGAGGCAGTCTTTGCTACCTTGGCACAACACAAACTGTTGGCCAAACCCTCCAAGTGCCAGTTCTTCTGTGAGCAACTACCCTTCTTGGGACACATAGTCTCAAAAGACGGCATCAAACCCAACAGTCAAAAGATACAGGCTATCTGCAAGATGCCACCACCCAAGGATAAGTTGGAACTCCGCACCTTCTTGGTAATGGTGGCCTATGTACAACTCTTCATACCTGACTGTGGCGTTCTGACTGCCCCCTTATCCGCCATAACAAGCACCAAGTCCAAGTTTGTATGGACCCCCCAACATGACCTCTGCTTTAGACGCCTCAAGGAGAAACTTGCAACAGCTCCCATCCTACAATACCTCAAACGTGACAGGGAATACCAAATGGAAACTGACGCCTTAGATGTGTCTATTAGGGGAGTACTATGAATCAAAAATAATGACAGTGACTTTCTTCCTGTAGCTTATGAATTGCAAAAGTTGAAAGATGGCAAGTGTCAATACCCTATTCATGACAAAAAACTGTTGGGCATTATACACTGCCTAGTCAAATGGCGCTGTTACCTAGAACAGCAGGAAGAATTCAAAGCATTAACTGATCACAAGTCACTCTTCTATTTCAAAACTCAAGCAAATCTGTTGCGCCGCCAAGTGCGGTGGATGAAACTATTGGAGAGATTTAATATGCTCATCCAGTACAAACCTGGGGCTGAGCTTGCCATGGCAGACACCCTGTCCCGCCTGTATGTCTGTGCTTCAAGAGGATAGAATGGGCTTGACCCAGACTGGCCTCTCTTAGTGTTATGAACAAAGGACAAGGGTTTCCCCCCTGGCACCACCAACATAACCAAGGAAACAGTCATCAAGAATGAGCACCTCTTTGCTGACATATATGAGACCCTACACAGAAAAATGACTGACGGTACAACCATTCCCTATATCCCACACATCAGCGGGTCAACACTATCCTTTGCTATCACAGAGACCTTGGACATACCAAGAGCAGAAACCTATATGAGTTCCTAAAACATAAAGCCTGGTGGCTAACCTTATACCGCAATGTCCAGAAAGTTCTAGACTAATGTTAAGTGTGCAAAAAGTTTGCCAAAAGTAAAACCCCGCCAAAGTCGGTACTTCTCCTCTGCATACAACTACCTTTCAAAGTATGGGCTCTTGACATCGTTGGTCCCATGCCAGGAAAACACAATGACAAGAAATACATCATCACAACCATTAACTTTGCAACAAGATGGCCAGTAGCCTAAGCAGTGAAGGCACACACCGGCAATGCCGTTCAACAATTTATTGGCAAAGAGATAATCAGCAAGTTTGGAAAGCCAGAACTCCTGATAACTGATGGAGGAAAAGAATTGACCTCTGAAGACACCAATGTATACCTCACCAAAAATGGGGTCAAGCACACTGTGACAACGACATACCACCCACAGGCCAATGGACGTGTGAAGCGGCTTAATGGTAGCCTTGTGCAAGCCTTATCCAAGCTCACCACTGAGAGACCTGAAGACTGGTATAAACAGTTACTGACTGCACTACTTGTGTGTCAAACCTGAGTGAACAGATCCACTGGAAAAAGCCCTTTTGAACTGGTATACAGCACACAGCCAAATATCATTCAAGCATTGACAGGACCTAAACTGGAAATTCCAAGTAAAGTCTCTTCACGCTCAGACCCTCAAGTAATAGAGGCTAACAGCAAGCAAACAGCAAAGGAAAATGAACGTCTGCAAAAGATATTTGTCCCCATCCGCAACAGACATGAAGTTGGGGACAAAGTATGGGTCATGAATGTTGAAAAAAGCAAGCTGCAACCAGAGAAAGTGGGGCCAGCAATCATTCTGAAGGTAAACGACAATAACACTTATCTTGTGCAAGGGCTTGGAAAATGTAAGCAAGACAAGACCCTACACCATGATTTCCTATGACCCTGCAAAGCAAGACAGAAACAACGAGAAACAGCCCTGCTCACCACAGAACAGCAACTAGTTCAATACGACACCCGGGGTCCTGACAACCTTTCTGACAACCTGCCCCCAGAGGAGGCCGACCTTCAGCTGGGGGGTGTCAAAACTGCAGGCTCAAACTGCCAGCAAGGTTCCAACCAAGCGGGTTTGTGATCTGCAATCTGATTATCTGGTCACTCAAAGCCAGACTAGGAAGTCAACTTGAATTACCAAATCCAACAACATGAACAGATGATGATTCTTCCTGGTGGATACCTTGTTTTGGCGCTTGACTCATTATCAGGATCAAGCCACCCCCTTCTTTCATCCAGCTGTGTGATCACCAATCATGTTCCTGTTATCCTTGATTCACATGAACTATATAATCACTATCTCACAATAAAGATTATTATCTATCTTAAATATTTTTCCCTGCGTAACTCTGCTAGAATAGCACAGTTACGACACAAGTTTTTGGCTAAAATAAGTAAGAAAAAGACTAGTACAATAACTAAGTGCATTAAATACATTTATTACATTATTAAGTGTTATCTTTTATCAATTATAGTTAATTACATAAATATTCTAATAGCTTAAAACTGGTACATCTTTTTATGAAGTTTCAGATGAAAATGGTTGAATATGCTATACAATTTTAAAAGAAGATTTGATTTTTATATATGTGATTTATAATGTAAGCAGCCTTTTAATTACCACAGTTATTTATAGATCCTAAAAGTGATTGAGCACCCAATTGCACAATTGAACAATCACGCTCCCAATGTACTATTTCCCAATAGTTGAGAGGCCCAAATTTGATAATAGAATCAAAGCCAGGGATTTGAGGCTTGTGTGCCTCTTGAATCCTGGGCCATCCATTAGTTGAAAGGGGGTTTTCTTGCTCTGAGAGATACTTGGTAGGGGTTCTCAAGTTTTGGGGGTTTTCACCTCTAGGAAGACCAGCTGATTGTCCAGGGCTTTCTGGGCCTTGACACTTATATTTGACAAATGCTTTTGTGTGATCAGAAGTCATTGCTTAAACATAATTTTGTCCATTCTCTTTTTTAGTTCTCCTGACACAAGCACTAATCATATCCTCATATATTATAGTGCAAGAATTAAATGCCCTGTGCCCCAAAAATGTCAAATATATGAGTTGCCCTGATATCTCAAGCAGAACAATAGTAAGAATGACAAGATTTTAGATATGCATGAGTTGATTAACCTTTATCTTGAGATGATGATCTTACTATGTGACTTTGGTGAATTCTGTGCTTGATATAAATATTGTGTATTTGATTTGATTCACCCATTAAAGCCCAAATTAATGTTAGTTATAGTGAATTTTGTGCTGAATGTTTGTATTTAGTTAGTGCATGTCTTAAGTTTTCTCTGTACAGACTTTGATTTTTATGTCTCAACAGCTGTGAAAATTTTATAAGCATTGAGATTGGCTTAGTATTCAAAGAGATATGATATTTTTAGTTTATGTGTACTAAGTGCAAACTTGAATGAATCTTGTTGAACCTGGACCTTTGATTATGTTAAGAGCCCCATTCCAGCACTTCACTTTATATTTTAGCATCTAGAGCAGCTAAAGCTATCATATTTGGTATCATTTTGATAAGAATTACCTGAAAAATTTAGCTAGTTTTTTTAAATTTTATGAAAATTGTCGTAACTGGCTGTTTTAGCAGAGTTACAAGGGGAAAATATTTAGAAACTAGATGATAGTCTTTATTGAGAGATAATGATTATATAGTTAATGTGAGTCATGAATAGCAGGAACATGATAGGGTTGATCACACAGTGGAATAGTGAAGGGGGTAGCTTGATCTTGGTAATGAGTCAAGCGCCAAAACGAGGTATCCACTGTAAGGGATCAGCATTTGTTCATGTTGTTGGACTTAGCAATTCGAGTTGACTTCTTAGTCTGGCTTCAAGTGGCCGGATAATTGGGTTGCGGGTCACAAACCCGCTTACTCTAAAGCTTGTTGGCGGATCGAGTCTGCTGTTTCAACAAAATCATTTTATTGAGTCTTGATATTATAATTGCAAGTTTACTCCACTAACATTAGTTAGGATAATGTAATGGTAAGCAGGGTTAACTCTGAAACAATCTGTAGCCACTTAGATCAGGCAATGTATCCAGGTGGGATAGTCTAATTATTGAGATTTAAAATAAATAAGACTGAAATGTGAAAGCCAACCATCTCTTACTTAAGCTCATATTTATATATCTAATTTATATTGGATCCCCTTAAATTGATCAAGCGCACTTTCTCTAATCAAGTCAATCCTCAGCATAGAGTTTAAAGGACTAATCATAAAAGTGTAGCAAATCAATCCAAATTTAATCTTATTCTCAAACAATATGGTGCTCCCTTTCTAACTTTAATCCACACATTCTGGAGTCGGACAATCTACATAAATAAGCCTCTTTGATATTGTTGTAAGGGTTGACCACTAATTTAAAAATAAAACAGTTTAATCTAACTTTATAAAAGTCAAAATGGTTTATATTCTCGTTTTGACATCATTTATGTCACACTCAACTGGATTCAACCTTCATGCTTTCAAATGTTCTTGTAAGGGGTTGCATGTAAGGATGAACCAAATCGAGCTTTTGGCTTGGCCATCAACTTTAAATTTAAATAATATAAAATTAATCCAATTTAATCCCTCACAGCTCGAGTGCACTCAAGCTGACATTGCAGACAGATATGCAGACTCACTTTTACATATCTGTTAATCTTTCTAATGATTGCAATTTAAAATATGAATTCCTGCTTAAATCCCTGTTTCAGTTGATTTAATTAATTGCCATCCAAAAATAAAACTTGTTTTGGAGGCAAGGGTGGGGTGAGTTGAATATAAGAATAAATATTTATTTGAGCTTAGTTTGTTTTTGCGGCTGATAACACTGATTATTTCTCAGAGATAGTCCAATCATTTGCAAGTGGAAGTAGCATAAATAGTGCTTGGAATAGCTTCCAATGGCTGGCCCATGTGCGCCAATCTTTTTGCTGTGAGTCATGTGGTGGGCAAATATGTTAACATGAAGTAGTTATTTGTTGACAGTTTTATGTTTTTGATAAATGCTAAGGTGAACTTGAAGAATATCTGATATGAAGTTTGGCAAGTACATGCAAGAGGAAATACAGACCCTCGGTCCAGAGTGGCAAAAGTCTGTTATCCCTTACAAGTCTCTTAAAAAAGCAATAAAACATGATGAGTTTGATTTAGAAGCTTACTCCAGATGGCAGCCTATACTAGCCACAGGATGGTCCAACAAGCTTGATATGCTATCCGATCTGTATACTTTAGTCGATACAGGTGGTGGTGCGTTTGAACGTGATTTTTATCGTCTTCTGGGCAACTCTTTGATAAACTTAAGGACCTTTCTGGACGAAGCTTTTCAAGACACAAAAAATCGCCTTGTGTCCCTCAAGCTTAAGCTTTTATGTGCGGTAAAGATTTTTTTTGCTGAGGATTCCAAGTTCTTTTAACTCAACAAATTTATTAGACAAACCCTTTCTATAAGGATATTACAATATGGTATTATAGCCGCAACAAGAGACAAGCTAATTAAATTTAGGAAAAAAATATTGGGCTGCTACAAAGAGTTTGAAGTTTGGAATATACAAACCCCGGCACAGCTTAGCAGGCTTTCGTACATCAAACTAGATGAACAATTTACTCGGTTTTTAAATCGAATCTATATTCGGAAGCTAGTAAGCTTTAGTTTTTACTGTTAATCCTTATTTCAGCCTGAAAAACTTACACAAAAAGAATCAAAAGAAGCATTATTACTATTTCTTGAAGTAAGATAGTTGCTTAATTACATTAACCAGCTGTTTAAAGGCTAACAAGCAGATGCTTTCTTTGATTCGCTTCTGCGAATTAAATCAAACTGCTGCTAAAAAAATCATGAAAAAATTCAACAAATCCACCCAAAATCAGTAAGTTTTAGTTTTGATCCTTGCCAATAGAATCCTAGGCTATGTCTTGCAGTTGCCAAGCAAACACTATCTCCCTTATATAACTATCCCAAATTTACTTTGCAGAGCTGGTGGGATCTGATTAATAATACCATCCCAAATATTGATGATTTCCTTTGTCCTATTTGTCTAGGTAAGGAATCACTTTTTCAATTTAACATCCTTTCAGACATAGTGTGGAAGCCAACTCGTCTAGATTGTGGACATGTATTTTGTCATTGGTGCTGTTTACAAGCTCAGCTAAGGGCCAACGCACACTGCCCCGTTTGTCGATCTCCAGAATCTATGAACTCAGCACAGACCACAGATCTGGCACTTTCCAATCACCTTAAAACGTACTTTCCTGATGAGGTTCGCAAGAAGAAAAAGGATCAAGAAAAGGAAATCATGCTGAGCCAGATTGGCCATCTTCAGGGAGCTGAATTTATGGCCAACCTTTCTTGTTCGATTATGTAGCATTTCCTCTTTGCAGATTTATTTGTAAATTATGACTCCAACTGTTTTATGGGTCTGTCTTAATACACATTATATTCGCTTATCCTTTTGTTATTGTGGTATATCTAATCTAAAATACTGTACTTTTCAGAGCTGAGTAGATAGACAAACAAAACTAAGTGCAGAGCTCACAGAATTAACACAACAAAAAATAAACACTTTATATTAATTAAATATATTGATCTACTAAAGATTCATTTGTGTGCAACTTCCATGCACTCTGAACTTGGTTTTGTTTGTCTAGCTCAACAGCTCTGAAAATCCCTGTACATTTCCAATCAAGGCTCTGTAATAGGTTCAACTTACTGTTCTGCTGCCTTAATTTCCGCAGGCAAGTTTTCCACCAGTATATTTTCCACATGCTTATTTTCTGTCAATTTAATAAAGTCCCAGTTTCCATGGGCAATTTTCTGTCATTTGAAACCAAAAAACAAATCCATTTCCAAACACTTTTCAATATAAGACTAAGCCTATATTTTGCCAAATAATGGTCAACACATCTAATTTATATAAAAAGCAAAAACTAAATTTTCATGACCTCTGTTTATGTCTTTTAAAAGAAGAGTAAGCTTAAGGTAATCATTCAAGTGTTATTAAGAGAAATCCATTTCGTTTAAGAAAAAAGTATTTGATTACTTTAACTTTATAGTACCATGTAGTAGATGAATCAATACGTCATATATAGCTGGTATAGATGTTTTATCAAAATAAAGATTTGGGCCTTGTGAGAAAATATCATTGATTTATTGGCATATGATTATCAATCAATTAACCTGCAGTATTTTTTATCTTTTTGATTCTTAATCGCACAAGGTAAAGTAATTTCTTAGATCTTTTGGGGGGCTTATAGAATCTATGATGAAATCTGAGGGTTGCCCAAAACTTTACTTCTCAAGACATGTTGAGTCTAGTACTTTGTTTCAAAATCACTTTTTATAAAACATTTGTAAAAATAATATTACAAAGAATCTGGCTATTTTTTAAAAAAAAATCAAAAAAGGTTAGGGGTTTTTATAGTTTGAATAGCTGTCAGAAACTGCTCACCAATCTTGCGCTTGGTCAGTTGGGGGCCAACCGGTGATCAACTGATTGGCAGGGCCAGGTAGAGGACTGGTCCCAACTTCATAATGTAGGAGATTGCATGGCTGAGAAGAGTCCATTTGCCCAGGTGTAGGTAATGGAATCAATAAGGCCGGTCAGAAGCAGGTAGAATAAGCTCAAATACCCAGGCAATAACAGGGAGACAGATAGCCAGAAGCGGTAAGGCTTTTTACCTGATAGCTAGGTGGTGGTGTATGAGGAAAAGTAGGCATGAACCTATTAGGATCAGGCTTTCTGCCTATGAAATCTGGTCTGGAAATGTATTACTGGCTGTTATGTAGTACTCAGCAGTATGATACTTTGTATCTGTTCAGGAAAACACCAGCAAGTGGTAGCTTGGTGTAAAAAATAGCTGTTACTAATTATAGGTGGTGTAACAGCAGGCACTGGATAAGGAGGAGATTTCTCAAGAGCTGGAGTTTGGAGATAGAATTTGAACGCAAAAATCACTACTAGAAAATAAGGTATAATTTAGCTGAACCAAAGGTTTATATCAATCTTTATTATAAAATGGCAATACTGATCAATCCTGGGATTGTATTCTATTTAAGGTCAGAGTCTTGGCTTAATATTCTTTTATGTCACAATATGAGCTTGTCAGGGCATCCTGTATCTGGGAGTTTGATTGATGTATTTTCATTAATGGGAAATCTCAAACCCTATAAAATGGGTTTGGTTAGAGGCACATTGTCTTATGAAAGGCTTGGATGGGACAAGAGTCAAGGCTTTTTTAATTTTAGATTGTCACTTGGTGCTGCTATTCTTTTTGAGGGCATCACTAATAATTAATTTTTATCAACAAGTGATGAATGAGCCTCAGATACAATTTCTGAGGCAGGGTGTACAAAATTATCCTTATTGGGCCCTTTAGAAATAACCCAATATCTTATTCTTTTGGGGTCTTTTTCTGTATACAGCAGAATTTACAGGCTCTTTTTGGGCCAGAAGACCCAGATTAAACTCTTTATAGGTTCCAGTTTGAATTCAGGCTCCCAGTGCTGGACAATCTCAGAGAGAAAAGGCTCAAGCTGCTTCATCTTTTTTAGAGATCCACTGGGTAGGAATATTTTCCTTAATATAATTTAGAAAAGCTCACAGGTTAAATTTCACCAGTAAAGATCCTACTGGTATTCTTATCATCAACATTTGACCAGGCATCTAAAAAGGAAGAATCTCCTCAAGAAAGAGGAAATTATTAATGAGATGGTGCACACTTGTGTAAGCCAATATTTTCAGGAAACCAACCCTGGGCAGCCAGCCCGTCGTTTTCTGAGATTGGATGGGCTGCAGGCCAGATGAGCAGTGCTTACCAGAAGACTGGTGCTAACTTAAAGAGATACAACATGCATTTTACTATCAATAACCATAGACCAGAAGCCAGGGTTATAGTATCTATCACCTCTGAGAAGATAATATAAACTATTCTAAGCATCTTATTGGAGTTATCTGGAAGGATCTCAGAGCCAGATACAGGCATCAATTTAGGGTGAGAGGCAGCTTCATGTCTAGTTGATAGGCAGGAAGAAAGTTGTATTTATCTTTAAACAGTTGAGATTCAGTGATAAATCAAGGGCCTCTTCTATTATATCTGGTCAACTCTTTAGTACAAGCCAATGGGTTACTTGCTAGTATGTTCTGGGAGGTGTATACCTGGTATTTGGGTTTCAAGGGGTACTTCATGAAGTAGACGTGACCATAGGGGCACCTGAAGAATAAAAAATTGTGAGCAGCGGGGCAGGCAGGCTGGGAGGATTAGAGTTGAGCTGCCAGATTACTAAGATAAAATAAGGTAATAATTGGGGGAACCAATATCTCATAACCTTTATTCAAAAATAGCAATGAAGTCTGGCACAAGGTCTAGAAGTTCATATAGTACCCCCACTACCAGATTTGATCTCTAATGATCAGGATTCAGATAGTTGGGGATTGGGAATTCAGACTGGTGGGGCAACTGGGTTTGAGGGTGAAAAAATGGCACAGACACTGGGTGGGTGTTTGTTGGCTGGTTTTTCCAGAAGGGTAGAACAATCCTTCTGTGTCAGAGCGGCATTACTGGGGGCAGCTTATTGGTTGGTGTCTTCCTTGAGGGCGGAATTCTGATTAGCTATCATGGTAGGCATCAGGATCATTAATCTAGCAGTGGGAGCCTCCATGTCTTTATTAGGCTATTGGTTGTGTTTTTTGGCAGTCACCACCATTGCCAAATTTGAACTGACATTCTGTTGTGAAGTGATTGGTTAAACTAGCCTTTACTGTAACAGTCATTGATTGATTGTGCTCGGTGAATGAGAGAGCAATAGTACTCTTGCACTGGATGAAAGGTGTTCCTACCAAACAAATAAGTTGTTCTTTCAAGCCATATTAACTAATGATTGTCCAATCATTAGGTTAATAGGGGCAAAGCCTACAGAGGGATCTGGTTATGAGGCAGAGAATCCTGATGCTCAGCGGCTTCTATCAATATCCAAACATCTATATAACTCTCTTTCTTGATAAATAAATAAATGATGGATATTTACAACTACTATACTTTATTATATGAACTAAGTTGAAGAAACTATCTTAATTTAGTCTTTGATAATTATAGGGTCATGATTTGAGTTAAGTGTAATAAACAACCACCACACCATAACTGCAAATACAACAAATGGTGCTCACTCAGCATGCAATAGCCCAATGGTACTTGTCACCCTACCAGGGACTAATCTTTTGGCCATGGAGGGAATAGAGATGACCTTTTCTATGCTTTTCTCTGCCACTTGAAGGACCACCCTGATGGGCTCTTTACAGAGATTAATTGCCTTGCTGGTACAATAGATGGTCTACCTAGAAAATTTGTTGCTTTTGGTCAATTTATGGCTGACATGCAGCATCCCCGTCAAATAAAGAGCCACTCTGGCTTACACTTGGACGTTCCAGTGCCACTCAAAGTGGATGGGAATTTGGAGCCTACCCAGCAACATCTGGAGCAAGCTATATGCAGCATGGTCCACAGTGCTTATCAAAACAGGAAAGCATACAAGAAATTGGCAGTACTACCATCCTATGGCACAACAGCCAAAGAGAAATTTAGAAACTTCACAGGGAATACTCCCAATCAACTTTGTCTGCATATGAAAACAATTGAACAAGAAAAGGTGTACTTGCATAGTTTTGCATATCCTGCAATCTGCCACAATTGTATTCATCTGGGTTATCAACTCTACCTTATATTGCATCACGGGAACTTGATTAATAATCAGCAGCATTTCTTTGAAGCCTTTACAACAAACTTGTAGGTTCTATGTCCAACACTAGCCATCAAATCAATAGGTTAGTTGATCATCAGAACTACACAGCTACATGGTCAGCACAGCTCAAGAAATGCCTGACCAACTATGTGGCCACAATGCTTGGGACCATGCTAAAGCACAAAGAGGTGGACAACAACTGTCTCTGCACAGTGACCCACCACTTCAAGGGAGCAGAATCTACCTTTTGCTATCTATGCAGTGAAGTCAAGTTGCTCTGTTGTTTGATGATAATGATTGAGGATGGGCCTTTTATGGAACCTAACAAGGAAGCTTCTGCCATTGTCCAGCGTGACATGGAGGAGCTATCCAAGCATGTTATCAAGATTGACAAAGGCCTTCAACAATCCCTTTCTGATTGTAGTCACTTCTACATGGAGATTTCAAAGCTTCTAAAATGGATTGACCACAACCACAATTGCACAGAAGAGAGCCATGACAACCTGGAAAGGCTAGGTAATAGCCAACAGGCTGCACAGGAAAAAAATGGTGTGTTGTTTGAACTAAAGGAATCTTTTATTAAGAATATGGAAGACAAATTACACGTAGCTAATTGGATAATTAAGGATCTGGCTTGAGAGGTACAATTTAAATGCAGCAATATTCAGCTACTACAAGGTCAAGTGGAGCAGCTACTCCAGATGTACCCACACCAGACAGGGTTGGAGCTGGAGCCACAAGTGATTACTAGAAGAAGCCTGAGTGTTCTCTCTTCTAACAGTCAGACACTGTCTGAAGATTGCTGCTCTTTTCATAGCTATGAGAGCAATTAGGACAACATAGGTCAGACAATGTGGAAGGTCTATGTAGTCAAACCAGTACTGGACAGCATCAAGACGCCTTTATCTGGGGCCACAGCTTCAACATCTAGGACTACTAACAACGCTAGAGATGCAGCTTCTAAAGAGCAATTTTGCTTCATGACCCATAGGAATACCTCCCCACTTCCCAGAAGAAGTTACAAATATAGTAATTCTTCTGTGATCCAGAACTTCAAATCTATGAATCTTCCTAAGTTTGATAAAAAGGAAAACATTCATATGTTTCTCCGTTTATACAACAACTTGATGTATGGCGCAAATGATAGCATGAAGAACATGGCTATCTTTAACTGTTTGGATTCAGAAACACAGACAATAATCATGCCAAGACTGCCAGAGCAAGGTTGGACCTATGAGAATGTGTCACAAGCCTTAATAGCTAAATTTGGTAGTGAAGAAGCTCTTCTCTGCCATAAGATGGAATTCACAGAAGGGAAGATCAAGAAAGACAAAACTCTCATGGAGTTTTCAGAATGTTTCTACTTAGAAGCCCAGACTTTGGTCTCCATGGGAGCTGCCACCTTTGTGGATATGAAAGGAGCCCTTCTAAACTATGTGCGCCCTAACTGCAAGCTATCTATAGTACTTATATATGGTATTTATGGTGCTCAAACAGTTCCAGAACTGATGTGCCACTTGGGGTCATTTAAGGAGCAATTTGAGATTCCTTTTCCAGATTATAAGAAGCCCACCTCCTTTTCTACCAGCAAATCCAAGGGCAAGAGCTTAGAGAAAGATCTCTTAAAGAAGCCAGCACACAGTGCTATGCCCTCAACTAACAACTTTGCAAATAACCGCACTTGCTACAAGTGTGGGCAATTAGGGCATCTCGCTTGGGATTGTAGGTAACCCAAGGCCAATGCCTGCCACTTGGGCCACAAAGAAAGAAAAGATGACAAGTTGCCTACAGAAGATAATGAAGAAAAAGATGAATAGTAGTAAAAAACTGCTAAGCAGTCTGGTTGCAGAGAAAACCCTGACTGCTATTAGTAACAACTCCTCTCCAACACTTGATCCAGATCCCACTGCCAAGGAACCTCCTGACAACAAAGACAGTCTGATGGACCCAGATGCTAGCCCTGAGCGCTACCTACCTGACAAAGAGGAGGTGAAAAAGGGCTTGTTCCACCAATTTCTGGCTGTAAACACTGTCACTAGAAGACAGGCTATACCGACTGAAGCCTTGCCTTCACATGAAGCAATAGAAACTGTGCCAATTCCTTATGCTGAACAACGGTCACATCCCTCTAGTGGAGTTACTCATGAAAGTGATAGCATTAAAAAATTGGCACAAATACTACAATAAGTACAGGTCTCAACTACACTGGAGACTTTAAAGACCCTGAAACCTGAGCTTACTTCCTCTTTAGAAGCATTTCTTGCACATTTTAAGGATCTAGATGTACATAAAGTTACAAAAATATTGTCTCCAGACTATGGAGACCAACATGAAGGCACCTATATCAAGATTGTTGTCCACAAGCTCAGAGTATAGGAAACCCTAGACTCAGAAGCTCCAGGGAACATAGTTTCCACTATACTGGTGAAGAAAATCAAATTGGCTCCTGACTTGGACTACAAAGAATAATTTAGTACTGCTGGCCCCAATAAAACTAAAGCCTTGGGTGCTTATTCTTCTCTTCTGCTTTGGTTTGATAAGCTAGTAGTTGCTGGTCCAGCTATAGTTCTCCAAAATAATAGCTATGATATACTCATTGGGACAAGTTTTATGGCTACTTACAGTACAATTATAAATCATAAGGACAGCACTTTTAGCATCCTGGGACATTCAGTTCCCATGCTTTATCATGAAGACAGACCCAAGGATCTACCAATCAAGAAGATTCATCACATCAATATGGAATACACTGACAGTGACCTTCCTGTAGCCTATACTCTACTCCAGAGAAAACTGGAAACTCTCTCCTTGGCTACTAAGGAGTATAAAGGGATACCTCTGTATGTGGCCAAAGTTTCTGTGATCCCAAAGGGCTCACAAGTTATTCAAAACACTGGCCTTAGTCTGGGGTTCTCAAAAGGACTACATGACAAAGTCCACAGTCTCCACAATGGATCCCACTTTGAACCTTGGATTTTTACTGAAATTTTAATGCCTTCTGATGAAGGAATCTTATCCTTCTGGGTAATCTTTCCAATATCCCCATAAAGGTCAAGAAGAACTAACTCTTGGGTCATCTTCAACTTGAAGAAAACTCAGCTTTGGGAGATGGCATCCCCTTTTAGAATTCAGTGAATTTGAGCTCCCTTGCAACAGCCCTGCAGTTCTATTGTTAACTTTGATGGAATTACTCCAGGGATTATCCAAGCCACAGAAAGATCAGGCTTTGCGTCTTTTCAATAAATACAAAGCCGTCTTTGCAGAGCACAAACATGACTTGAGAAAAGCTCTAGGAGTGGAAAATATTATGGACACGCAAGGTACAGTCTCCATATGTTCCTGTCTAATCCAGAGAAGCCAGGCTCAAAAAACAATTTTCAACAAGGAACTACATAAGCTCCTCTCAGCTTGACTTCTAGTTCCTAGTCAAAGTCCTTGGTCCTCTACCCTTCTAATAGTAAAGAAGGAGGACAGATCCAACCGCATAGTAATGGATTATTATAAATTGAATTCTGTTAAAAAAAGGATTTGTATCCACCTCCAAAAATTGATGACACACTTGAAAAGCTAGGCAGCACCCAATAATTTAGTGCTATGGACCTAATTAGCAACTGTTGGCAAATAGACCTTCCAAAGGCAGACCAAGAGAAATGCACAATCATCACAGAGCAGGACCTTTTCTAGCCTACATGTATGCCACAAGGCTTGGCTAATGCCACCTTCCAACACTCAATGGACTCAGTGATGGGTGACCTAAAGCTTTTGTGTGTCCTGGTTTATTTAAATTACATCAATTTCTTCTCAAGAACCTTTGGTCAACACTTGGAACACCTGGAGGCTGTATTCCAACAGTTGATTGCGGCTAATCTAAAGCTTAAACCTAGGAAATGCAATTTCTTCAAGGAGCATTTGGAATTCCTAGGGTATGTTATAAGTAAGGATGGAATTAGACCAGTTCCTGAAAAAGTGGAGGCAATTACTCAGATGCAGCAACCAAGAAGCAAAAGGGATGTTCAAGTATTCTTGGGGATGATAGGATACTACAGATAGTTCATTCCTAATTTTTGCTGGCTTGGGAAGACCTCTATTCCATCTCTTGAAGAACAAGGTTGAATTCTCATGGACTCTGGGTTGTCAACAAGCTTTTGATGACTTAAAGGCCACTCTTGTCACCAATCCTGTCCTGGTGTACCCTGATTTTGATTGAACTTTTGTTGTCCATACAGACGCTAGTCTCACTGCAATAGGTGCAGTTTTATCCCAAATGGATGATAAAGACCAGGAACATCACATGGGTTATTGCTCAAAGACTTTGAATTGCCATGAGCACAACTACACAGTCACTGAACAAGAATGCCTAGCTGTTATATATGCATATCAACAGTTCAGAGCCTATCTTCAGGGTGTTAGGTTCACAGTGGTGACCAACCACAAATCCCTTAAATGGCTTAAAGCCCTGAAGGGTCCTGAAGGCTGTTTAGCACATTAGGCCATCAAACTCTAAGCATTTGATTACAAGATTATGCATTGTGCTGGAGATTCCCACCACAATGAAGATTATTTATCTTTTCTTCCAACTGTGGCATTGGTTTTGCCAGCGGCAGACAAGCTTTATGATAAGCTACTCTTGGACCAGTCTTTGTGGGGGGAGGAGCCACTCAAGATTCAGAAAATTCTGAAAAATCCTGTTGTAGATAATAAGGTCAAAAATAAGCAGCTGTTAAAACTCCACAAGCACAAATGATTACTGTACATTAGACCTTCACTACGTACAGATGCAATTGTATCTGCCCATAAAACTGTAGGTCATGGAGGAATTCAGAAGACACTGAATCTTCTGCAGCAACACTGTTACTGGGAAGGAATAAATTCAGATGTAGCAGAAACACTGTCTGCCTGCCATGATTGTAATATAGAGCAATCAAAAGACTTGCGCTACCAGCACTGTTTAATCCAATTTGGTTTTGCCCTCCATACCGTTGCAATAGACATAGTTGGGCCCATTCCACTTACCACTGGCAAAAAAGTTTGTGATTTTAGCAGTGGATCAACTTACCAAATGGGTGGAAGAGAAAGAAATCCCAAATCAGTTGGCGCTGACCACAGACAAGTTCATTTTAGAGAATATCCTCTATAAGCACGGCTGTCCACAAACACTGCTGATAGATAATGGGACAAACTTTACAAGCTACATGATACCTAGGCTAAACAAGATTATGGGTACTTGTGGTACTTTGTCAACACCCTACCATCCCCAAACTAATGGTATGGTGGAACAAACAAATGGAAGCCTGGCTCAGATCCTGCAAAAGTTAAGCCATCAGCATTAATTGAAATAGGATACCTATCTTCCAGTTACAATCCTTGCTTACAACATTGGCTTCCACAGAGCAACTGGAAAAAGCCCTTTTCAGTTGCCATACGGCTGGCAACCTAGCCTGCCACTTCATGTATATAGCTTGGTAAACTCCAGTGAAGCTATACCTCCAGACACATACCTCTGAAGGTTATCCCAGATGCTGATTAAGCTACAATCATAAGCATATTTGACCAACCTGGCCGCCAAAATCAAGGACATTGATCAAGCAGAGCAACACCACCCAGCTCTTCTAGTATATGAGATATGCAGCAAGGCGTATTTCTACAGCAATTGAGGATATGGTTGTGAAAGTAAGCTTGTGTTATTATGGCAAGGACTGGTGAAGGTAGTCCAGAAGGTAGGTGTAGACAGTTACACCATGAAGGATCTGGAGACTGGACAATTGATTACCTGAGTACATGCACAAGGCTCCTGGTGATCAAGACTAAACCCCATTAAGGGTAGCAACTTGGGAAAAAAAGACTAATATAAAAAATCCATGAGTTGTTACCCTATTTGCATCAAGAAGGAGATGAAGCTTATAGAAAGGAAAAAATAAGATGGTTTATGCAAAAGTACTTTATTAAGATGCTATTGCCTCTAAAACCAGGCACAAATGGATGAGTACTTTTGCCACTGCTTTGTAAATAAGCCAGACATTGGGCAACCAGTGGAAAGCAAATGAAAGAAAAGGAGACTTGTTGACGTGAAGGAAGTTTGCGCAATTTATGTCAATAGAGTAGTGTGGGGTTCCTGTCCACCAGTCCCCAAAGTGTGTCCTGGGTCATAGCCAGAGACCAGCCAGAAGGGGTTGTCATTCTCTAGTAAGGGAAAATGTATCTCAGAAATATGTATAGGGGTCAAAATGGGCTTTTATTTGCTCTCAGAAGGAAGATCCCCTTAGAACCCTTCTGGTATATGACCTGGGGGGTCAAGAAAACAATATGGATTTGCCAATACTTGGAGTCCTTCAACAATATCTTGTACTCCTTGTACTTGGTCTTGGACTCCTGCTCCTTAAACTCAGACTCCTGCTCCTCAAACTTGGACACCTGTGCTGTGTGTAGGGTCTAGCTCCTTATCTCAAGATCTGGCTCCTTAATCTTGGGCTTCAGCTCTCTGTATAAATCTAGTGGACTTGGTATTCCACTTGTATCAGTCCAACTAAGCTCCTTCTGGAAATCAAAAGGCTTCCAAAAACCTCTCAGCAGAAACTCAAAAGACCCAGAAAAGACCCTGTAACTTTCCAGCTAGCTTCCTTCTTATAGTGTTCTTTTCCCAACAGTTCCGCCTTTAAAATGGCTTTCTTCAAAAGCTTAAACCATTGTTGCTCACTTTTTCCTATAATAACTTAAGTGTACATACTTACTTTCTCAAAAGCTTAAAGTATTAATTCACTGTTTTCTCACTTATACTTTAAGCTTTTGGCTTTCAATCAATCAATCATATTCATCAGGAAACCTTCCAGAACTCAACTAATAAATTCAGAGCACAAAAATAGACCATTTATGAAGTTTCACTGAGATCCAACTAGGAAATCAATTTCCACTGCTCAAACCGCTCAAATTGACAACTCTTTGTGCACCAAAGCGTTAAATGGTCCACTATTCTGACACCATGCCACTCAATCAGCTTCCAATAAATCTAAAGTTCAAACACTGCAACTTATTTCTTCTTTTCATTTCTTTTACTTATATGATAATTAATTCCATCTTTATATCTTATCTTTTTGAAGCATTAATTAATTCTTTTACTGCTTCTTTCTTATAAACATTTACACTTCCAAGAGTCCAAAATGAGCATCCTAGCTCCTGTATCCACTTCTTTCATCCCTTATTAGCCAAATTTCAGTCCATCAACTAATCCTGCATCATGATCTCCTAGTCCTTCACCAATCCTCACTATGAACCACCTTGGTTCCAACTGCACAATGAACCATCTTGGTTCCAAACTTCAACATGAACCAACAGTCCCTCAACTAGTCTTCACTATGATCATACAGTTCTTCTTACTAGTCTTCACTGCTGATCCCACACTATGAATCACCTTGGTTTTTTATCTCAGTCCTTATTACCAGAATCTGTAGACCCAGGCATGAGTCTACATTGAACTGGTGTTTGACTGGGCCCTTGCAAGTGGCAATCCACTTAGGCCATCCAATCATAGATCAATAAAGTATATGAAGTTGTCTTTACTCACCCAGGTGATTAAGTCTGAGTCTTCTGTTGCAAAGTAATCAGCCTTACTTCCCAGAGGCCTGATCACACCAAGTTCTGAAGCTGTTTCCCCAAGCAACCACCTTGTTGACACCCCTGAGCATATCCATGCCCTCCAATGCTCACTTTGGGATCTCCCCAAAGCTTCTATAGGGATATAAATGAGGACAGCCTACCAGTCTGTTAGGTAGGATGCTTGATCACAGACCTCCTTTAAGCGTATCAGGGTACGTAGAGCCCTCAAAGCTCCTCTCCTCCCTGGCAGCCTGCACTAACTGCCAGGGGTTCAAAACTTACAGTCCTGGTAGGCAAGTTACCTACCATGCTGGCACACACTTCTACCCTGGCAGCCTGTGTTATCTGCCAGGGTCTAAACATCTTCCAGCCTGAGCAGCACACGCTACCCATAAGGCTGGATCACTCCCCACCCCAAGCAGCTAAAGATCCCTGCTGAGCTATCTCATTCCTCACCCCTAGCAGCCACAGTTCCCTGCTGGGTGAGGACCTCTAGCCCACAGCAGCCAATATCTCCTGCCAGGTGGGGACATCAATTTGCCTCTAGTAGTCCTTTGTTACCTACTAGCCAGGCCTTACCTTCCCTAGTAGCCATTATTCCCTGCTAGGCCTCTACCTGCAACAAATCACCAAACTTTTACTTGGCCAACATTAGCCTGACCTGAAAACCACCAAACATGTGGACCATCACAAGTAGGGAAAAGTAAGTCTGAGAAGAATGCACTCCCACAGAAGACTCTTGTGTTGTGCATATTCCTCTGATGTCTTACCTCCAACAGAGTGCGCGACCCCAAGGAGCCACTCAATGTACTCAGACATGGTATAGTCTCTGGTGATAGACAACGTTAGATCTGCTAAGCATCAGATTTCCAACCAACATCATTGACTGGCAACTTCCTGCCCTACTGTAACTGAGAAGCTCTAAGGTAGCGCCCATAGCCTGTTGTAACTAATAATTGTGGCTATTCAAACTATGCCACAAGGGCACAGGACCTGTAGCAGAACAAGGATTGATCCACATAGTAAATACCAGTTTGAGGAGTTTGAGAGCGCAAGATATCTGATTGTCTGTCAGAAATATCCTATTGTGGGAGAAGTCCTGAAGGCATAGCTGTGCATACCTTACTAGCTTCACCCTAGGAATATGCCAGTGCACTGTATTTCCTATCTCAAGTTTTTTGGTGGATATTACATAAGGATTTTCCAAGGCCAGCATCAGTGTTGACCACATGACTACTGGCCCATAAAAGTGCAGGTTAGGGATTTACTCCTAACAAAGAAAGGCAACCATGTCAATGAAGGAACCTTGACTGTCTTATTGTATTTCCAAAGGAGAGGAAATCACTTTGCCCTCATTTAACTCTATGATTAGTTTGGTTAAGTTGAGCACAGGTTTATCAGATCTGGTAGCGGACACATGTGTAGGAGTCTTGGTCTTGCCAGTATGGTTTCTCTTCTTAGCGATAGTTGATAGTTGTGAGGAAGTGGGCATTCTGGAGTCTACTTCTACAGAACTGTTAGGCAGATTATTTGGTTTATATGAAGCTGTGCTAGGGGAGCTATACAATGCTGTGTTTATTTCACCACCCAATATTTTGGTGAATTCAACTTCTTCTGGCATAAGTACAGGTGAGTTGCTAGGTATGTTGCTAACTGGGATATCAGATTACCCCCTTCGGGCTTTACTGATTCTCTTTTTGGGAACATCAGTATAGCAGACAACTGGCTTTCTATTCCTTTTTGGGAAATTCACCATGATGAGAGAGGTTGTGTATCTTTTACACTAACATCTAGTTTAGGGGGGAATGTTGTGAAGTGATTGTTTAGACTAGCCTTTACTGTAACAGTCACTGATTGATTGTGCTTGGTGAATGAGAGAGCAATAGTACTCTTGCACTGGATGAAATATGTTCCTACCAATCAAATAAGTTGTCCTTCCAAGCCATATTAACTAATGATTGTCCAATCATTAGGTTAATAGGGACAAAGCCTACAGAGGGATCTGGTTATGAGGAAGAGAATCCTGGCGCTCAGCAGCTTCTATCAATGTCCAAACATCTATATAACTCTCTTTCTTGATAAATAAACAAAGGATAAATATTTAAAACTACTATACTTTATTATGCATACTAAGTAGAAGAAACTATCTTAACTTAGTCTTTGATAATCATAGGGTTGTGATTCAAGTTAAGCTTAATAAACAGTCACCACATCATAACCGCAAATACAACATATCCTCATCCTTGATGGCAGCTGGGTTTCAAATAAGGGGGAATTTTATCTCAAAAAACATGGGCAGATATCCACCTGATCCTCAGGGCAGGCAGCCTGCAGTCCAGTTTGGTCAGAGTTCAAATACTGTCCCAGACCTGGGGTTTTGAGAGGTGAAGAATAACATTCCTGAAAAATATTTACCATGGTGCATTATGATGTACTATAAGAGGGATTAAGGTGTGTTCAACATAAGGAGAATGAAAATTACACAGGCCAAATCAATACCAAGTGAAGTTTTATGATGCCTAGTGAGAGTAGGTTCAGGATTATCAAAGCTTAAATTGACGTCAGCAGATATTAACAGAAGGCAGAGTAAGAAAATCCAGGTAATGTTAGGATGTGTTATAGTTACAGAAGCTTTCACAATAAGAAAACTACTAATCCTTAAGAAAATATAGAATTTATTGTTGAAAATAGAAGAAAAAGATTAGAGCATTTTCTCTCAAAAGGGGGCAGTATGTTATATAACAAGCAAGAAAATCAGAGTGTATGTTTGATTTATTGTGCCAGGTTACAAGTCTTTTTTTTAGAAATTAGATGGATATTTCAAAGGAATTCAGCAAGCTGCAGCCTGCAAGCAGACAGAGAAGAAAAAATGTTGCCTTAGAAATTCCCTCCAATCCATTACTTGGATTAGATATCATGGAATTCAGGCTTGGTATGCTTGGTTGTATGTTGTATTTGTCTCTTGGAGACAACATTCAAGAGGAAACAGTGATAAAAACTTTATTACAAAAGGTTTGAGATTCAAAGCTAGCCTTGGGTTAGTCTTCAGGGCAAATCAAGATAATGTACATGTGACAATTCACATTGGCAGAAGTTTGCAGGCATGGGCTGATGTTGTCCAAGAAGAGAATATCTATCTAAGAGAGAGATGTTTGTTTGTACAGCTGCAGTTACTGGGGGTTTGCTTAACCAAGGTGGTTGGGGTTTGTTTTTCCCTTGGAGTGCCAGTATAGTAGCCCTCTATTGGTACCTGAGAAGAGTAAAGAGAGTACCCAGGGATGGTTATGCTAAGATAGTATAAGCATTCTTAGACCATCTGGAGTGATAATACAGCTGGGTTTTCTTTAGAAGAAAAGGATGCTAAAGATGCATTGCTCTTTCAGAAGGCTAGATAAGGAGCTTTAATACAGTTGGGCCCTGGGATGAATTAGTGCCAGAGCAGCACTGAAATCCTTATATCAGCTGAAAGAGGAGAATTCAGCTAGGTTACTCTTAGAATGTAAGAGTTTCTGTGGGTGGGAAACCACTTGATGCAGTAATTGAGTGTGTCAAGGTGTGATTTCTTGGGATACATCCTGTCAAGTGGCACATACTCAATAACTTCTTTTGGGAAGTAAAACAAAAATCCAAAGAGTTTAAATGTCTTTGTCTTTTTAGAGATTTTAAGAGAGAGCTGTTCTGTCACTGTTCAAGCATAGGGTGCCTGGAATCACTTGATGGGTAGCTGTCTAGAGAAGCATTTTTGAGAGCCCAAGAAATCAGAGCAATGTCCAGGAAGTGGATTTGGTTACTTTTCAAACTCACACATTAACCACTTGAAGAACAAAGAAGAGAAGGAATAAAAGGAATAGGGTGAATGTTTTCCCATGAAAGCCTCAGTTAAAGACACCTATGATGGTTACATAAAGGAAGAAAAGCCCAGATGGTAGACATCTGTAGTGGCTATAGAAATAAAAGTGCTCAGATGGAGGACATCTGAAGACATTAGTAGAAAGAAAGCTCAGATGAAGGTCATCTATAATGGCCAAGAAAGAGATTAAAGGATAAAATAGTAATATTAAAAGTAAATATTAAAATAAATTTAAGAAATAAGTAGAAAGATAAAATAAATAAATAAATAAATAGAGAATAAATAAGGTTTATTTACTTTAGAGAAAATACCAGAAGGCAGGGAAGATTTGAGCTGAAACAAGGGACTGGTTAACACTTTGGTGTTCAGAGTGTAAAATTTTTGAGAAACTTGAGCAGTGGAAATTGATTTCCTAGTTGAATTGCAGTGAATCTTAATGTCAGGGTCCAGAGGGTCTTGACTGGTTTCCATCTGACTGAACTTAATATTTAAATCAAAATAAATTAAAACTCTATTTCAAGGCTAACTTAGAATGATCACAAGCTGATCATTGGGGGAATTGTCTCTTTATACCACTTGACTTGGGCCTTCAGACTCTTCTTGACTCTTCTAGACGGTTTCAGTGGGACTACTTGTGGCATCAGACTGGAGGTTTGGCACAACTTCTGAATAGCATCAACAATGTTTATGAAAGGCAGTTTCTCTATCATGATTGACACATTTAGATCATCTAAAAATACTCCTAATTGATTCTTCTGTCCTCTGGCTTTGAAAGGCAGGTTTGGAAATCCAAACCCAGTCCCTAGATGGCAAGTTATGCTTGAATTACTAAGATGATGTAATTCTAGCGCAGGGCTCTGCAGCATAGTCCAATGCTTATCTAATTTTAGCACTATTTGATTTTCCTGGTCTGTGGCTTCAAAACGTGGGTTTGGCTGTCCAAACACAATCACTAAAAGCCGAGCTATTCTCACATCCCATATCAATGTATTCTTTGATCCAGGACCCAATCTTTTTGCCAATTTGCCCTGTTTAAATGTGTCAGTTGGTTCCAATACTTTAACTGGCTGTATCTTGGGGCCTAGGGCAGCTAGAGACAAGTCCAAGGCATTATTTTGAAGCTCAGAGTCAGGCATCTTCAGAATTTACTTGGAAAAGACATTTACCAACAAGCTTGTCAGGCCAGATCCTGAAACTTCAGAAATTATGTAGTTTTCAATGCTAAAATCATTGGTTGAGTTGAGGTCATGTTCCTGATAAATATTATTGGTTGAAAGCCAAAAGCTTAAAGTATAAGCAAGAAAACAGTAAATCAGTACTTTAAGCTTTTGTGAAAGTAAGTATGTAAGATTATTTTATTATAGAAAAAAGTGAGTGCCAATGATTCAAGCTTTTAAATAAAGCCATTCTGAAGGTGTAAAAGTTGGGAACAAGGTGCTATAAGTGGGAATATGACTGGAATGTTGAGGGAGTATTTTAGAAATCTTTTGGTTGCAAGAAGGATCTTTGTTGGGTGCTAATCTGAAGCTTGATAGTTACATGTCTGATTGGTTTAAAATTACCAGATGTCTTCTGAAGTGGTTGTAAGTCCTTTATTAAGTAGTGACTGGTCAAAAAGACTTCAAGCCAGTGGAAAATTAAAAGGGCTTTGAGAGAAAACAGAGAAGTACAAGTGTAAGAGCAGATCAAGAGCATGAAAAAGACTAAGAACAATTTATATCATAAAATATTTCTAAGTAAATCTTCCTTCTGTGTTAATAAAGAATTTATTGACCCCTATTCTCTCTTTTGGAATCATTAAAATATTCACTTTTGTCTTTTCTATATAGCTAGTATCCCTGAGGATTTCATCCCAACCCAGACGGTCCCTGGCTTTGACCCAGGACACATCTTGGTGACCTCCTAGGAGCGCCACAGTACCTTAATTTCCTGGAAATATTAAAAAGAGTTTACTTTTAGCAAAAAGGAAAGTGATGCTTGAAGATTATAAAAGTCAACACAAATGTGGATAAACTTATCTTTATTTAGTGGGAGAACTCTACTTATATAGTAGAATACAAGCAGAAATTATTCATTAGATAGACAAGAGGGCTGATTGGGTTTGAAATTGTACCAGGATCAGAATAACTAAGGTAATACAATCCAGAATATGTGAACATTGTAGTTGACCCATTTATGAAAGGGGTAAACTATTAAAATCTAAGGCAAATCCAACCAGGTCTTTACAATTATTGCAATTTGTGGCCCATATTGAAATAGCATCAATAGCGCAACTGTCACAAGTGACAAACTCCTATTGACCATGCTTACTGGGAAACCTCAACTACAAGATTTGAACCCTGACACCCTGCAGGCCGCCAGCCCGCTGACCAGCCGCCCGCAGATTTTTGGGCAGGAACCAGAACAGGATTTAACTTCAGAAAATCTTTTAAAGCTTGATGAGTCAAAATCACCTACATTGACACTCCCCATGTTAAAGGTTCCTGTTAACTCAACCAATCAGTGGACGGGTCTAACCATAGAACCCAAAATAACTTGGGCCACCACGGAAGGGAAAACAAAGAAACTTCTTATAGAATGTGGGCTGCCCAGAGATGACCAACCCCACAACCCAACAAGGGAATTTGAGTATTCTCAATTCAAACCAGCCAATGAATTAACTCCCACAATGAATGCCACCAAGGACTGGAAACCCCGGGTAGACAATAACACCCGGGCCAAAGAAATTTGTAAAAGTTTACCTATGACAGATGGGCATACTTATACCCTGGACCGCCAGGAAGTTGCCCATTGCCATTCTTGCAATAAAGTGACATGAACCTTTGGCTCAACCAGGTTATTCCATATTTGATATTAGTTCTATTTCATTTACAGTCTACCTCTTGCGGTTTCACACCTCACACCCATCAACCCCAAGAAACCGCAGACCAGCCGCCCAACCTTTATTGTCCACCAGGCGCTCCCTACGGCCCAGTACATTTCACTGAGTACCCCCTGACTCTGCGTATTTGGAGTTCACCCTAGAGGAAATCCTAATCTACAACCCAGAGGCAAGAACTAGAGAGACCAAGACTGTTTACAGGGAAGGCCACAAAATCACTATACCTCCCCTGCTATTCTACAACAAGTACAACCACCTGCCCGCATATTTGGTCCCAATAACTCCGCCTCTCACCCTGCGGCCCAAACGCCTGCAAGAGTCTGTTGCTGCCAATGAATCCACTTTCACTCAGATATTTGGAGTGATGTATATCACTCTTACTGGCTTGATAGATTATATGGTACCTGCCAGCGGACCTTGGGCTCTCCTGGGCAAAATGTTATCTTATATTGTAAAGTTGGCCCCAATCTTGTGGTGGGCCCTCCCTGCCGGGCCTGCAGGCTGTCTGCCCGCAAGTTCCCAGGAACCCCTCACAGGCTGGATCCCTGATAGCAACTTACAACTTTGAAAATCCTTGTGTTGCTACTGAGATTGACTTCTCACCTGCTAACATACCTTAAAATACCCAGGGGCGCTCATAGAGCCACCCCATGACATATATAACAATATCAAATATTTTGTTGCCAGTGCCAAAATACAGGTAATATCTCTCAATTAGGTGTGTAACCAATTTTGAGTGAAAACCCTAAATTAGATATCTGCCGCTCATACCCTACTGGGATCTTGTAATAATGCCCCAACCTGTTGAATTAGTAGCTTTTTCTTTTGGTATATTAACTATCTCTTCCCAAATAAAGCTATATTGTATTCTTAATCTCTGTCATTTCCTCTTGGACTGTTGTCTTACCTAATCCAAATACTGAAGTATAATTAGTTCAGTTGCAACAGTGATAGAAGCAGTAGGTTCAATTTGTAAAGTTAAGCCTCTCCCTTGGGCCTTCACTTCAATTCTCACCAAATGCTTGGGAATCTCTGCTAAATTACTCCTGAATATATATCCAAAGATTTACTGAAAAAACCATGAAGAGTCCTCACACCATTAATTGCAGAATTATTTTGAAGATGCCTCCACCCGACCCACCCAAGAGACATCCCTGGTTAAATATCATGTGCAAGAGCGGTCAGGAGCAGTGGTAACTGCATCCAAGACAGGTTCCCCAATTTCAGGTGAGTCAGTTTTCCTTTGGTTTTGTCCATTTGAATTTGTCCAGATTATTCTGCTTCAATAAATACATTCATATCCTCTCATACCATTGGTTGATTTTTTTTGAGATTTTCATTCTCTCACTCCAAATACATCCTTCTTTAAATGATTGCAAGAGCTTTAAAAGACTCTGCTTCATTATTCTCTAACCTAATAAAGTTTAAAACGTGTTAGTAGTTCTGGGCATTTGGTTTTACCTGTTGCTTTAGAGCTCCAGTTAATTTTCCTCCTGTGATCTCCTGGGAACAGTTGGCAATAAATTTTTGGCTGTTGCCAAAACCATGATTCTAGCTATGGTCAAGAGCAAGGTTATGTTGCTTCTTAATCTGCCCTCAATTCTCAGAGTGTTGCTGTCAACACCACCTTGTCCTTAAGATTTGTTAGCCTCAGAAATGTTTGGATTTGCCTGCATTTGATTTACATTCCTGATTTTGAAACTGAAGCTAGTATATTTACTAAATTGATTTCACCTATCCCTTAAAATTTTGATTTAAAGGCAAAGCTGGGCCTGCCTGCATTGTCTCTCCTGTTTGTGCTGGTCCTGTTGGTTTAAAGATAGCTGTTCAGAATCCAGGCTAGATACCTTGGGCCTTAAAATTCAGATCTTTGATCCTTGGCCCCCATGGTTTCTATTGCCCTTCTGTGCCCCACCAAAAGTTTGAGGGGAACACGGCTGTGTTGTCCCTCTTCAAGCCATTTTTTACTCCAGCCCCTATATTTTTACTTATGCGGTCCATCTCCCCAGAACTATGAGGAGATCTGAATCTGTTTGCTTGCCATCTGGGATCTAACTTTAGTCTGCTTCTCCTTCCCTTTGATGGCTTTCTGGTTCCAACCCAGAGGTCTGTTGCCTTTGCTGAAAGGTTTATGAGAGAAACACTGCCTGATGACTCCCCCCTCTGTTTTGGAGTATGATATCAAACTATCCAGAAAGGGGTTCATGCTGAATAGTATTATCTTAAGTCATATTCCCTTCAGTACATGCGCCTATCCTCACTGTGGAGCCTAGCACACTTTGTATCACCATAGATAGGTCTATCTGATTGATCTCAGGTGCTGTCCTTATGACTGAGCGTGTACTTCCCCCTTCTTTGCTGTGAGCTCCTTATGAAGAGCTCTAAGAGCAGTCATCCCAGTCTTGCACTAGTTGACATCTTGACGGTTCATCCTGGTGGGATGGGAGCAGACTTTGTAAGTTTAGCCTATCTCTCTCAGAATCTCTGAACAAGCCTTGTTACGTGAGAGAGAGCGGTTTGTCTAAGCCATCCCTTCTCTTCTCTGGCATCAGGGTTCTCCTTGATGCTCTGCATGTTATTATCTGAGTGTTATGGGTTTCTCCTCTGGGGCCTGTAATGAGAGGAGTTTATTTATTAGGGTAAGTGTTATTTTTGGGTGGTGTGCCCTCTTTAAGTTTTGAAGTTCAATGGAGGCAGCCTTTTGCTTATGCTGCCCAGTTTCTTTTGACAGGGTTTCCTGAGGGTTGGTGCAGCTGTTCAACTCAAATTGTCTTGTGATGTAGGGGGGACCATTATAGATCTTCATGCAGGTAGAGGGGTCATCAAAGCTTTATATGGCTTGGCGCTCTGTTGTGAACGCTCTTGTAGAATTCAATGAATCCATCAATGGTCCCTGTCCTATTGAGTTCTTGGGAAACTGTTATATAGGTGCCTTTAAGCACAAACTTCTCAATGAAGGCCCTTTTAAGAGGTCCCAGCTCTCATTCTGGGTTTAGTTGGCTTCAAACCTTTCACTGAAAAATTTGGCAGCAATCTCTGTGACTCTAAGAGATATCTTGCTTGCTCAGAGTATTGAGGGTAGCCAACTTGGGTGAACTTGGTTTGTGTGTTTTGGATCCAGAGGTGGCAAATTCTCAGTGTAAGCCAGAAAAAGTGGCAATCTTTGCTAAGCATAGGTGTTGAAAGACCACAGGGAATATCTCGCTTTTTGCTGTTAGACTAGTTGGTTATAGGTTCCTCTTGCTGTGAGGTGGTTGGCTTGTTTGATGGGCACAAAAATATGGTTGAAGATTGTGTATCATGTAGGGGCAGCTTATCCTTCCTTGTAGGTTTTTCAGCCAGTAAGGAGGGCAATTTCCTATGACTTTTTCTTTGGAGGTATTTTTTCCTCAAATAAGGTAGGTATTCAGAACTTAGCTGTGCTGCCACTGCCGAATATATACTTTTGGGAAGTACATAATAAAGGGGAAGATTAAGAATGTAATGATACATTTATTGAATATAGAAGAGTGTTGTATAGTTAATTGATAAGCTACATAATGTCCATGTAGATCATGGAAGGCATGTAGTTTTGGAAGATCTATATTGCTTTTGAACTTGAAGGGTTGATCCTGGTGTAATATCTAGCCGTCAGTTCTAGGGCCACCTTCTACTCAACGATCAAGCCATTTCTTTGGGAAAGGATTTTCTGAGAGGGAGTAATCAAAGATATTGTGACACTTGAGTAAAATATATTTGAACCTTTAAAATACGCCGTAGGTTATTGTTGTAAACTGATCCCTTTTTAGAGAACGATACGATATAGAGGCAATAATTATGAACAGTCCTAGAAGGTGTATACTTTGACGCATGGCCGATCTATTCGATAAAATCATTAGGCAGCTTTCGAGAAACTCAGGTTGGACTAATTACTTGATTGGGCTTATAGGCTCAAATCTTTAGTTTAACCGGCATTCCAACAGATCAAGGATATAAAGCTAGAGCTTTCACTAAAAAATATCATCTGGGGCGTAAAAAATTGGCTTTTGGGAAACTAGGGCTGGGGATATAGTGTAGGAATCAATATATTTAATTATAACATGTGTCCAAAGTCAATGAATAGAAATACCGATATTGAGGCTGCCTCACTATCATGCCTTTCTAAGGATTTAAAAAAGTAGCGTTATTTAGTTGTTATTATTTGAAGCTAAAGCAATTTTTGGGGCCTTGTACTATGTGAATAAAGTATTAGTGAATTCGAAGTGAATATCAACATTGTAGTATGTTTGAGTCAAAAGGCTCAGGTATTATATTTTTACCTAAAAAATTGAACGATAAAGAGAAACATAGTATTAACTAAAGGAAGAAAAACAGTGATAATATATCATATAGAGGGGTAATGGAAATCTCTACGCTTGGAGGAAGAGTACATAAATAAAAGGTTGCGAATTGCTACTCATTTCAGCCGAGGTTCTTCATAGGCATGAGTATTGAGCTCCTGTAAGTTTTTTAAGTCGGCCTCTAAGGCTGCATGCTCCTGAACCAAATTTTCTAAATATTCGACGGCTGTTTCGAAATTAAGGCTAAGTTTTCTAAATGACTTACATCTCTGTAGGATAACAGTTTCAGAGGGAATCACGGAACTTTGCTCTGTTTCTGCTCGTAATAATGGAACTATATCTGCTAACCTGTCATAACCCAACTTAATGTTCCGTCTTCTTTTTTGTTCAGATGCTATATGATGCAATTTCTTTTGCTCTTCGGTAAGAAGCTCCTCTGCACTTTTCTTTCCCCGATAATTACCAGCAACGTTGGGTGTTAGACCAACTTTTCTTCTTGGATCAACACGACCCTTGTTAGTTTTGTTGGTGCTGCTCTTTTTGGGGCTTTTGTTTTCAGACTGTTCAAAATTATCTAACTTTTGATTGGAGAATGTCCCTTCTTGGCCGTTATTCATTGTTAAGATGGATTTAAGAAGTATTGAATGACGGCAGATTTTATATACCTCAGCTATATTTTTGGAATGGTTGGTTTAAAAATAGTCAAAGCTGTTGAGAACAAAATGTTGGGCTTGTTTATAATGGATTTGGTATACTTGGCCCAAAGCAACTCAAGACTATGAACAAATTTAGATTTGCTTCTGGGACTGAAGAGCTCCAAATTCCAGATGATACCAAAAACTAGCTAATTGGTTGATATTAAGACTTAATCATGATTAAAAGGAATTTCGATAAGGCAAAAAGTTCAATTTAGGTGTTTTTAAATTAGATAACATAGACGTCATTTTCAATTAAGCATCTACTTCATCATTAAACCTTTGAACTATTTTTACTAAAAAACTACCCATTGACTGTCATCGATCTGATTTATTGGTGCAATTGTAATGGTTAGGTCTAAAGGAAAAATCAATACCAGTATCCCAACAAGGCAAAAATATTTTTTAATTTAAATTAAACAAAGGGCTTTAAACCAACCAGAACCCAAGAATCACGACAAGAGGGTTGATTAATGGTACTTTCTTTTCACAGCTGTTGAGACATACAAAGTCAGTCCAGAGTGAACTCAGGCCATGCACTAAATAAGTAGAAACATTCAGCACAAAACTCAATATAATTAACGACAATTTGGACATCAATGGGTGAATCAAATCAACACAGCATTTATATCAAGCACATACAGTAGTTTTCAAACCTGTTGAGATAAATGTATATTATTCAGTTTAGAACACATGAACTCAGTCTAAAAACAAAATCAAAAATCAAGGAATTTATATTAAATTACAATAGATTTGGATCCACTTTGATTTCATTTTTAGACTGAGTTCATGCGTTCTAAACTGAATAATATATGTTTATCTCAACAGGTTTGAAAACTACTGTAATACACCAAAGGCATACAGTAAGATCAGGATCTTGAGATGCAAGCAAATCACCTCACACCCAACTAAATTTATTCTATATTTACTATGTTTTGATCAAGGCTCCCAGAAGTCACACATTATAATGCCAATCTCATGCATAAAAATGAGGGCAATAACAAATCAAATTTATAGTCATAAAACCAAATCATGCCAAGCACTATCTAAGTACTGAGCTGTCTAAATTAATACATGAAATTTGAAACAAATATGTGATATAAATATTCAGAGTGTACTTTTTGGGTTTAAAAATTGACAAAAATAACAACAATGAGGCCAAATTGACTAGATATAGAAGTACATGTCAGGATTCTCCTTCATCATTCATTTGCTGTTAGTATTTTTGCAAGGACACCAACTTTATTTTATCTCTACTTTTGGTTATAATCACATCAATTTGCTCTTCAAAACCTTCCCCCTTCATTCCCTTACTTGACTGGCTAATTTTATCTATTTTAACAGTTAGTTTCAATGTTTGAAGCTTACCTTGTTCCTCAGACAATTCTTGAACCACAGACCTATACTGTAAATTCAGAACCTGAACATAAAAATGTGGGATTGCCAAATCCTTGATCCAAATTTCAAATCACTTTTGCGGGCAACTCAGCTGAGTGAAAAATAAAATATTTAATAAAATCAACCATTTAATTTGAATTTTTTTGGTTTATTTAAATTGGCAAATTTTGAATCTCTTGAGCAGATAACTCAACTAACAAAAGACAAAACACAACACACAAATGTGGAATACATGAATCAGAAATTCAGGATTCTAATGTACAATTTGAGATTTCCTGTATTTCAAACAAATCATAGACATCATGGAAAACTTAACAAATCTGAAATTGCAGGATTGTCAAATCCAAGAACCAAATTTCAAATCAAAAATGAGGTGAATTTGAAATAAATATAATTTATGGGTGTCTCAAAAAGGATGCTAAATGATCTAGAGTGGATTTGTGCTAATTCTTTTAGGAATCATAGGCATTCTCAAAAATCACCCTATTCCATTTTAGGATGGCTAAAATTTTGATGCTGATTACAATAGATTTTAAAAAAAGCTAACAATAAAATAGAATTATATATTACAATCTATTGTAATCAGCATTTTTAAAACCTACATAATCAAGTATTCTTAATACCAATACATGAATACATAGTGTAGTAAACTGATGGTTTATCTTTCCCCCTCCTTTCTTCCTTGAAAAGAAGTTTGTTTGGCCCCTGGCTACGCCGGGGGCCCTAAAACATTTAAAAAAATCTGTGTTATTAGGAGGGTAGCTTGTATATCCTTATATGGTTTTGTGGTTGCTATATTAGTGATTTAGAGTGCAGAACATTGCATCATTTTCAGTTTAGACAATTTTAAATTTCACTTAATTTCATGTCTAAACATGGTTGTTGAGATTGAATTTTTCATTTGATTTTATCCAGAGTGGAGCTTCTTGATTTGGGTTGATTTGTCCTAGTTTCTTACTGTGCATTCAATTTGGATTCCAGTTCCTGCAATTAATATCTGAGTTTACTAGTGGCATTAAATAGTGATTTGGAATTTGGTTCATGGATTTGACAATCCCGCAATTCCAAAAAACATAGTAAACTTAATGGAAATGATTGATGGATTTGAATGCTTCAAATCTGATTCTAGTTAATTCATTTTGTCCATTAGAAATATGCAGCTTGACTTGAACTTTTCAAAGTGTCTATGAGTTCACGCATTTTTAAAAATTCAAATAAATACTCAAAAAATCAATTTAATTAAAAAAGGCCATCCTGCAAAAGTGATTCAAAATTTGGACCAAGGATTTGACAATCCTGCATTTTTACGTTCAGGTTCTGAATTTACAGTAGCAAGTTTTATTTGATTTTAATGGGAAATATTACTCAAATTAACAACAACAAAAATGTACCTAGTGCTAAGATCATGGGCACCTCAGATAGTCTACCAACAGAGTTCATGTATGTGTATAAAGATAATCAAGAAACAGCATTACTAGCAAGGAAGAGGAGGAGACAACACAAACCTAGAGCCAAGATATTTTTCCTGAAAGAGCCAGAAGCATATATCTCATGCCATAGTGAACCCTGACATGATCAATCTTTTGATCCACCTTCCAATAAATCAACCCAACAACACTGGATTAGGTGCACAACACTTAATTACAAGTTCACCAAACACAGTGTAAAGAGAACATATTGGAATCAATAAGGATACAGGATCACTCACTTAGTACCATAGAATTTAGGAAAGTCACATAAGTGACATCACACTATTTTTAGAATCATTGGAAATAGATTCCAGAGAGAAGCGTTTAAACTCTAAAAAAATGACTTAACTACAGCTTCTCTTGATCATAGTGACCCAGGCCAGCCCTTTTCTTCTTTTTCTAAAATTCTAGACAAAGGGAAAACTATTCAGCATCATCCAGTTTTGTATCCATCTATTAATACATCCATTGAGTCCTCAATTGTTGGCCAGAAGCTAGATGGCATCATCTAGTGCCTCAAACCCTATTTTGGAACCATTAAAAGATTTAAGGAGGAGTCTAAAAATCTCTAAATCACCTGTTCAGGTGCTGCTAAAGAAATAAAACACCCATAATCTATCAATACTGCTTCAGAAATCAACTTGTACAATAGACAAGGCCAAACCATCACCTGGAACCCAGATGATCAAGTCAAACCCTCCAATATAAACACTGGACCAACTCAAAGGCAACTAGACCAGGACAATCCCAAAACTTCATAAGGTCTTTAAAAAGAAACAAAAACTCAAACTCTGGACCCAATTCTAGATCTGAGATGATGTGATCTAATATCAGAGTCTAGAATCCTTAAATAAGCAAGCCCTCACATTTCTTAGCAAAAGACAGGAAGAAGGGCCTATTACTATCTGATATTAATTCCCAACTCTAAACTATCCTCCAACCAAAAATTTAGTATAAATAAAAAGTCATTTTGGTAGCAGTCCTTGTGCTACTATTGAGTGTAAAACCCATAAGCTTATAAAGTTTAAATCTACTTATACACTCTACAGAAGATTATAAATATCATGCTCTTGGCCTTCTTGCCCTCCCTAATGTTAGACCTTGCTTTTGTCTACTTGAACCACTATAAATCTGGACCCACAATAGAATATGGGTCATTATTTTTTAGATTAATCTGTTTCCTATTAACTGTGCTACTTAAAACTTTAAAATTTTGTTTTAATTTTCTTATCAATAAATTTAAATAATTACAACAATTTTATCAAAATAAATCTTATTTAATCCTTATAATATAAAAACCTATATTAAATTAATCATTTTCTACTTACAGCTAAATTAAACTGTATTAAAAGCTAGTAACAATCTTATTTCATATACCATTATTTCTTGAAAGCTGATTAGTACAAAATAACATCATTCTAAAAAGAGCAACCTAAAAATACAATAAAAACTGATATGATGCTTTTTGTTGGAAATCAAATTGTTGCCTAAAATCTTAGCTTTTTTAAAATATTTAATTTAAAATATAATCATTTTTGAATCCCTCTTTTTAAAAAGAGGGCAGATAGCTTTTTTGCATATTTAATAAATATTAAATAATTTTGGATTTTTTAAAAAAAAATCTAGTAAAAAGTTAAAAAAAAACTAAAACTAAAATTAAAACTGAACTTTTATTGAAATTTCAGTGATCTCATTTAGCATAAGTAATTTATTCTTAAGTTAGATTTTATAGAAAATATATAATAAGAACTTATAAGAGAGTAAAAGTTTTTCTTTTCAAAATTTTAAGTATTTAATATTAATAAAATAGCTTTATACAACTATTTAATAAAATTATATTTTTATACTGTATGCTAGAGATAATATGTATAAAAAATTCAAACAAAAAAGAATGCATCAAAATCTTGCTTTATTTAATTAAATTTTATAAAGGTTAAAATTTATTTGAACTAAATGGAAAATGATCTTAGTCATTGTATCTATAAAAATAAGATACAAATTTAATTATACAAGCAAATATTTATATGTGATTAGAAAAACATTTTTGTTTTGATGGATTTAAAATATATAAAGTTCATTTTTTAAGAACTGTTAAAGGTTATAATAAACTTAAGTTTATTTAAAAAAAGGTTTTTGAGTTGGTTACTAAAAGTAAGCTAAATAATGATTTAACTTTAAATTTAGTTTACTGATTAAAATATCATACTTTAAGAGTTAATTAGCATATTTTATTTCAAATAATAATTTTATAAGCTTACATTCAAAGCCACTTCAAGATACTAAATTGGTATTGAAATATAAAGTTGCAGCACAATTCCGAAAGCTGAGATTAAGGGCTTTCTAATGATACTAGTTTGAGCAAGATTGAAGTACTATTCGCGGAAATATCAACAGTTAACCAGAATATAAAAAGGGGTAAATAAACAATGATATCAGACTTCAGGGGTGATATTGATAAATTAAGGAGATCAGTTGGGGGTCAGTTGGGGATTTATGCCTGTAGTGCGAAAGCTCAGCTAACATGGTATTTAAACAGCTCAACTTTACAGAAATTTTACTTTACAATCTACACCTTTACTCCTCTCTGATAACTGCACATCTATTTCCAAGCAAGAACTGCCTGAACCAAGCCAAGGAACCCAACCACTATCATTATGGAACCTATCAAGTTTACACCTCAGATGACACCCTTCTTCTCTCTGGGGGCTTCTACTAAGAGAGAAAGAATCTCTATGCTTAAACAAGCATTCCTTTTTACTGTTGACAGTGATCTTAACAGCTTTGTTGAGCATTTCTTATTAAAAACAGAGTTTGGAAAAAGTACCTTCTTACCTGTCATACAAAATTCTAAAACAGATGATTTCCTTAACAACCTAAAGGAATTGATGTCAGAGTCCCCTGCCAAGCACCTTCCTTCCCTAAGAGCATTGGGTACATCAAGCTACAGTCTGAAAGAGCTTTGGGATTGTGGATTTAAAATGACAAAAAATGAGTATTCATATTCTAAAAAAATAAAAAATGCTAAAAAAGCATCATTAAATTCAAAAAATAAAAAAGTAAAAAATGATTCAGTAAAGAAAGAAAACATAAAAAATATTTTAAAACATATATTAAAAAATTCATTTCCAACTAGCCAATTTACTAAAAAATCCCCTGGATTGATTTATGAAGAATTACAAAAAGAGTTGAGTGAATACTCAACTAAAATAAAATACTCATTATTGAAAACAAAAAAAGAAATTTACGAAGATATGAAAATAAAAAACAATATTTCTATTTCACTTTCCACTTTTTATAAGCTTATTCCTAATAATATAATTAAAAGCAAAAAGCAAACTGATATTTGTAACATTTGCAACTTAAAAAAGTCATTAGAAATGAAGAAAAAGGATTTGAGTATAAAGAAGTTGCCATTGCATAAATCTATTAAAGAAAATTTGAAATCTATTGACCTACACAAAAATTTTTATAAGCATCAAAATAAAGAATATATTAGTGATATAAATAATCTTGATAATAATTCATGTGTTATAGTAATAGACTATAAAGAAAACTTTAAAATAGGTGGGGGTCCTATAGAGACAAATAATTGTTTTTATGAGAAAATACCTATTTCTTTATTAGGATTTGCAATTGCTTTTAAAGAAAATGAGAAAATTAAATATGAGTATCATGACTTTTTATCTGAAATTTTATCTCATGACTATTTTTTTTCAGGTCAGTGTTTGATAAGTCTGCTTAAAAATAATAAATTTAAGAATATAGAAAATATTAAAGTTTGGACTGATAATGGTAATCATTTCAGATCTTATGAATTCTTATATTATCTTTTTAAAGAGGTACCTAAAATTATAAAAGGAACAATTAAGTTTAATAGATTTGTTGAGTGTCATGGCAAAAGTATTGTTGATGGTCATTTTGGTGTATTATCTAAAATATTTAAACAAAAGGAAAATGAGATGTATATAAAAAATATAAATGATCTCAAAATGGTTTTTGAGAGAGAGGAAGAAAGAAAGGGTTTATATGAGACACTTGTAAATAGTTCAGATGTTTCCCAAAAAACCTTTTTTCACATCTATGATAGAAAATCTAGGCCTAAAAAAAGCTGGCTTGAAGTTAAAGCATTTTATGTTAATCTTTCATATTTAATGAAAGATGGTGAGCTGTATGTTTCACCTTTGACATTTGAGGATGTTAAGGAGTACTCCAAAATAAATTATTGTACAAAGTTCTGCACAGATGACAGAGAAACAAAGAGAGCTGATACTACTAAAGGATTAGTAGGACATGTTCATGAAGTTGGACGCATAACAAAAACTTATATTTCACATAGGGTAAGTAGTCTTTTAAATACAACAACTTTTTTTTCTAAAAATAACTAAGAAATTAATTATATGAGCCAAAGATAGGGTAATAGCAATTATAGCTTTGGGGCTGCTATTACTCTCCCATGCAACTCATATATTTAATTCTTGGCTTATTAAAATAGAAAAAGGGTTTTAGCAAAAAATACAGCTAATAGAAATAAGATTTATTTCTATTATTTGTATATTTTACACTATTAAACTTTTCTTCAGTAAACTAAGTATTATACTAATGTTCAAAAAACATAAGTTTATGACTTAAATGATACCAAAGAAGTTAAAAGGCTTTGAAATGCTTAAGCTGGCGCCTTGGCTTAATCTAACAAATAATGACCCATTTGTTGGTCCCCACTTTCATGTTTATTATCTCTGTGTGTTGATATTGTCAGTAAAGTCTGGCCAGGCACTTAACTTTTATTTGGGTGTGGATCTCAAATATTTCTGGTGTTGCAGTAAACATAGAAGCCTCAGGGACGCCTGCACCTGGGTATGCCAGTTCATGCTGAATTTCATGATCTGGCACTCAAATGATACATTATGTGTCCTTAAGTCTATCTTGAGCTTTCCCCCAGATGTAATTCAAACTTGGTTAACCCCTGCAGTTAGATCAATATTGCTAAAGAGTTTAGCACCTGAAATTTTATTGAACAACTTATTGATCAACAATAGTGATATTATTTTTTACAATAACCTCATTAAGATCACAGAAGTCTGTCATCAAGTGCAAGAAGCTATCTTTTTGGCCACAAAAAATACCACAGCCTCATATAAAGATAGGGAGGTGTGTATATAGCTCTTTTCTGGTGCATTCACAAGATGCTTTCAGAGTATATGTCTTATCTAAGCATTAAATGTTATAATGAACATACCTTTGATGGGTAGCCTTGGAGTTGAGCAACATGCTGCATCTTGTGAAGCAAGGGAAGTTTCCTGGGGTTTTTCTAATTAAACCCTTGAACTTGTCAAGAAGTACCTGGAGTTGCAGGTTAGGTTTGATTATAGAGTTAGCCCTGTTTTCTTAGATCATATAACTTCTGATAAACACTGACTAAATTCAATTCTTCCCCTTGAACTCATAGGAGCCCTACTCTTTTATCAAAGCAAATACTGTGTTTTGAAGAAGCCTGTTCATTTCAATTGGTTAAAATTTAAATCTTACACCATTAAAATTGAGGGTGATAGTAGAAATTTCCCAGTTGATATAAGGATTTTCATGATGGGATCAATCTAGATCTGCAATTACATTATGACTTAGGTCACCCATTAATGACCTTTAAAAGCTGACCTGAACTTTGCTCATCCTGACTGAGAATAAACAGCTTTGTGTGTGATGGCCACCTGTGATGATCCAAATGAGGAGCTATTTTTCAGGCAAGGGCTGATTTTGGCTAAATAAATATTGTTTGCCTAAGAAAGGTAAATGTTGGTTGATTTATTGATTTGTCTAGCTGTGACAATCCACATGAAAGTGTTTTTGCAGGTGAGGGTTTATTTGGCTTCAAATAAAGGCACAATTCTGAGAATCAATAGTGTTCTGTGGTTTTGAGACATGTATAGGCCTAGAAGGGAACATTGGCTACTAGGGAAGGTAAGGCCTTCCTAGTAGATAACAAGGGACTACTAGAGGCAAGTGATGAACCATCCCAGAAGGGACTGTTGGCTGCTAGGGGATGGTTAGTTGTTCTCACCCAGCAGGGAATGATGGCTGCTAGGGGTGAGGAAGATGATAGCCCAGAAGGGATTGTTGGCTGCTTGGGGTGGGGAGTGGATGACCCTGGCAAGTAGCGCGGGCTGCCAGGGAAGGGGGTGGAGCTATAATAGCTCTATGTGCACTTGTGCGCTTACAGTGGGTCTGTGAGCAAGCACCCTACTTAACAGACTGGTAGGGTGTCCTTGTCTATGTTTCCATGGGAGCTTTGGGGAGGTCCCAAAGTGATCATTGGAGGGCATGGATATGCTCAGGGTAGTTGCTTGGGAAATAAGCTGCAGAAATTGATGATGATCAGGCCTCTTAGAATTGAAGTTGGTTACTTTGCACCTGAAAGCTCAGACTTAACCACCTGAGTGAGTAAAGAAAATTTCACAGATATGAGGATTGTCTGTGGCTGAATGGCCCAGGTGAAAGACATTTGTAAGGGGCCCAGCCAAGCGCCAGTAGCCTTGTAGACTTATTGCCTGAGTCTGAGGTATTGGTAAAAGGAACTGACAATGGAACCACAGGTTTTGTAGTAGGATAAACAGTGAAGACTAGTAAGAGGGACTGTGATGGTCCACATGGAGACATTTTTGCAGGTGGGGGTTGATTTGGCTTCAAATAAAGACACTATGCTGAATATTGATAGTGTATTGTTGGTTTGTTGCAGGTAGAGGCCTAGTAGGTAATAATGGCTACTAGGGGAGATAAGGCCTGGCTAGTAGGTAACAAAGGACTTCTAGAGTCAAGTGTTATCCCCACCTGGCAGGAGATATTGGCTGCTGTGGGCTAGAGATCCTCACCCAGCAGGGAACTGTGGCAGCCAGGGGTGAGGAGCTTTGAGAGCTTTATGTACCCTGATACACTTATAGGAAGTCTATGAGCAAGCACTCTACCTAACAGAATGGTAGGGTTTCCTCGTCCATGTCCCTATGGGAGCCTTAGAGAGATCCCAAAGTGAGCATTGGAGGGCATGGATATGCTCAGGGGTGTCACCAAGGCGGTTGCTCAGGGAAGCAGCTTCAGAACTTGGTGTGATCAGGCCTCTTGGAAGTAAGGCTGATTACTTTGCAGCAGAAGGCTCAGACTTAATCACCTGGGTGAGTAAAGACTACTGCATAGACTTTATTGATCTATGGTTGGATAGCCTAAGTGGATTGCCACTTGCAAGGGCCCAGTCAAACACCAGTTCAATGTAGACTCATGCCTAGGTCTACAGTTTTTGGTAACAGAGACTGAGATTTAGGACTGAGGTGGTTCATAGTGTGGGATCAGCAGTGAAGACTAGTAAGAAGAACTGTTGGTTCATGTTGAAGTTTGGAACCATGAAGAAATGGCCAAATGACCAGAAGATCATGATGAAGGATTAGCTGGAGGACTTGAGGATTGTGATGCAGGAGCAGCTGATTATGATGCAGGAATGGCCAAAGGACCAAAAGATCAGGATGAAGGAGGTTGTTTGCTAGACTGGAAAGAGCTGTTAATGGATAAGGAAGGACCAGAAGATCATGGTGAAGAGCTAGCTGAAGGACCAGAATATGATGGTGCAGGACTAGCTAGACCAGATACAGAAGCTAAAATGCTTGTGACGGTCCACATGTTTGGTGGTTTTCAGGCAGGGCTTATGTTTTCCAAGTGGAATTTTAGTGACTTTTGTTGAAGAAGTAGCTTTAGGACTGGTCTGAGCTGTTGGAGACTGAAATGAGCTGGCTGAAGGATCATAAGATGATGAAGAACTGGTGGTCCAGAGAAATGAGCCAAGTTTTTGCCAAATTGATTTGCCAAGGTGGTAAAATGTGGAATTTTTTGCCTTGATTTAGTAGTAAACTCAAGAAGGAATGTGGATAAAAGTGTGGGTAAGATATTTAGTTATTTATTAAGTTCCTAGGATAGATGAAGGTATGTTGCTATGAGAGCTGAATACAAAGTTTTTTGGTGGGATGTTTTCCTTGGATTTTACAAGATTTGTAAATATATGGGGAAAACATTGAAGAGGTCCAGAAAGAGAAATTTAAATAGTATTCTACTATTTAAATGGGTTTAGGTTGAATGCAGGGAGAAATGGTGCCATAATAATGGACCATATAACGCTTTGGTGTGTGAAGAGTTGTTAATTTGAGCGGTTTGAGCTGTGGAAATTATTTTCATAGTTGGATCCCAGTGGAACTTCAGAAATGGTCTATTTCTGCGCTCTGCATTCATTGGTTGAGTTCTGGAAGGTTTCCTGATGAAAATGATTGATTGGAAGCCAAAAGCTTAAAGTATAAGCAAGGAAGTAATGAATTAATACTTTAAGCTTTTGAGAAAGTAAGTGTGTAAGCTTAAGTTATTGTAGGAAAAAGTGAGCGGCAATGGTTTAAGCTTCTGAAGAAAGCCATTTTGAAGGCAGAACCGTTGGGAAAAGGACACTATAAGAAGGTAGCTGGCTGGAAAGTTACAGGGTCTTTTTGAAGGTCTTTCCAGGTCTTTGATGGGATCTTTCTGGGGCCTTTTGAGTTTCTGCCAAGAGGTTTTTGGAAGCCTTTTGATCACCATCAGGAGCTTGATTGTACTCATACAAGTGGAATAACAAGGCCACTGGAGCTATAAAGAAATCTAAAGCCCACAATAACAGAGCAGGAGCCCAAGGATAAGAAGCTGGATCCTAAGCGCGGCGCAGGAGTCTAATTCCAAGGTGCAGAAGTCCAAGTTTAAGGAGCAGAAGTCCAAGACTAAGATGCAGGAGTTCAAGACCAAGTACAAGGAGTTCAAGATATTGTTGGAGGACTCCAATTATTGGCAAATCCATATTGTTTCCTTGACCCCCCAGGCCATATACCAGAAAGCTTCTAAGGGGATCTTCCTTCTGAGAGCAAATAAAAGCCCATTTTGACCCCTATACATATTTCTGAGATACATTTTCCCTTACTAGAGAATGACAATCCCTTCCAGCTGGTCTCTGGCTATGATCCAGGACACACTTTGGGGACTGGTGGACAGGAACCCCACAATGCTGGTTTTGATTTCTTAAGAGAGGAAATAACAAGGAAGAAGCAGTTAAATAATGATTTAATGCTTCCAAAAATATGATAGAAAGAAAGAATTAATTATCATATTGAAAGAAAAGGAAGAAGAAATATTTTACAGTGTTTAAACTGTAAATTTATTAAGATTTAATTGAGTTGAAATAGAGCCAGGGAAAGATCAGAAACAGGACAGAGAAACTGTGAAGACAAGTATTTGAATTTTGCTGAGAACAACTAGGAGAGACAAAAGGCAAGCAACAGGCGAGTTCAAAGTCCAGAAATGTTGAATAAAACACAGGGAATCTCAGATAAATGTTGAAAAATCAAGGGCTTTAAAATCTCCTATGTAAAACATAGGCAAAAGCGCTCAATATTTGCCAGAGAAACATGACAGGAATTACGGCAAACCTGTTTGAAACGCAGAGCAGTTGTTTACCCAGAGCAAGACAGCTTTGGGTTCAAACCTTAGTCAAGAGAAAGTCATTTGGGTAAACTGTTAAGCAAAACTGTTGAATTGAGGCGTTTGATTGGCTACAAGTCAAAGTTTATTTGATAAGTGTTTTGAGGGCTTAACTCTTCATTTAAAGCCTAAAAAATGAGGAGCAGAAGCAGAAAATTCAGGGCTTTCATTGGCTGAAGCAATTAATAAGGTTTAATATATTATAGAGAGAGAAAAACCGGATAGTTTAAGCTTTGAAAAACCAGAGTTCTGAGAAGGAATTTGGTCTGAAACAAGGAGCTATAAATGGGGAGGCTATCTGAGGCTTTTCAGGGACTGGATCAAGTGGATTACAAAGGCCACAAGGACTACAGAAGAAGCTGAAGACCAATCTAAAGGTGTAGAAGCCTGAGATAAAGAAGCTAGAGCTGATGATAAGGAATTGAAGCTGGAACCAAGCCCAGGAGCCCAAGACCAAATACAAGGAGTCCAGGAGATTTTTAGATGACTCCAGTATTGGCAAAATCCATATTGTTTCCCATACCCAGGCAATATATCAGAAGGTTTCTAATGTGATCTTTCTTCTGACTGTAAATAAAATCCTATTTCAACCCCTGCCAAAATTTTCCAGTAATTGAAATACAAGCCCTACGAGTGAGCTACCCTATATCTTTTACCCTAGTTAAGGGGAGTAAGATACATATTGTCAAAGTTGTAGAAAATTTGCCACCAGTAAGTCTTCCCAGAAGGAGTGGGAAAGATTAACTAGGCATCTTAAGATGACAGATATGGGAAGGGAGTTCATAGGAAATGACTTTACCAGGTTGTTGAAAGACTGGTACAGCCCCCCAGAAGGGTTGACGCCTGCTGAGGTACAGATACATGGTTGTAAGGGATTCCATCCCTTACACAAATAACAAATCAAACTTGAGGACCTTGAGTACAATCCAGAAACCAGAAACTGCATTTTTAAATGCAAATTTAGAAATCAACAACAGAAACAAAACAATTAATTCAATCAATTCAAAAACACATTTGAAATTGATAAATGAATGTGTTTTATTTAATATTGAATGCAAAAACAAAAGCAAGCGTAAAAACAGAAACATACATATAAATTCTACTTCAATTTTGGATTCCAAGGCTTCAGACAATGATAACAACAATGGGAATATTGATTCAGCATGTAAAATTGGCTCCAATCAATATAAAACAGCCAATCAAGTTAAAATTAAATGCAGAAATCATCCAAATCAGATATTCAGGGGCCTAGTTGACCAATCAAAGCCAGAGGACCAACCAAGCCAGAGAAGTACATCACATCCAATCCCAGAAATCATCCCCAACCATAGTGAAGTACACTACTACAATGAAATATTCCAACCTGCCTCTTCTTATATTACAGGCTGCTGCCTGCTGCAGTTCTGCAAGGCAATATTTCTCAAATCACTCTTGCAGAGCCACCTGGTAACCATAATGTTCCCTTCATCACTTGAGCTCATTATTTAAACTGGAAAATTCTTCCCTTCCAAATTGCTCCAACAATTTTCTTATTCCTATCAAACCAATAAATCTATATTTTCAGCTTCTAAAAACTTGATTAGTAGATTCAAAGGTTCCCTCTTCAAACAGCATGAAGTTCATCTTCCTTGTATGAACTTTTTTGTGTTAATCAGCTATGGGAAAGCCAATGTAAACTTCAAAACTCCTAAACCAACTCCCACAAATAAATCAGAAGACTCCATTTGGTATTGTTTTGGACCACACTGCTGCCATGCCCCATACGTAGAAACAGCACAATTCCCTCCTATTATCCACCCCAAGGCCTCCTGGTTGGTTTTGGGGTATACCAGCATCTATTATCTCCTGAATCATTTCACTCCCTTCCTGGGGAGATTCTGCTTATTTGGTCACCTCCTTCACATGTTAATGATAGGGATTCCAGTAGGGTCCACTCTAGTCAAATTCAACTTGGGTGCTCTCCTTCATTCTATTGAAGAGAGACTGCCCAATGAGTGGATCCCTGACAATGGTGGAGATGTCCTCCTAGTAATTGGAAAAGTACTGGAAAAGTTCACAGTCATGCAGGCTAAGTATAAACTTCTAACAAACCACCTCCCACTACTGGAAAATGATGACTCCTCCAAGCCAGTCTGTGGCTATGACCCAGGACATACTTAGGGACTGGTGACCAGGAACCCCACAGGGACTTATGATTGCAGTGAAGACCAGTTGAGAGACTGGCAGATCATTGTGAGGATTGGAACCAAGATGGTTCATTGTGAGGATTGGAACCTGGGTGGTTCATGATGAGGACTGGACTGATTGCTGACCGGAATGGACTGATGGTTAGACTGGAAAGGACTGTTGATGGATGAATAAGGTCCAGGAGATGATGAAGGACTAGCTGAAGAACCAGAAGATCATGGTGCAGGAATATCTGAGGAACTGGAAAATGGCTCAGAAGGACTATCTGGAATGAATACAGGAGCTAGCATGCTGGTTTTGGTTTCTTAAAAGAGAAAATGATAGGAAAGAAACAGTTAAAGAATTATTTAATGCTGCCAAAAGATATTATATAAATATGGAGTTGGTTTTTTTGGATAAAAAAAGAGAAGAAGAAATAATTTACATAAATTAAGCTGTAATTTATTAAGATCTGATTGATTGAAAAGGAGCTGTAAAGAGGCCAGAAAAAGGACAGAGAAACTGTAAGAACAAAAGTTGGAATTTTGCCAAAATGATTGGGAATGCAAAAAGTAAGCAACAGGCAAGTTCAAAGTGCTGAAATGCTGAAGAAAATGCAGTGAAACTTGGGTAAATGTTGAAGAGTCAAGGGTTCAAAAATCCCTTAAGTAAAGCATAGTCAAAAGCACTCAAGTTTTGCCGGGGAAATGTGTTGGGAATTATGGTGAACCCGTTTGAAACACAGAGCAGTGGTTTATCCGGAGCAAGACAGCGCCAGGTTTGAACCATGGTCAAGAGCAAGTCATTCAGGTGAACTGTTTGTCAAAACCATTGAATCCAAGTGTTTGATTGGCTGTAGATCAAATTTTATTTGATCAGTGTTTTGAGAGCTTAACTCTTCAGTTAAAGCCTAAAAATGAGGAGCAGAAGCAGAAAACTCATGGTTTTTATTGGCTGAAGTAAGATACAAAGCTTAATATATTATAGAGGGGAAAAACTGGATAGTTTAAGATTTGGAAAACAAGATTTCTGAGAGAGAATCAGGACTTAAACAAGGAGCTATAAAAAGGGAAGCTATCTGAGGATTTTCAAGGACACACAGTGGATTTCAAAGGCCACAAGGACTGACCCAAGTAGATTACAAAGGTCCTAAGCATAATAAAAAGGTGCATAATCCCAAGGCCAAGGAGCTGGAGATAAATAGTTGGAGCTGGAGAAGAGTACAGGAGCCTGAGATAAAGCTGCAGGAGCCAAAGATAAAGAAGCTGAAGCTCAGGATCAGGGGCTGGAACCTGGGACTAAGGAGCAGAAATGAGGACTAAGAAGTAGAAGTCTAATTCTGAGGAGAAGAGGTCCAAGATATGGTTGGAGGACCCTCATCATTAGCACATATCAATGGTTACCTTGGCCCCTGGGTTATATACCAGAAGGTTTCTAAGGAGATCTTCCTTCTGAGATTGAATAAAAGCCCATTTTGACCCCTATACATATGTTCTGAGATACCTTTTCACGTAATAGAGAATGACAAATCCTTCCATATGGTCCCTGGCTATGACTCAGGACACACTTTGGGGACTGGTGGATAGGAACCCCACACTAGCCTTGGTGGTTATTAGTGATAATCTATGCCTTGGGATATTAATAAACTGTCCCCTTGTTAATACTTTGGAAGAATATAAATTAGGCCCTGTGCCAGGGATATAGGCATAAGTGAAGGCATTGAGTGACTCAGGACAGGTGTTACAATTGTAACAGTTTTGAAGCCCCATGCGGGAATTGAACCCTCTCCTAGCTGCCAGGTGGGGTGAGCGGGCGGGGGAGATTTTCCTGCACCTGGATTTGCATTGAAAAGCAAAAAATCCAGGTGCAGGTACCATTCCTGCCCTGGTGGCAGCTTTTGGGCCTATTTTAAGCCCCAAAAGCTATTCCAAAGCCTTGGTGGGTTTGACTGGGCCTAGGCAGGCTAATTTTAGCTGCCCAGTGCTTCCAGTTCAAGCCCACCTTCCATTTAGTAATTTGGGGTTCCCAATTGGGAGCCCCTTTTTTAATCAAGTTCCTTCACATCAAAAATGCCTGTCAAGCCAGTCCAATAATGGTGATCAAATTGGGGAAAACCCCATGACTCCTGAAGCCAAACCTGCCAGAACCAATGACCAGCCAGGCCAATATGGGTCACCAAAAAGCCAAACAACTGTTCCTGAAGACCCCAAAAATGACCATGAAGCAGCCAACCAAACAGCAGAACCTTATATGCCAAGCCTTGCCACACAGATAGCACCAGAAAAATGCCCAGAGGTACTTTCATGTGAGTAAGTATATAAATCAGAAGCACCTGAAAAAGTTCTGTATTTTCATCCTTATCAATAAAAGTTGTTATAAACCTTTAGTTCACCAATTTTTTTATACCTATTTTTAATACTCTTCCATCTGCAATTGCCCAAGTACCAGTATCCTTCCTCAGGGATAGATAGCCAGACTTCAGTTGATAAAGCTGAAGCCTTTGACTACTACTGTCTACCCAACGCTCAATTTGGACCTGTGCACTTCACTGGGTATCCCCCCAACCCTGACCACAAACCCTGGACCTTGGAAGACTTGCAGTAGTACACCCACCCAAACGCCCCTAAAAAACCCTACCAAGTTGTCTGTGACCGCAGAGAAATCACTATATACCCTTTGATATTCAACAGGAAATACAATAGTCTTGCCACCTACTTGATCCCAATGAAACCACCCTTGTCAGGGCCCAGAGGGTCTTGACTGGTTTCTATCTGACTGAACTTAATATTTAAATCAAACTAAATTAAAACTCTATTTCAAGGCTAACTTAGAATGATCACAAGAGGATCATTGTGAGCAACACCTTTATATACCATTCTATTAGATTCTTTAGAATCTTCTTAAATCTGCTAGACAGTCTTAGGGACTCTGCTGGTGGCATCAGGCTGGGGTTTTGGGGCATCTTCTGAACAGCATGACCCATATTTTTTTTGAAAAATCCCGCACATTGGGCTTTACATCCTATTTTGTCTAAAATTAGCACAGATCAACTCTCCTGGTGTTTGGCTTCAAAATGCGTGTTTGGACGTCCAAATCCGTCCAGTGGTTGCTGAGTTATGCTCAAATTAAGATTTGCATCAATTCTTGTGCCTTGGTTGCATAATTTTGTCATTTTGCATTGGTTAGGAAGTTTGGCTGGCAGCTAAACTTTAAGAAGCCATAACTCATTGTCTAGAGCAGCTAGAAGAGTCATAAAACTAGCATTAGGATTTTGGGAAACAGTAGAGTTTTCCCAAGGCATTTCTGTAACACAATATGTGTCAAGGCGTTTCCTGACAACCCCAACGCCCAAACCAACCATAAAACACCACCCACTTCCAATGCCGCTGGCCAGAGTAGTTGATTCCTGGGAGTGCTTTACCTGGTGCTCACAGGATTGATTGATTCTTCCTTGCAAGTGACCAGGCCAGTGGGAAGTGCCCACCACAATATAGGCACTAACTTGATAATGTAAGATAAAGATTACCCAAGTAAGGACCAGGGACCAGAATTTGGCACCATAGAGTCCACCAAGCTTGTGAGAGTGATGTAAAATACTCCAAACAGCTGGCGGACATGGTGCCATCAGTGGTGGCTGGTTCTGTTAGGTGGTCAGGTTGAGAGGTCAGAGACAGGGTCATCAGAACAAGATACGCAGGCAGGTAATTGTACTTAGCACATAACAATATGAGTGGCCTTACGTACCACTTTCCTTCACAACCAATAGTTTCAGTTACTCTAGTTCTTGCCAAGGGGTTAGCAATGAGTATGTTTTCCCAGTTGAACTCAGAGTAGGAGGATTTTGGTGGATTTCGGTTAAATGCACTGTACCAAAGGGTGCTCCAGGGGGAGGTATAGCATGAGCAGTGGGTCCGCAGGATGGTCACTAGGAAGAGCTGGCGTCTTGATGTCTACTGGACTAGAGCAGAGATGGAAGACTACTAAAATTAAATAAGGTAGGAATTTTTGGAACCAAGGGTCCATTTATATTTATTATCAAAAACAATGATACTGTCATCCCCCATACTGCTGCGGTTTTTATGCCATCAGATTTTGCTTCTTTAATTTTTGCAGCCTTCAGGTCTGCAGGCATTTTGCTGTCAGGGCGTGGGCATTGGGGCAGGACTTTGAGAGAAGCAGATTCTGGTTTAGCTAGCTCTGAAAAAAAGAAGTGGTAAGGCTTTGTTTTGTTGCTTCTGTTCTATGAGTTGGCCAATTTTACTGTAATTTTAGGCTGAGGTCTGGTGGTAGCTGGTGTTTATTGGCAGGGTCAATATCAGGTCTTATCTTATCCTCCTTTTGGCAAGCCACAACATCTGTGTAGGTCTGGCTTTTCAGTGGCACACAATTGGCATCAATATGGTCCTCATTTGGGGAATCTATCTTACTAGGCTGGTGGATTGCAGAGTAATTCACCAACTTGAGTCTGTGAGCCAGTGGGTTAGCAGGTCCCTATCCCTCCTGGTTGGTGAAAGGCATCTTCTAGGGGCCAGGGTTCAATTCCTGGGTTTTCAATACTAGTATTGAAATGTCATTACTGACACCCTGGGTTTTTATAATAAGGGATATAGGCATCCTTAGACTAGATGGGGTTATAATAAAGCTAGCTTTCTTCCCTGGGATGAATTTACTAAGGTAGCATGAAAGTCCTGATACTAACTGGGGTGATAATACAGTTGGGTTACTTTACCTGGAAAGGGGATAAAGTTTCTTTTTTATGAATTAAGAATAACTTTAAGGAGTCATTATTACTACTGTTCAATCATGGATGTCTCAGAACCATCATTAGGGCAACAGTGACAAAATTGACTGTAGAGATGAAAAAGTGAGAATCTAAAAGTGGCCAAGTTGACTATTTCAAACTTTCAAAATAAAATTAAAACAACTCATCTGTAATTAAAAATTATGGCATATAAAATAATTTTTATTCATTTTATCAACTAAAAAATTCAATAAAAAGCAGTTACTTTGTTTTAAAAAGTCATTCTGAAAATTTAAAAAGTATCAACTTGGCCACTTTTAGATTCTCACTTTTTAATTATTTCTTCTGTATCCCTACAGTTAATTTTGACACTGTTGCCATCATTAGGCTGTGCTTTCCAGAGGTAAAGCAGCAGAAGTTAATGATTTGGAGGTATCTTGGAAGTGAAGTTGGTTATTTTGTGTCTGAAAGCTCAAGATTAACCACTTGGGTGATTAAAAACAGTAGTGGTGCATGAAGAATGCCTGCTTCTGATGGCCTAGGTAGAGGCCACTGATGGGGTCTAGTCTAGGTGAAACTCACGTGGGAGACTTAAAGCCTGAGTCCAAGTGTCCTCACTGGTGGGGACCCACAAATATAGCCTGGATGAAGGTCATTGATGGGGGATCAATAGTAGGTTTATAGCTATGTGAGATGCTAGGCTACAATAAGAAGTTTGGAACAGTTTGGAGAATTGTTTCAACATTTTTCCAAGGTGAGTTAGTAGAGAAGAAACAGAACAAAACAATTCAGGGAAATGTTGAAATAGGTAGTTCAACATTTTTTCAAAGTGGGTTTTTACGGCAAGAAAAACATAACAGCACAGTTAAACAGTAAGATAAGGTGCACCAAAGTTTGCCTAAGGACAAGTTTCTGAAAGAACATAAAGGTAAGCAGTTCAGGGAAATTGTATGCTTTTGGTTTAATTTTTATGTAAAATCAAAGAGTAATTATTGAAAGCATGAAAAAACAGGCCCACCAGTAATTTCCTATGAAAATAATTGAGTTTGAACACAGAAAAACATTAAATAAAACAGGGGGGGGATTTAGAGTAAAAGGCACAAATTTTTAACAGTTTGGTGAAACTTTTGCTTCCTGTTTGGGTTTGAGAAACCTATAAAGTGTAGTGCTTCAGATTTTTTCAGGTGGGTAACTTTGATTGGATTAGTTGAGTTTAAATCTTATTTTATTAGTGATTTTTCATTGGTAGATATTCTAAAGATTAAATTTATTTACTCAGAAATTTCAGGAGAATGCAATAAGATTTGTTACAGTAATTTTGTAATCTTATTTTATTATAAGAAAGTGAGAGTGCAGATAGTTTAAGCTTTTGAAAGAACCAGTCTAAAGAGAATTTAGCCTAAGACAAAGGGAAGCTATATAAGACTGGTTGACTGAAAAGGTGCTAGAGATGCAGGATACTACTGGAAGACCTTAAGTTTAAATTAATCCTTTGGTTTCAAACTTGTATATATTTCTCCCCTAAGCAAGTGAGGTTATTTCTGGTGACCCCCCAATTAGTAGCTGACCCCTAAATTCTGAAAATAGTTGCATTTTCAGAAGTTTTCTAAAGGGATCTTCCTTCTTTCAATAAAGTCTTGTAGGATTTTATCTAGTTTTATAGTTTTAAAATCATGGGCTCTTTTCCCATATATTTCATGTCAATATTAGGTAAGAAGAACAGTATAGGAAGAAGTGCAGAAGGTTTTCCAGGAGCCAAACCTCTAGCAATGAGTGGACCAGACTGTCAATAGGACTTCCCCTGACCCCAACAGAAAAGGAATTCCTATAGAGTGAGTTTGGAACCCTGTTCCAAGAGCTATACGCCCTTCAGAACAACTGACCCAGGCATATTTTATAATCCACAGAGCAGATGCCAGGATGCTGGTGGGAAAGATTTTAAAGAAGTTTGAAGGACTATAAGCTAGGTACAAGGTTCTGGAAGTAGAGCACTGTCACTTGAATGGCACACCAACCCACTTGGTCCCTGACTATGATTCAGTATACTATATGGCCATCTCCCAGGAGCAGGTGCACTTCCCTTCTGGAGTCAGCTATTTTTATAGCCTTGAAATGGCTGGGGACACATTATAACTTCTGGCTTCCAAAAAAATCTGGTTGACCATGGTGTGTTTTGCACCAGTATTCACAAGAGACAATGAGTATTGCCCTAAAAGAAAATGTGATAGACCAAATGTGTGGTTTATTTTGAGCCCAACTGATTTTTAGAATTGGGCTATTATAATTTACCTGGAAAGCTTCTGGAGTATCCTCCTTTTATACATATTAGTTGCAGGAAGTTTGACCAGAAGTGATTGAAAGTGACAATCAAGTAGGATTACAAATTCTCTCACATGTACAGCCCTGGAAATGTTTAACTCTTTTATATGTCTTACCTGGAGTTCTTACTCACAGGAGCACTATTTGTTGGCTTTTTGAAGACAGATTTGATGGTATCTCACTTGGCTGTGGCCACTTCCAGGTACTGCATGAGGTTAAGAAGATTTTTCAGCTATCTTGTGGGTTTGTATAGTGGCCTGTTTTTTCTATTATAATGGTCTTGTAGTACTTGTTGATAATATGCATCTCTACATGAGCAATCACTTAAAAATTTGAAGTTTTACGTTATTAATAACAATATTGAGAGCTATCACATTTTCTTTGGTGATGGCTTCAGGTGCAGTTATAAGATATTTTTTCAAGAAGGCAAGGTATTCTATGAGGCTTCTTGTATGTTTGATGCCCAAAAAGTGTGTATCTGCCACAATGAGAGAGAATGTCTCACTGTAGTAGGATTTGAAGGATTCCTTGGAGGTGAACCATGTTACTCCTGCTTTATGGCCCACCCAGATAGTAAACCATCCTGTGATGGGCCCATCATGTCATGGTAGTTTCCATAATGCTGATTATTATCTTCCCTAACCAGAAAGCCAAGACATGGGGGGAAATAGTTGACCAAGTTAACTTAGTTGATAGATTTAACTCAAACTGTTGATTGGAAATGGGTTACTGCCTCTCTGGTTTTTCAGAAAAATATTATTACCCAAGGAAGAATGACACTGATAAATAGACATAATCTAAGGGTCACTTAATACAACCTTGTTTATCAGAATGATCTTCAAAAGTTAATCATTCAAGGTTTTTTTGTGTGCTAGACAAGGTACTCTTGGAATGAGACAGAATAGGAGCCATGAATTCAGGTGATATTGCTTAGTCAATAATTTTAGTACTATTGAAAAATTTTCACTGTTCAACTCTCAAGGGTTGTGTCCTCCCTAGAAATTATACTCAATAAACCTATATTATCTTCTGGCTAAATATTATTTAAAATGTATTATTAATTGGTCTACTCTGCTATATTCCATACAGCTTGATACTAAATTGAATTTTGACTGGAAGATGGGATCCTGATTTAGACTCTATGTTTTCTTTGCCTCTGTCAGGGACCCACTTTGAGGGGAACAAGCCCCCAAGTTGGTGAGCCAAGGCCCCTAAATTAAGCCCTGCAATGGCTGAACCAATGGGCACTGTAACCATGGCAAGGTGGTCCAAGTGACCTAAGTATGCAAATCTTCCCATCAAGGAGCTGAAACAACCCAAAAGATAATATCCTATCAGGTACAATAATAGATATAATGACGTGTGAGGCTGTACCAACAAGGGTTTGGCAGGTGGAGGAGTAGAATGGCGGCCATAGTGGAACTTTTATTCCCAATGACCAGAGGGATACTTGAACCATCTGTTGGCCAAGGACTCCTTCTGATGGGCATCTTTGGGTGAGGAGTTTTGCCAGTTGATAGTGGGAGTGGTATTCTCAAGACCTTTTACAGTTGTAAAAGGGAGACTAGAAACCACCACAGTAAATAAATCCCCTTCATGGCTTCAAATAAGTTTACTAAGAAATGGATGTGACAAGATAGGATAAGATATATTCTTTATTGTTGGAACAATTTAAATGAATAAAAATTGGGCACTTAAATAGCCTTAAATTCAAGGCTGAAATATTTGAGTGGAGTTTGGGAAATGAAGGGGATTTGCATGAGTATATCATTTAAAACATACCTGTTTCAAGTGGAAGATAACTTGTTGCTTAATAATTGTCAAAAAAATTGGGTGCAGGAAGAGAAGCCACAAAGTTGCCATAAGATTAATGTTAATTAACCGCTGTAGAGCCAGAAGATCAAATGTCTTAATGTACAGAGCTTGGTCCATATACTTAGAGAGTGGGTCATTAATCAAACAACAGGCATCAAGCAGCCAATCAGAACCAGAGGGGTAAGTGACTTTATCACTCTTAATACTAACATTTTTGCTTTTGAAAGGGTTTTTGAATTTGAAATCCAATTGAAGCAATGGATAATAAATAGGTAATTTAAATGAATTGCCTGGTTTTGTTCTAACATTTTCTTCCTGATTAGAGTCCTGGGTTTGATTCTCAGTCTGGGAAGGGCTGAAAGGCTCAAAAGTGTTAAAAATATTGTTTTTTTGTGCTTTTTTGTTGATAACTAAGGATCCTTCAGTCAAATTTAAAATGGAGTCAGGAAAAGGATTCCTGACAGCCTCCTAATGTTACACCAATGCCAGCCAATATTGGAGTTTTTCACTCAGAGTCTAAAACTGCAACTATGGTTACCTCTCAATGTCCAGAGTTCTATTCTGAGGATTCTTTGATCTTGTCACAGGCTATTTATCTGGGACTTCTCTGGCCAGGTTTGATCATACTGTTAAACCCTAGTGTATCTTTTGTAAATTTTACTAAACAGTATTTGAAGCTTTGGTGGTGGTTAATTATCAATTCCTTATGGATTTGGGTTGTTATTCCACACCACCTGGAGACCTCTTAATACTACCCAGCAATTTTTGTCACACATCAATCATCTAGAGGTAGTGACAGCCCACATAGGTTCTGAAAGTTGACGTTTATGTAGGAAGCTTTCAGTAGAGTGTAACCAGCTGATAATATATGTGATGTCTACACTGAGAAATGAAGGTGTCTAATAGTAAATCAGCATTTTTTTAGAGAGGTCTAATTAAGGGGATTATATTATGAAATTTTGTTGACCTATGTGGAGACCATTGCAAATACCAAGCAACATAATCTTGTTTTGATCAACTATGCAGATTTTTTAGATATTCTCTTTAGTTTATACTCTTCAGGAATAGCATAAATGATTATTCAAAAGAGTTATTCATTCAGCCCTTACTATACCTTTTATTGAGAGATTTTCTTAGATGTTGTCAGGTCCCAGAATGCCCTGGAAAATCAGATGGCCTTCCTAGAGGCCAAACACCCCACAGCTTGGGAACCCTTACCAATTGTCTCCCAGAGCAAGAAAACCCCCTTTTTATTAACAAATGGCCCGGGATTTGAGAGGCACACAAGCCTCAAATCCCTGGCTTTGATTCCATTAACAAATTTGGGCCTCTTAAAAATCAGGAAATGGTACATCAAGAGTGTTATTGTTTGATTGTACAATTGGGTGCTCAATTGCTTGCAGGTTCTATAAATAGCTGTGGCACCTTGGCATGCTGAAGCTCAAGCAAGGTTCCTGTTATGCTGACCAATAATATTCCCTCCCTAAGCTCTAGTGCATATCCCAGGTAAAATTGTCAGTTTGACTGAAAATGTTGCTGCCAGATCCCTGATGGCACAAAAGGTTGCATCTTTACTAGTAAGTATAAGTAGTGAGGGGGGAAAGCCCTCCTCACTGTTGACATCTTAAATAAAATGAGTTTATGCCCAGAAATCAAATCTTCTTGCAGGAATAATCTATTTTTGCTTGAATTTAATTATTCTGTTTGCATCTATTTGTGAATCCTCTACACAATATAAACTTGCCTATCTGTAACCTCCTGGCTATACTCCTGCTACCTCAGTTAATCTACCCCGCGCTCTTGACTTGGAGTATTTCCACCCCCATCATCTGGATCTCCCTCCTGGTTGTGCTAAAGAGATCATCCTGCCTGCTATGAAGGAGATTCCTACCACTCCCCCTTACCCAACACGCCTCCTGTTCAGGACTTCAGTAAGTTGAGGTTTGTCTATATCTCAGTATTGGGGCTGACAAACCAGGTTGTGCCCCATACTGGGAGTTTGTGTCCCTTAGCTACTTCAGTCAACTACCTGGTCATAATTGCACCTATTGTGTACATGGCTTCCAGGCCTGGCCTACCTCCCCTATGGGAGTCCAGTTGTACTCTGGTATGGGCTGTGACAGATGTAGGTTAGTAATCAAACCTACTTCTTCAGCAATGTTGCAGCAAATCTAACTGAAGTGCAGGTTTTAGTTAAAAAAGATATAATTCCATGAGATAGACCTAAAAGAGACTAGGAATAAGATGATCTTTATTGATAATAATTAGGATCTGTATAACAAGGTATCACATCATTGGGTGCAATACCCAAGAATCAAGGGTACAACTCTAGACATACAGGAAAACACCTTAGACCCCCAAAACTCTTTCAGAGTGATAAAATTGAATGGATGGTTATGAACCATCTGAACCCCTCTACATGAACTTTAAATTGCTCAAAGTCCCTGAAAAAGTAGGTCAGGGCATGTTATGATGCAGTGTATAGTGCCTGTGCAGTTATGGATCTTGAAGACACCAGAGCCAGTCAGGTGTATAAATTAGAGGAGTTTAGATGTGATGACTCCTGGTAGTAGCCATTCTCAGTTTTTTTTGGATATAGGTCTAAACCAAGCAAATGATTACTAGTTTCCCCCCAATCCCAAGGCATGCTGTGATAACAGCAGAGAAGATGATTTGATTCATCTTTATACTTTAAAAGATAAATTTAAAGCTGTAGATTTACTTTTCTGGTACATTAAAAGGTGCTTTATGTGATAAAGAGTTGAGGGTATTCACTCAATAATAGCACAATCTATCACTGAGGAATTTTTCTTTATTATATAATTGTCTCCAGGTGAGAAAATTCAGGGATAAAACAATGGATTGGGACATTCATTAATTTGGTTTGGGCTTGAATTATCTTTCTTGGATGTCTCTCAATTGATTGCTGTACTGATGTTTGATCAGATGCTGGATTAAGGCCCTTCTAAATGCATAGGGCCTTTAGCAGGAGCTGCTGTCTGCCAATTTGGGGATGGATACTTATTTTTGCATCTACATGCATGATTTTTGCATCTTGGTCTAAATTTGATAATTCTCTTAATTTGGTGGCTGCCTCAGGCTGACCTGAGAGCAGCTAGCCAGGACATGAGAGTCTGGGTGGGGCAGGAAAATGTGAGATCTGACTTTTGAGAGAGAAGGTAACAGGCCAAATGTCAAAAGTGTATGTGGCAGGCTGGCAGGGACAGACGTGTGAGCTACAAAAGCCTGGGTAGCTGGCAGAGCCCGCAAGGGAGAGTCATAATTCAATTTTGGGTTGGATTTTTATCCAAAATAAAATCTGTATTTAGTTTTTGGGTTTTTGAGGCAGGTTTCCCAACCAGGATAAACTGCTGCTGGTATTGCTAATTTTGTAGTTTTTCTGGGCTTGTTTTGGAACTTTTTAGCGTGTTTTTTGCCTCATGGTGAGGTGAAAATGATGAATTTTTCCTCTATATCAGAAATATTCCTGGAATTTGACCACTAAGGGGACAACACTAGTGACAGAGATCATAAGTAAGGTTTAAACATATACTATATATATCATGGGTTAAATTTATGCTGTGATTGAATTTTTTTCTTTATAGAAAAATATCATATTCTATCAAGTAAAGAAAATTAAGAGAAGGTGTGATGTTTGATCTGTTATGGGGCAACCCATTGAGTTTTTTCTGTGTCTTTCTGGATATGATATCAGCTGGTGTAATCATCCTGGTTGAAAAACTGTAATGCCAATCATATCATGAGCAAGATTTCAAAGATTTGGTACAAGATTTAATATTTAAGATGAGAACCTTTGAATTTATTGGAGGTCTTTTTGGACATATACATCATCTCACCCATGAACCTCATTTATGTTAATAAGTAAATTTGTTTTGAAAGTGTTATTATCTATGTGTTGGGTCTGGTTTTTATTAGACTCTCATGAAGAATAGTTTTGGTGAAAAAAAGTTTAGTTGTTAATATTTTTGGGAAGAAATCTAGATATTTCAGTAATCAGCTCATCTTTGCTGAAAAGATGTGAATTTTTTATGGCTATATTTAATGGTATTTTGTTATATATAGCTATTACAGTATCTTTTGACACAATAATGATTTTAAAATCCTTGGATTCTATAGAAAATAATGGTTGCTAAATCTGGGAAGCTAACACTTCTATAAGGGTCCCAGCCTTTGAAACGCTTCATCTGTGCTCTTTAAACCACCCCAAACTAGAAGCAATACCCAGCCTTCAAGAAATCCAAGAGATAGACCCCAATGTGGAGTAAGACTGAAAATAAATTGAGCCTGATCTTCAAATAAAACACTTGTGATTCTAAATATCACTGAGCTAACTATATGGGGACCCTTTTTAAATAAGGTTTTCATATAGTCCCTCTCCATTTTTTATAACTTTTATAATAACAGTTATGGTATGGGAAGCATATAATATCCTCTAACTGGTAGAGATATCATCTTGTGATATCCTTACACTTAAGATTGTTTAATTTTTATAGCAATCTTTTATTGAACTTTTTTGCTCTTTTCATAGTAGAATTGATGCTCTGCTTTCCAGATAAAAATAGGGTAGCAGCTTGAACCATAGGTATAACAAGCTTGGATATTCAGAAGTACCCAAAATTTATCTGATATAGCTCATTTTGAGTGGTGTTCAGTCAGACGTCTGTGAGAGAGGGTGGTGCTAGATTCAGCTACATATGCAGGGTTTAATATCTTTCCTGACTTGGATATGATATAGGGCTAGCTAGTTTAAATTAAGAGGTATTAAGATTTTCAGCTCTGGTACACTAGCTTTACTGTCTGCTGCTGCCATCTTAGTGAGATTGAATATGGATCTTTTATGGTAACCTTGTGTCAGGACTCATGATCCTGAAAACATTTTATATCAATTTACTTGATTTTATCATGTTTGAACTTGATTTGAAATGGGTTTTATATTAACTTAATTCAATTGTGCCATTTTCAAGTGCTTTTGCAGTCCAGATACCTTTCAAACTATCTGTCTTCTTGTGCATAATTGCTGATCCTCAAAAAATCATACCTCTGTGACTAGAGAACCAATCTCAATGTTTAAAGTCATTCCTGAAAGCTGAGACCAAGATGAATCTATTGGTGCCATTATTGAACCAATGTTACATGTTCTCATATACCTTCAAAATGCTATATATCTCTTATAGCATACTTGACTCCTCTCATTCAAGAATTGATGAGTATAAATCACCTTTCCCTTTCTCTTAACCTGTATCTATCCTTAACCTTATGATAATTCAATAAATCTTATAGTTCTTCACTCCTGTTTCTGTTTTATAATTAATCTTGCCTTGTCCCCTTCTGGATCTTCTTGCATGAGTTGTAAGATAATTGAAGTAGTCAATGGTTCAAAGTTCTGGTGGCTCATGGAATCTTATTCCCATACATCATCCCTGACACCTTGTTGGCTGTGTATTGGAAGACAGTTATCTCTAAAATCATGGGATGAAGGTGGTACTTGCAGCTATTGGTGAGAAAATATGGTTTGGGCAACAGTTTTTAAGGGGTTGTGGGATGGAATAAAGCAGGGAAGCAATGGTGATCCCTGTCTTTTCAAAGCTAATACTGTTACATGAGATCAGGTACCCCATAAGGAAGCTTTAAGCAATGGTTTATATGGTATGGTTGTCAAAACAGCAGGCTCAACCTGCCAGCAAGGTTCCAAGTAAGCAGGTTTGTGACCCAGAATCCAATTATCTAGTCACTTGAAGCCAAACTAGGAAGTTGACTCAAATTTCCAAATTCAAGAACATGAAAAAATGATGACCCCTACAGTGGATACCTTTTTTGGCGCTTAACTCATTACCAGGATCAGGCCGTCCCCTTCACTATTCCACCATGTGATTAACACTAGCATGTTCCTGTTATCCATGATTCACATCAACTATATAATCATTATCTCCCAATTAAGAATATTATCTAGTTTCTAAACATTCCTTCCCCTGGTAACTCTTCTAAAACAGCACAGTTACAACATGGTCTTAAGGGGTAGTCCAACCTAGCTATGCTGGATTAGTGGACCAGGACCAGCATTGATAGATGCTGCTAGAAACTTTGTGTCTGATGGGTGTTGATCTTTATCCATGGTGGCTGGAGTTAAACCCATATCTGATTGTGAGTGTGAGGGTATGCTGTGATGCTAATTAGTGCATTGCTAATGATATATTGTGATTCTGGTTAGAGGGTTATAGCCATACCAATTATAAATATAGATATGTGGCTCTGTTGGGTGATTAAAGGTATTGCTCATTGACTGTCCAAGTTTTATTGTGTAAAAAGGGTTATCTTTTTTAGGGAGTTATTTTGCTACCACAAAGGGTAGACCCTCAGGACGCCAGACTACTGGTGGATGAGAATAGCAGGGATTGGACCTGCTGCCCTGAGTTTCAGTGCCACACATTGGGGTTCCCCCTATGAGGGAGTGTGTTTTGGGGTACAGCACAGCACCTCAAAAGATGTTATTTTGAGATATGGCATCTCAAACTTTGGCTATCTCGGTTTTTTAGTAAAACTGTCATGCCCTGCCTCAAAGGGCAGGCTCTTTAAGTTATTATATTTAATATTTTTCATTTGGTTTTAAAAACTTTCAGTATTTTAATATTTGGATTTTTGAATTGAAAGGTAATATTTAAGTATTTTAGTTTTATTACCTTGTTTTGTTTTTGCTATTTGCGTTCAAATTATTGTTGTTGATGCTTGCTCTGCTGTTCTTTATTCCTTATATATATTTCTACTTTAAAGCTAGAAAATTTTCATCTATTCTTACCTTTTGAACTCCCACTTACGTCTTTGCTGCTCTCCATTTTCATGTTGCTGATCTGCAACTTCTGTTGAGCTGTGCGGCTCTCCTTTCTACAGGTTCTTCTTGTGGCTTCCCCAGTTGCTCCTTTTTCTTGTCTGTTTTCCCTCCTGCCAATCTTCACAAGGACTGAGAAGGACAAGTCTATATAATAAAGAACTTGTGAAGAGTAGGCTTTAAGCCAAAATTCTAAGTGATTTCTTCCCCTTCAATTTTATCTAATTTTAAACTTGAGATATTAATTTTTAGAAATTTATACATTTTTATTAGTTTCATTTTAAAGTTTAGCCTTTCCCTTTCCTTAAACAGATGGAACTTGTAAAACAACAAGCCTTAGGCTTGCTGTATCCATTTTTTTCCCTTAAGGAAGCATTCAATAGTTATATGTACCAATTTGTGGATGGAAAATATCCTAATATTGACATTCCCTTAGTTACAAATTTTTCATTATTAAATACTTTATTTTATCTGCTTTTCTTAGGGTTCTTACACTCAATTACTCCTTTTGTGACACAATATAGGTTTTTAGCAGGGTTCTGTAAGATTATCTTACAGACAGTTCCTATGTTTCTATATCTTTAAAATTTGAGTCCTAATGCCTTGCACACCCTAGTCTATAACCTTGCGCCATTATGGGCAATACCTTACATTATTTTGGCTTCTCATGGGATTGACCCAGGCAGTACTTTCTCCATCTCTTATATCATCTTTTTAGCCTTGTTTCTCTCTATTATTATTGTAATGTTGTTATCTCTAGTAGTTTTCTTACTCAGTTGGTTATATGATAGGGTTTTTTGTAATAAGGAGGGGCATACCCCCACTACCTACACCAACCAAACAGTAGTCCTCAATACCCTATCTCATAGTTCACCACCCACTAGTATTTTTAACACTTTAGCTTATGCACAGGCTCACTTTACTTCTTACTGGTCTGAGTTCTACACTGACTCCCAGAAGGTCCTCTATCTTTCAGAGAAACTCACCAGTCACTACAGAGATTGGTTTAGCTCTCACTCAATATGCAATCCGGGTATCCTCCAGAACTACAATCTCTTTGTCAGTTCACTCCTATCCTTCTCTGGAGAAGACAAGGAGTCGTCCACCCCCTCTGCTTCTTGGTTTGCAGGCCTCACACAAAGGTTGCTTCCACTTGGCAAATACAACCGGAAGTTTTTCTCCCTTCAGTCAAGACTACAAGCCTCTGACGCTGAGGCTTGTAGCTTCTACAAGATAGGCCTCAACAGATTGCTCCAGGAATTTCTGGTCCACCACAACCTCCCCAACAAACTAGAACCTCTTATCAGAGAGGTGGTTAAGTGGAACCAAAAATACCTTTCCTTGAAGACGCATCCTTTTTCTAACCTATCCCCTGCAACCCAGTCATTTGTGCCAGACAAGGTCCCTCCTTCTTCAATATCTCCACCTGGCACTGAGCCAAAGTCTGGGGGGTTTGCCTTACTGCCAAGGAGGTCCTTAGAAGAAGGAACAACAACCTCTGCTCCTACTGTGGATCAAAGGACCACCTTCTACCAGCCTACCCTCTCTCCAAATGTTCCCCCTTTGTCAACAAGACCTCTACTCTTGCTTCTCTTTCCCTTAGTGACACTTCCAAGTCACCTACTGTCTTAGTGACCATTCATGGACCTTTGGGAAATATCAAGGACCTTGCTCTTCTTGACACTGGCGCTGATGCCAACTTCATTGAGGAGAAACTTGCTAAACTACTTGGACTCCCTGCCTTTGGATCCCTTGACATTAAGGTGGGAAACAGCACTCTCACTGGTGCAATGCCTATCCTCCAACCCATTATCATTGACTTGGAGGGCTCTCCATTTTGCGTCACATGTAACTCCTCCCCCAACCTATCCTTTCCTTTCATCCTTGGACTCCCATGGTTAAGAGAGTCTTTGCTTAACTTTGATCACCCAAACAACAAGATTTCATTTACATGCAACAACGTTTTCAAATTGCTATCCCTTGTATCTGATACTCTTGGCCCAATCCCCTCCAAACTGAACTTGACTGCCATGTCTAGTACAATCCTGGATACTCTTTCTGCCAAGGACAAGGATGGATTACCTTATTGTTACTCTGACTTCAAGGATTGTTTTAGTGAGGAGGAATGTAACTTGCTACCTCCTCATAGGCCCTACAATATCCAGATAAACCTTAAACCAGGCACCACTCCCCCCTGGGGAAGGCTTATCCCTCTCTCTGACTAAGACAACACTCTACCAAAGAGCTATATTAATGAAGAACTCTCCAAAGGTTTCATCTCACAATCCACGTCTCCATGTTCTTCCGCCATCTTCTTTGTCAATAAATCTGATGGCTCTAAGTGCCCTTGTGTAGACTATAGAGCCCTCAATGAGATCACAATCAAGGACAGATGCCCTATTCCTTCTGCTGAGGCTTTGACTGACTGCCTCACTGGTAGTTCTGTATACATCAAAATTGATCTCTGCAGTGCTTTCAACCAGGTCTGTGTTGCCTCAGGACACAAATGGAAAACAGCTTTCTGTACACCCTTTGGGCTATATGAGTATAATATAATGCCTTTTGGCTTATTTAATGCTACTTCCACCTTCCAAGCCCTCATGAATGAGGCACTTCTTCCTTTCCTTAACAAGTTTGTTGTTGTCTATCTTGACAATATCCTCATATACTCCTCTTCCTTTGACAACCATGTTGCCCACGTCTGCCAGGTACTCCAGAGACTTCAAGAATACAACCTATTTGCAAAATATTCAAAATGCTTGTTCTTCTGCACCAAGGTTGATTTCCTCGGCTATGTTGTCACTCAAAACGGTTTTGCTGTCTCTCCTAGCAAGGTGGATGCTATCCAGAACTGGCCCGTTCCCAAGACTTGCTCATAACTTTGTTGTTTCCTTGGGTTGACAAACTATTGCCGTAAGTTTATAGAAAAAATTTCTTCATTAGTTTTGCCTCTCACTACCCTCACTTCTCCTTCTGTTCCTTTTTTCTGGACACCTGAGACCCAGCTTGCATTTGATGCTACCAAATCTGTCTTTGTCTCCACTCCCATTCTCTCCTGATGCCTGATCCTTCCAAACCCTTCTTGGTTGAGACTGATGCCAGCAACTATGCTGTCAGCGGCGTGCTCCTTCAGCTTGTGGGGATGGGATGCAACATCCTGTTGCATACTTCTCTCAGAAGCATCCTTCTGCCAAGCATAATTACCCTGTACATGACAAGGAACTTCTTGCCATCATCAAAACACTCAAGCATTGGCATTTCTATCTTGAGGGACTTGACAAGCCTTTCCTCATTTACATGGACCATAAAGACTTGCTTTACTTCATCAAGCTGTGTTGCATCTCCCAGAGACATGCTAGATGGGTACTGGAGCTATCAAATTTCTGCTTCAAGCTTGTGTACAAGAAGGGTATTCTCAATACCCTACCTGACGCGCTCAGTTGCCATCCCTTATTATCTGATGTTGACAAAGACTACAAACTCCTTAACACCAAGACAGTCCTCCCACCTGAGAGCTTCTTTGGACTCAACGTTATCAGTACCACAACCTCTGACATACTGAAGCAAATCCACGAGTCTCAACTGTCTGACAAATTCTTGTCCCAGATTATTGACACTCTCACAAACAATTATACAGTTTCAAATCATTCCTTCTCTCTGCTAGATGGTGTGCTATACTTCAACAACCTTCTGGTAGTTCCCTCTCCTGACCTTCAACAGCTCCTAACCATCATGTTCCATGATTTCCTTGCCGCAGGCCACACTGGATATAAGAAAACCCTTTCTAAACTCTGCAATCACTTCTGGTGGCCAAAGATGTCCACTTTTGTCAAGTTGTACGTCAGTAGTTGCCTAGTTTGCCAGAGAAGCAAACACTCCACTCAGAAACCTGTGGGCCTTCTATGCTCCCTTCCAGTCCCTGAAGGTCCTTGGCAGTCCGTCTCTTTGGATTATATTATCCAGCTTCCTCAGTCCAAAGGTTTTGATGCCATACTGGTCATTGTAGACAGATTCTCAAAGCAGGCTATTTTTGCTCCCTGTAATTCTAACATTACTGCAAAGCAGACTGCTTCCCTCTTTGTTAAAAACGTCTTCATCCACCATGGTACTCCAAGAGACATTGTCTCTGACTGTGGACCACAATTCCTTTCCCTGTTCTGGAAGGAGTTTATGACTCAGCTAGGTGTCCACCTTTCCCTTAGCACCTCCTATCATCCCCAGTCTGATGGTCAAACCAAACGTACAAACCAAACACTAGAATGTTTCCTTTGCTGCTTTCCAACAAACAACAAGATAATTGGGCTTCTCACCTACCTTTGTCCCAGTATTCCTACAATGCTACTCCCCATTCCTCTACCAAGATGACTCTGTTCATGGCAAATATAGGCTATACCCCTGCCTTTGTCCCTTCTGTCACCTCCTCTGTCTGTTCCCCGTTAGCCAAGGAGTTTCTTGTCCAGCTAGAACTCATCCAGAATTCCTTAAAGAATAATCTCTCTAAGGCTATTGAGGTTTACAAGGTCCAGGCCAACCGTCATTGTCAGGAAGGGAGGAGCATCCAGGTCAACAACCTTGTATATCTAAATACAAAGAATCTTCCTATCAGATGGCTTTCTTGTAAGCTTGATCCCCAATTCATAGGGTCTTTTCTTGTAATGGAAAAGATTGGGAAGGTTTCATACTGTATTCAACTTCCTCCAGGGTACCGCATTCATGACGTCTTCCATGTGTCCCTCCTCAAACTCCAGACTTCTCCTCCTCCTTCTCATCAGAACAACAAAGCACCTCCTCCTCACATGGTCCAAGGGACCCCTGAATATGAGGTTGACTCCATTATTGACCATTGTTACCACTATAGTAAACTCCAATACTTGGTTCTTTGGAAGGGATATTCCGTTGAGGAGAGTTCTTGGGAGCCATTGTCCAACCTTGAAAACTGTTCTCATTCCATCAATTCTTATATTCAAGCACATCCTGAGCTTGGATATGGAGGGGGTAATGTCATGCCCTGCCTCAAAAGGCAGGCTTTTTAAGTTATTATATTTAATATTTTTCATTTGGTTTTAAAAACTTTCAGTATTTTAATATTTGGATTTTTGAATTGAAAGGTAATATTTAAGTATTTTAGTTTTATTACCTTGTTTTGTTTTTGCTATTTGCGTTCAAATTATTGTTATTGTTGCTCACTCTGCCGTTCTCTATTACTTATATATATTTCTACTTTAAAGTTAGAAAATTTTCATCTATTCTTACCTTTCAAACTCCCACGTATGTCTTTGCTGCTCTCCAGTTTCACGTTGCTGATCTGCAACTTCTGTTGAGCTGTGCGGCTCTCCTTTCTACAGGTTCTTCTTGTGGCTTTCCCAGTTGCTCCTTTTTCTTGTCTATTTTCCCTCCTGCCAATCTTCACAAGGACTGAGAAGGACAAGTCTATATAATAAAGAACTTGTGAAGAGTAGGCTTTAAGCCAAAATTCTAAGTGATTTCTTCCCCTTCAATTTTATCTAATTTTAAACTTGAGATATTAATTTTTAGAAATTTATACATTTTTATTAGTTTCATTTTAAAGTTTAGCCTTTCCCTTTCCTTAAACAGATGGAACTTGTAAAACAACAAGCCTTAGGCTTGCTGTATCCATTTTTTCCCTTAAGGAAGCATTCAATAGTTATATGTACCAATTTGCGGATGGAAAATATCCTAATATTGACATTCCCTTAGTTACAAATTTTTCATTATTAAATACTTTATTTTATCTGCTTTGCTTAGGGTTCTTACACTCAATTACTCCTTTTGTGACACAATATAGGTTTTTAGCAGGGTTCTGTAAGATTATCTTACAGACAGTCCCTACATTTCTATATCTTTTAAATTTGAATCCTAATGCCTTACACACCCTAGTCTATAACCTTGTGCCATTATGGGCAAGACCTTACAAAAACCCTCATTTCAGTTTACGGCATTGCAGCTATGAAAAACAGGCTTTAAAATTAAGCTTTTTGAACCCAAAAAAAATCCAAAATTTTAAAATTTAAAAAGCATCCATAGTCTCAAAAAAGCCTCAGACTTTTAAATCTGCAATTAAAAAGGGGGTCAATTAGAAGCAACAAGTCTGTGTAAAGGGCAAAAGCCAAAATCTACACAAAAACACCCATTTTCATATATTGTAGCTATGGCATATGCTTTAAAATAAGAAAATATTTGTACCAAATGCTAAATAAAAGTCAAAAAATGATGAAACTTAAAAAATAGGAAGTGCACTAGTTTATTGAGAAAGGCTCATACATTGGTTGACAGTGCTACTGAGATGTCCTGAAGATGCTCAAGCTTTCTATCTGTAGTGCACAAGGGTTCTAAGGGTTAGATTGGATAGCTGAGCAGAAACTGAGGGAACACAGCAGGACTATTATCTTCTTACACAACAGAACTTCTCTATTTGATCTCTGCAAGTAATCTAAGAATGTTGAGTTGGTTGTTATGTTCTATTCAATGATGTCTTTATTGGGGCTATCTGAGGGCCTTATATAGTTGGAAGTGATGGAGGGGAAAGAAAGAGTGAGTTATCCTGACTGAAGTCTGGAGTGGAAAGGAACTAAGCTATTCTTATGAGGTGAAACATTTTGGAGAATATTCAGAGAGAAATGGCTTAGATTAGGTGGGATGTGAACATCTAAACATGTTATCTCTGGGTCAGGTGGTTGCAGCAAAAGTAGGGCCAATTTTCGGGAACTAGGTCTAGAACAGGGTTTCAGAATGTTCATCTGGGGGGTCATACTTGTTGGTAAGGGGCAGAAGATCTCTATACCAAATTAAAAATTGTGGAAATCAATAAGCTACTAATTGCCATATGTATAGGCTCTTCTGATGAGTCACCAATCTATGCAGCTGCAGCTAGTTGCTGGTACCTTGATTAGTGGCCAATTGGAAATTGATCTTTATGTTTCAATGGGTAACTCTCCAATCAAAAAGGCAAGAAAGGGCAGCAGTTCTCCTATACTTTTCCTTATAGGGCAGTAGTCTTGATATGATAATATCTGCAGGCAGGGCCCAGCATCACAATCATAGTGGCATTATTTTAAGTTGCTCTTATTATAAGTGTCTTGGATTAATACTATAGAAACATCTTCTGATTTTATACAGCAGGCTTTGATTTAGTGTAGGAATAAGCTTATTTTAGTTTAAGATAAATCACGTAAATTGAGATGGTGTGAACATGCCTCACACTAAGTGATTTCATATGAAAATAAAGTTAGCAGAATAAGATTTAATTAATTTGGCTCAAAATGATGAAATTGAGATGGTGTACTTTTGAGGTGCTGCATTATAAAATTTTAAGTGAATTTTAACTATTTTATTATTTATTTTATTTTTCTGATTCAAATTCACTAATGCAAAAAACGGCATCTCAAATTTGATTCGAGATGGGGTAAATTGAGAAAGTGTTTTTGAGATAGCATGTCCTACCTGTCTTGGCCTTGGTGCACTACTCTGAAGGGCTCTGTTGTGTGTGGAACATGCTTGCCTCAAACACCCCCATTGTCTTCCAACTCTTTGATCAATGTAGTAAGACAGAACTAATGTTTATTGTGATCAATGTAGTAAGACAGAACTAACGTTTATTGCGCCCACAGGCAAAAGAAAGGCTTGGAGAGACCAACCCTCAGAAAAATTTAATTCCTGTTTTTCAGTGACATCCAACAGCCAATTCATGTGTTGTTTTCTAAGGAGTCTGATAGTACACAGCACCTTTTTTGCTGTTCTTTGTACTAGTAAGGTATCAACCAACCGCTCACAGTAGAGGGCCCCAAGAAGGTGACAGTTCTTAACCACCTCCACCTGTTTATCATTTTCTCTGTAAGTCTAAAACATAAATGAGGTACATGATGATTGTTTGTATTTTTGGTCAGTTGCATTTATTTTTTGAGGTTTTCTATAGCTGCTGTTTTAGTGGGTACAAGAGATGAGGAAGAAGTTTTAGACTGGATAATAGATTCATTTTAGAATAAGGAAATATATAGTTGAGGCGGTGGCTTTCAGGGGGGATGTGTCATACTATAGGAGGCAATATTCCTGAGGGAAATCAGTTATGATACATATTTGGAAGTTATTAGCCATAGTGCCTCAGCTGGCAAACTCGGCTTGATGCATCTTGCCCTCATGTCTTGAGCGAATAGAGTCAAGCCATTGGTCTTCTTACTTGGCTTGAAACATTTCCAAGAGGTTTAATCTTGCTTTTCAACAAAATACTCATTTTTGTAGGCTTTTCATGATCAGAATGTTGAGTAGTTTGGTGGTAAAATTTAAAATAAGAATGAGTATCCCTTTAAAGCAAAAATAGGATATTGTGGCATAAAGAGTAATGTTGTCATTCTTACAGTGAGTTATATTATTGATAATCAAAATTAAATTTTGGATTTCAGAGGAAGTTCTCCCTTGAAATCATCTTCGTTGTACCGTTCCCAGTCCTGTGAGATGGGGGACAAAAGGAGTCCATCGGGTATACCAAAGCCTTCCACGTAAGCCAAGGCATAGGGGGCTACTCGGTTGACGGATGCACTAAGGAGATCAGAGATCTTTAGTGAAGCATTGGGACGAATAAATCCATGGGCGAGAAGATAGCCTGAGTCCGCTTCCAGAGTTGACAGCATATAGACCTCACAAAGGGCATGCAGAGCCTCCTTGGTGGGTGTGGCAGCAGCAGAAATGGTGCGAAGGAATTCCTCCAAGCTGAACCATTCCGCGTATGAACGACCGATCTGTTGGATGAGATCACTTTCTTCTTTCATCCAAATCTGATAGATATTCCGACCCTGCTTCATTTTGGTGGCAGTGATTTCCGCTAACTAATGGGTCAGCTTTAAATATATATGCTTCTTACTTTGATGGCACGGCTCTTGAAGCGTAAATTCATCAAGTCAACGAGACTGTCAAACTTCTCTGGATCCCATTCGACAGACTTTGACTTGTTGCGCATAGGTGAAAATTTGAAATGTCCACTTTCAATGTCGGCGAGAAGTTCCTTGGTTGTCTTCTGCATCAAAACGGCATTGTCACCTTCCGCAGTAATGCCCTTAAAATGTTAGATAAAATCATCACTGCTAACAAACCGCATGCGCGAAACCAATCACGCCGGCAAAGGAGGAGTTCTGGAGATAACCTTGGCCTCCACAGCGTTCGCGGCAGATCGATCCACAACGCTCCGAGTTCCAGGTGGTGAGAGGCTTGATACTGCAGCATAAACGAACAATATCCGACTGAGAATGTCCTTCGGGATTGACCCATACTCTTCTGGCGTAGTTTAAGCCGAAGTTGATGGCATAAGTCCGAGCAAGGAGTGGAATGAGAGCTTTCTGCTGGAGCTGGTACATGAGGATGGGAGTATCGCTTTTCCCAGTAGGTCCAGTAGAAAGACGGGTTGCCGCGTAGCGCAACGCAACTGCAAGGGAAACCTTGGCACCTGACATGCACATGGCCGCAATGCAAAGTCGACCGGTTAGAAGTTGATCAGCCACTGTGATGAAACGACTGGAAGGTAAATGCTCTGTTGAATGATGAGTCTTACTTTCTACGTCCCTCGATCTCAGAGATAAACTTTCCTTCGGGGGTAACATCTGAATAGCGGTTCAGAAGATTGATTCGAGGAATGCTACAAAATTAAAACAAAGCTGATGATTTCCTATACCGAACATGATTAAATTTGAGAAGGGCGTTATCCACGCCATCAAGCTCGAGTTTGTTGCCCATTTCACGGATAGTAACTCCCTTGCAGATGTCATTGTTGGGTCCGTCGCGAATCTTGACAATAAAGGCATGAATCCCTAGCACATTTAAAATCATTATATTTCAAGGAATACCTTCTTGGACTCCAGAAACTTCGAGTTGAGCGAAAACGATGGCATATTTGGCATGTCTTGCCCCATTAGTAATCTAAAAGAGTTAGTCTATGAAATACACTCAGCATTTACCCAGAATTTCTGGCTCTTGGTGGAGGGACTGTTAATGACGAACTCTTGGGTGGCCTGGTCGTAGACAGCAGTAGTCTAGGGCGGTTTAGAATTTTCAACTATAGTTCATTTACCTCCATCTCGATGGCATTATTACCATACCCAAGTTCGGTCAATGCGAAACAACCTGTGGCATCAAGATTGTTGGCTTCATCAAGGATGCTTTCATGGCGTTCTGTTCCAAGCTTCACCAAGGTTCCTCCAAACTAACAGTTAGTTTAAATTTGGTGCATTTGGGTTTACCAAGTTGTAATGGACAGTCAGCTTTGTGGTTGATGACCCATTCACAATCCCTGAAATCTCATGTACTAATCAAATTAACAAAAAATCGAAATTAAATCAAACCTGCCAGGACATTAAGTGGGTTGTGGCGAAGATCCTTGATGGAAACAAAGTTGTTCTTCCCAATTGCCTTGAGTTGATCGAAAGCCTGTTCCTGCTTATCGGCTTGAAGAACATTGTACTTGGGGGCAAAGATGGCGATATTCTCTTGGATAAACTTCTTGAGGCGCTTGCGATTATCGCGGTTATCGGGTTCAAGGAGCTTGTTGAGCTCCTCGGGGTCGAAGTTGGCCTTGGGGAAGCGATGCAGGTTGTTCTTGTACGCGGAGCTTGATGCCATGTCAAAGATCAAGGTTTCCCGAGCATAACTTCTATTTATTCATTATCTGGCAAGTCACTTCCAACGGAATCGACCTCCGAAGCTTGCTTGATCGATCGAAATAGATTTTACATTATAAGTTTGGTTAGTCTTTCATTGAACTATAAGCATATTTACTGTTGAGTTGGACTTACGTCGACACTGCGACGGTTGGCTTTGATTGGCTAAATTTTAAGATATTCCCACCCTTCCTCAACCCACTTTCCCCGCCATCACGTCACGCCCGACACTCTTGGTTCTGGATCTCTATTTCAACTTTGATTTGGGTACGAAGATTATGCTCTGACATGAAATCCATTTCACCCACAGTTAGTCACATAATCAGGCATGAATCATTTCTGGTATCAACCTCCATTTACAAACCTACCACCAACCCGTTTTATTTCACCCCTTCACCAAGCGCATCACAGTTGAACCCAATCTTAATTCACGGTCAGAAAAATCTGCCCATACAAGATACACTTAACCCCGCCAAAATAATACCAACATCAAGAGTTAACCCCTGCCTAGCGGAAAATCAATCAGTCCCAAACTTTCTATTACAAGCTCCCCGTAAATATTCGACCCACTTGCTTGACATCTACACCAATCGCAAATATAAATAACTTAACGAAAAAAAGAAATTGACAGCAGTTGGTAAATGAATCTATTCAAACATTCACGTGAAATATATACACTAACAACTATACCTCCAAGAAACTCCCATAGTACCACATAAGGAAGAAGTTACCCCCAGCGCTTCTCCATAATCCAAGGGGCGATAATAAAATCTAAACTGTTCTCAAAAGAAACTAGGTTTACATAGATATGTATTCAATCGCCCCTGGTAAATACTCTTGTTCGGGCAATCTTACCTTTATTGGAGATTTTTAGCCAATTAGACCTTGTGCCTTGAAAAAAAGGGCAGATCGGTGTTGCTCTCTATCGCAAGTTTTAGCTAGAAAAGATTTCAAGCATACTCTTTTGGGGATATCGGCTCAATGGTTTAGTGGTATAATTCTCCCTTAGGGTGGGAGAGGTCCTGGGTTCGATTCCCAGTTGAGCCCACACTTCAACTAATTTTTCTTTTTGTACTAGCTAGCCTAGCCATCTATGATCTGAGCACCTACTCGTACTGCTTATTTTGGCCATAGCTTCTACATCGATATAGGCATTTAAGCTAAGAAATACTTGGAGCTCTAAAAATCTGTCAATAGGTGTGGCAGCTTGTTAACCATAGCAACTCGATATGATGTCATCGAGATACAACTTACTTGAGATAAATTGGCCTGCCAAATATCATATACATGATCTATAATCTTAAATTCGGTTTGGCGTTTAGGCAAGTTAAAGGCTTGGGACCTCTTGGACATGATTTTTGGTAGAGAATCATGCCAACCATTTTGATGTGTAAAGAATACATTGATCTCAGTCAAAAATAAGATAGTTATACAGTAGTTTTACAATCTATTGAGATAAATGAAAATGGTTTAGAACAAAATAGGTTCAGTCACATAATGTAAGGCAAATGGTTTCACACGGAGATCAATTTACTCGGCAAAAGTTCCATCCTTATAGGTACAGATTACAAAAATAGTCAAAACAACACCAATAAAATCAAATGCACAATCCTAAAACCGAGACAGCAAACCCATATCCAAAATGAAAATAAACCAGCCGCATTTAAAGGCAACCTACATCAACCAGTATATTGATCACGTAACAAAAGCGATACGATCAGATAATCAATCGATTCAGTCACAGAAGGGATATTCTCAGGCACCAAACAGCTCCCCTTTTGACGCTCTCGATTATTTTTGTGGCTCAAAACAGAAATAGTGTCTTTCAAATGTGAACCCATCAAAATAGATTCTGGAAACCACAGCATTGTTGTCAACTTCCGTGCTTCTAAACTTGATCATCTACATCTGAGAGGATGCCACAAATAGGAGCACCCATTTGAATAAAGTCAATACCCTGTCAATAATTTTCACTTTTCCATTCTTGATAGAATTTTTATTACAGTTTTCTAAAATGGTTTTTACAATTGAAGATACCTTTGATATAATAAAGAAACAGTACCAGAAGCAACCTCAAGCCAAGGTTTATAAGCAAGGGAGCACAGCTGCTATTGACCCCACATACACCCAACTCAACTTAAGTTGCCAGCAGGATGGGCTGTATGTTTTGACAGGCACAGCACTGGGTTATTTCTTAGAAACTCATATGAAAAACCCCAAGACCAGCCCCACCCTAGTTCCCAGATCAAGGATGCCTATCCTATCATTCTTGACCTTTTACAATGTAACACATACCTCCAAATGGCAGAAGTCAGACACCTACCCAGGCCTCACAGCATCTTTGTTGACTGCTGCCCTGAACAGTATCGTGAATGCCGCCATTCACCATGTTTTGATTTCACCTTTGTTGGGTTATTTTGAGGACAAATCTCTTTCTTTCACTTTTGCCCTTCAAAATGAGGCTGGTTCTGCATTGGGAAATACAATTGTTCAGTTTCCTGATCCTGCACAACTCACTTGCACCACTCATGCTTGTGGTGAGTGATCCTATCATCCTGGTAGTGTTTTGTGGTATTGCCAACCACTATATATTCCCAATCTTTATACCCAATAAAATTAAGTTCTATTCACATTTTTGTCCTTTTGTCTCCACATACTTTGGCACCTCTCTAGCCACATTTAGTAGATATTATTCATTCAGGGCCACAAGGTAATCACATAGCCTTTCCTGCCATTATAACCAAGACTTAGTACATATCCAATCCTAAGGTTAGGATTTCTCATTGTGACTCTGTGCCGCGCCTCAGATCACAACAAAAATGGTGCTCACTACAGGGGCTGTAAGCCCCTTGGTTACCCTTTTTTCAACTACGTTTTCAGGACCTTTGCCTCCACCTATACAAGAGCCAACTTTGCCTGAAATTACCAGTTCTCTTATTGAGGAAGACATTGCCGACCTGCCTATTGTCCCTACTGTGCTGAACCTTGGGAGTGGTCCCCGCCTAGTGGCCTACCCTTTGGGTACCCCTGACTTGGAACAAGTCATGGTAGTAGCCCTTGGGATAGCCTATAGGAGAGCCATTCCTTGCCTCTAGCTTCAGTTTAACCAGGCAGAATACTAAGAATTGATTGTAGCGCCACAATTTCCCCAGCATCTTCTCTTGGCGGCTGGCTCCACTGAACATCTATTATCCTTCTTTGTACAACTCACCTTAGCCCATCATCAAATGATATTAGGGCTTCATGTTCAGGAAATTTGTTGATGCAAGCCACCGTCACCCACCACTGGAATCATTTTGGGGCCTACCAGCAGTGGATCCATTCCCTGTTTCCCTTAGTATCCAAAAATCAGCGCAACTCTGTCATCTCCCAGTATTGTTTGGTCACATCCATCAAAAGAATGCGCCAATCCATCTCTGAGTATGTCAGGGAGCGTCTTCATGAGTTCCACCAACTGGAATAGCCTTGGCGTGCCCAAGTAGACTCTACTTTAAACACCTATCTCACTGACTTCAAACAACTTGTGCAACAACTCAATGAGTTCAGTGCTTATTCCTTCAACCAATTACAGCAAGTAGCAGTCCATGCTGCAAAGGGCCTCTGCAAACTTGGTGAGGACATTGATCAAGAAACAGTTGCTACCGCCACCACCATCATCACCAAACTCCAGACTCAAGTAAATGAACTGTCTGCCTCCAAAGCAGATGCCCTGCCTTTTCCTCCATCCAATGAGTTAGCAGATAGAGGACAGAGGCTCTGGGATGCCATCCAAGATTTAAGAGCATCTATCTGCAGTCAGGATTGCCCCCCCAAAGTCCCTCAGCCTGACCCTAAAAGCTTGCGCTGACAGCTCAGGTTGCTGAATTACAGCAAGAGGTTGCTACTTTGCGTGAGGCAATGGCATCTGTAATTAGTCCACCTGATGTTGTGAATCAAGATGGTTGTTGCCCTGGATTATCAAGAGCCCCCTGCATTCATTGTGCTAGAGATTTGATAGCTCTAGCCAATGAAGTGGACCTCCTGAAGCAAAATCACTCTGATCTTGATAAAGATGTACAAGAACTAAGTGAAGTGGTTGATTCAGTAAATGACAGGTTCACCCCTTGCCTTTTGGTAGGCCTGTCTCTTACTTCCCAACTGGCTGAGCTTTCCTCAGTAGTAACTATACAGGGTCGGTGCCTGGATGTTACTGAGCAATAGGCTGCCCTTGCTAATAATATGGGCACCTGCACTGCTGACACCTTGACTACCCTCAAAGATAGTGTTTGCCAGTTGTGGGCCAGGCAGCCCCCTCCAAGTCAGAAGCAGAATCCTCCCCGCACATAAACATACTCAATAGTAACAATGGTGGCCCAACTCCAGAAGCACATTTCAAGCCTACCTTTAAGCAAGTTTTTGACCCCAGAACCTCAAGCATTGCAGCTTTATTAACTATCTATGAAACTGCCATGATAAGCGCCTTGGATGAAGTCAAGAAGGAACACATTCTGACCTGTCTACACCTGACCTCCCAAGAGGTAGTTGTGCCAGAAATGCCCACCATTGAGACCTAGGAAGATATGAAGCAGCTTCTGATTGACAAGTTTGGCGGTGACCTTAGTCTGGAGGTGAAGAAGGACACCTTCATGCACATTAACTTCAAACCAAAGGAGACCCTAGCTGAATTCACAGATAGATTCTACCTGAAAGGACAACAACTAGACAAGCTGCCAGTTGACTGCACATGAAGCATACATGGCTTGCGCTCAAGCTCTCAAGGCTAACCAGCTCCTGTGTCTTCACCTCAAGGCCCATAAAGCCATGCTTTCTTCCATGAAGAGCATAAAGACACTGTTTTAGGATATGCACCTTACCCATTCTGGAGCAGTTGTGCAGGAGAATTGTACTGCTTCTACCTCTGGTTTGTGTTCACATGGGCCGCATATCCTTATCATGAACTTGCATAATCCTCCTCAACGCCAGGATTGCCATAACTGTGGGCAAATAGGTCATCATTCCTGGGTCTACACTAATCCTCAAGTTGAAGGAGCTGATCCCAAGGAACAGGCAGGAAAAGAACAGTCAACCTAGAGGCAGAGACACTCTTGGTTGACAATTCTTCCCTGTCTCCTCCAGTTCATCCTTCCATTGCTGACTCTGAGCGTGCTGACAATGAGGCTCCTCCCATCCTGTTGCTATTCCACAACATATCTGATGACTCTGACATGGACAATTCTGATGTAGAAGATCCTGATGCCTATGGGTATTCCATCCTGGCTGTCTCTGAAACTATTACAGTCTCTTATAAGCTATGTTCTGGGAAAACTACTATGACCACCAAGCCTCTCCCTGAAGCCAAGGAGGTTGTCTCTTGCCCTTACCTCACCCAGGCCAAGAGATCTCCTGCGCTTGTCAAGTCTTCTGAAGAAGCTGCTGAGGTTGCTGATGCTGTGTTCAAAAACGTCTCCATCTTGCTCCCTCTTCAAACGGTCTATAGGGAGTTCCCAGGCCTCAGATGAATGATTGAAAAGTGGGACAAAGAACTAACAAAAGCTCAAGATATTCTGGCTGTCCTCCCTCCCTTTGGTTGTACCACCACTCGTGTTGAAATATCCATCCAAAAGGTGAAAATTAAGGCTGTCTTAGACACAGGGTCCCCAGTTAATGTTGTCTCCTCAAAGCTGGTCAAGAAACTCAAACTTGCCCCCGACTGTCACGGTAGATTCCATAATGCCGGGTATTGTCTGTCCAAGTAAGAAGGCTCAGAAGGCTGGAAAACCTGTATCAAAATTGACCAAGTTAACGGATTTAAACCAAACATTTGATTGAAAATGGGTCACAGCTGCTCCAGTCTTCCAGCTGAAACCAGCTCCCCCTTTCAGACTAACGTTGATAAATTGACGTAATATGAGGGTCACCCAATATGAGCTTGTTAATCAGTATGGTTGTCAGAAACTAGTCATGCAAGGGTTCTTTGCAACCTGGACCAGATACTTACTTGACAATGTGAAAGGAATAGGAGGTCAAGACTCAGGTGGTATTGCTTAGTCAATTTTTCTGATATATATTGAATAGTTTTCCCTGTTTCAACTCTAAGAGTTGAGTCCTCCTAAATTTACTCAATAAAAATCATTTATCCCAATTTCTAATTTTCAATTTTAAAAATGCATCCTGTGATTGGATTGTTGCGGTATATCCTGTACAATCTGATTCTGAACAGAATCATTTCTGGAAGATGGGGCCCTGCAACTGGAACTTTGTTGTTGGTGCCTCCCAATGTCAATGTCATGCCAGCCAATTTTGCAGCTCCTCCCCCCATTCTTGAAAATGAAAATTGTGTCAATTCTCAATGCCCAGAATTTTATGCTGAAGATGCATTGATGCTTTCTCAGGTCATTTATCTTGGACTACTTTGGTTAGGACTAATTGTTCTACTTAATCCTGGAGTTACAATTGGAAATTTCACAAAAAAATATCTGAAGCCGCGTTGGTGGTTAATCATCAATTCTATGTGGATTTGGGTGGTAATTCCCCATCACTTAGAAGCAGCTTCATATTATCCAGTGATTTCTGTCACATTACTCAACTCTTCTACTTCTGAGTTTTTGGAAGCAGTTTGTCATGAATTCATGTTTCATTTCTCCTGCTCCGTTGAGATATCTGCGTTTACCATGTTTACTTGCATCAGTTCATTTCTTAGTTTTCAGTTTGGGCTTTTCTTTAATTTGTGGTTTATATCTCCGGTTGCAGTTGTTGAGACTGGATCCTCTGTTTCCTATTTCTGTCGCGTCATGTCATTTTGGCGTCCGGATTATTTTCCTGCTCCATCCACTGATGGAATTTTGCGTGAAGTTTTGTCAGCATAATCATTTTATTCCAGCTTGAGCCTTAGTCACAAATCCCAAGTTTACCATGTGATGAAAAAGGTTTCTGAAGATGCTTGTGAATGGTTGTTGTCTGCGGTGGAGCGCAATCCACATGTTTTGACTGAGAGTGCATCTCTATACCCTTTGTTAAATTTTTTTTGTGTATCTATTGAGGAGCTCAAAGTATATTGTAAGCTGTACGCCTTCCATCAGGGTACAACTCTGCTTTTGGTATTCCTTCCTCAGTTCCTTACCTACTGCTGTACAATTGATGTTCCTGAGGTGAATAAACTCTCAGCGTTGTGGTTAGCAGTTGACCAGACTGCCCAGGATTTGGCAGTTTGGGATTCCCCGTTGACCACAACTGAGGCCCTGGTAAGCCAAATTCTTTCTCTGGTCTCAAATCTGTCTACTTCCAAACAAGGTACATTGGTAATTGAGGACAAACCCGCTGCACACTCCTGGTTCTCTGGTCCTTGCTCTGCGGTAGTCTCTCCCAACCAAAGCCAAGATTGTTCTCCCCCTAGCTTGTCTCAGCTACAATTGGCAGTGGTGAACAAACCTGTCAATGTAAAGGAGGCCCCTGTAATGTCTGGTCCTGATAGTTCCTTGGCAATGCTTCAGCATGTTGTACCTGCAAAATCTTCTGTGATTACGTCCAAAGAGTTGCCCCTTGTTCCTATTGATTGTGATAACCCCGTTCTTCTAGCTGCTGTCCAAGAAATGATTGAGCATTACTTTCAGGAGCATCCTACCTCCTTAGCTGCTGTCCGTACCGCTGATGAAAAACAAGACCCTGCCAAGATTTCTACCTTTGCTGCAAATAAATTTACTTCTGGTTACTTCTTGTTCTATGGTAGCATTGATAATGATCAGACTATCTATCAGCATGCTATTTTGTTGGATACAGGTGTTCCCAAAAATTTCATGAGTGTGGAGACTGCCAACTTGCTACAACTCAAGTACCACCTGGGAATGCTTGTTAGGGGTGGGAACTGTCAGACGTTTCCCTCTTTCCAGATGAAGAAGCCAGTTACTTTTGTAGTTGCAGGTCAGTCTTTTACAGTAAGGTTTTCTGTTTGCTCTACCCTGATGTATCCTATCATTTTGGGAGTGAGTTGGTGGAGAGATCATAATGTATCAACCTTACTGGAGAAAAATGAGCTGCAGGTGGAACACTCTTTGGGTATAACTATTTGTATTCTGCTGTTGGATATATTTAAATTGGAGCAATCATCACAGACCATACAATTGTTTCCTGTCCCTGTCCCCGTAAGTTTGGATTTACTGGCATGCTTGCAACCCTGGTCTGCAGCATTTGACGCCACCAGAGGCGAGGTCCTTCCCAATCACACTCAGTTTGACTTTGACTTTAAGGTTACTGTTGATCTGATCAGAATTATGTCTCCTATTTACCCTTTAACCCTGAAGGAAGACACATGTTTGGAAGAGTGGACTCAGGACATGTTGGCAAAAGGCTACATTTTTAAGAAGGCTTCATTGATCTGCTCCCCGTTATTGTTTGTTCAGAAGTCTGATAGGTCCCTTTGTCCTTGTGTTGATTACGGGAATTTGAATAAAATTACAATTCTGGATCCTTATCCTTTACCCCTTGAAGCACAGATCTCTAGGTGTGTTGAGAAGGCCAAGGTATTATTGAAACTGGATCTGTTAAATGCTTTCAATCAAATCAGGATTGCAGAAGGAATGAAATGGTTAACAGCATTCAGAACCAAGAAGGGTATCTTCCAGTTCTGTGTAATGCCTTTTGGATTAAAGAATGCTCTGGCTTGCTTTCAGCGGTTAATTGATTCAGTCCTGGGGGATCTCCTAGGTGTTTGTGCCATTGCATATATGGATGATATCTTGGTGTTGTCTCCAGATGAAGAGTCCCATAAGGCCCACTTGTTGGCAGTTGTAGAGCGCATTCTCTAAGAAAACTTGATCATCAAAAGGAGTAAGTGTGAATTCTTTAAATGTAAGGTTACCTTTCTGGGTAATATTATCTTTGAGGATGGCCACACCATTGCCTCTGACAAGGAAGCTGCGGTTTGAGAGTATGCTACGCCTGTGACAGTATCCTAACTTTGTAGTTTCTTGGGTACATATATGTTCTTGAAGAAATTCACCCCCCACTTGTCTGAGGTAGCTGCCCCTTTATATTTGGCCAGTGGAAAGATAACTTTAGTCTGGACGCCTGAGTGCGTAAGTGCCTTCTCAGCAGTCAAGGCTCTTTTGTTGTCCTCCCCAGTGTTAAGACATGTGGATCCTGAGCTTCCTTTTGTGGTTTCCATCAATGCATCTAAATGCGCTGTGGCTGGTGTGCTGTTGCAGATAGCTAGTGACAAGATTGAGAGACCTGTAGGGTATTTCTCCCAGAAGATGGAGGCTCGTGAACGCAATTACATGATTTACAACAAGGAATTGTTGGCTGTTGTGGAATTGTTAAAGCATTGGCATCACCATCTCATGTCAGCACGTCATCCATTTGTAGTAAGAACTGACCACAAAGCTCTTCTATATTATTGACAACCCAGGGTTTTTTTGGGTTGTCAATCCAGATGGAATGGTGATCTGTCAAGATACAAGTTCTGCTACAAGTTTATTAATGGATCTGACAATCACTTGGCCAATGCACTAAGTAGGAACCCTTCCCATCTCCCAGATGCTAGTATGGATGCTGAGTTTAACACACATATTATGATTCCAGACAAAGCTGTGGTGCCTTTTGTATTGCCTCTGCCAGCTACATTGGCTATCATGTTCTTAGCTGAGGGTGCAGACCTGGACTTGTATTTCAAGGTCAAGTTTCTGCAGCCTTTGTCCAAAGGCTATGATAGGCTATTAGAGCTAGCATGCGCAAACCCAGTGGGTCAGCCTCAGGATTATCATAAGATTGGTCCAGTCCTATATCATCAAGGTTGCTTGTGGGTTCCTGAAGGCACTATTTGGGATGAAATCATGGAGGCTAATCATACCTGTCCAACGGCTGGTCATCCAGGGAAAAACAAAACAGTGGAACTAATCCGCTGCCAGTTTTCCTGGAAAGGTTTGACTGTGCAGGTAGCAGCTTTTGTTTGAGATTGCCTGGTATGTGTTTGATCCAAGGCCAGTTGGAACAAGACAACTGGTTTACTGGTTCCACTACAGCCTGCTGCGGGACCCTGGATGTCTGTGTTGGTGGATTTCATTGGTGAGCTTCCCAATTCCAATGGGTTTAACACAATCATGGTGGTAGTTGATTGTTTCACAAAGATGGCACACTTTGTACCTTGTTCAACCACAATTACTTTGGTGGAAACAGCTAGGTTGTTTGTGAATAGAATCTTTTCCTTACATGGCATCCCAATGGAGATTGTGAGTGACTGTGGGCCTCAATTTATTGCTCAGTTCTGGGAATCCTTTACTGGAATTCTTGGAATCAAATTATGCTGTTCCACAGCCTTTCACCCCCAATCTGATGGACAAAAAGAGAGGGTAAACCAAAGTTTGGAGGTCTACCTATGTTGCTACACTAATGCACAACAAGATGACTGGTGCAATAATCTACCCATGGCAGAGTTCACATATAATAACGCCCCGCACACGTCAACTCAAGTATTGCCATTTTATGCCAATGTGGGTTACAATCCTTCTTCCAACATGAGTCCTTGTTTGGTTAGCAACATGGAAGCTGCAACTAATCAAGCCGCTGCATTAAAGCAGGTCCATCAGGAGCTCCACGTTAATCTTGCTGCTGCCGTGACAACTTACAAGGAATACACAGATTGTAAGCGCCAGGAGGGTCTGACTTACAGGCCAGATGATCTAGTCATAGTTGATGCTTACAATATGAAACTTAAGGTTCCCTGTTGTAAATTAGGCCCCAAGCAAGTTGGTCCCTTTAAGGTAGAACATCAGATTGGTCCCTCTGCCTATTGGCTAGATTTACCTCCTGCTTTCAAGATTTTTCACACCTTCCATGAATGTCTTCTCACTCCCTTCAAAGGAACAGAGACTCCCTCTTCCCAAACCATTCTTGTGGAAGGTGAAACTGAGTATGAGTTAAATTGTATTATGGCTTCCTGCAAGAATCACCACTGTTTGGAATATTTGGTGTCTTGGAAAGGTTATCCTGATTCTGAAAACTCCTGGGTTCCCCACTACAATTGTTCAAATTCCTCAGATCTGATCTGTGAGTTCTACAAGCGCAATCCCACTGCTATTGGTCACCCTGAACTTACCTTAGCCACAATGAAACTCCCACCTGCCCATAAGAATTTCTCCTTATCCCATCTCCCAGATGGTGGTATTGTGCCCAGGGCTAAAGCAGAGGGTAATGTTACGGTAGATTCCATAATGCCAGGTATTGTCTGTCCAAGTAAGAAGGCTCGGAAGGCCAGAAAACCTGTATTGAAATTGACCAAGTTAACAGATTTAAACCAAACAGTTGATTGAAAATGGGTCACAGCTGCTCCAGTCTTCCAGCTGAAACCAGCTCCCCCTTTCAAACTAACGTTGATAAATTGACGTAATATGAGGGTCACCTAATATGAGCTTGTTAATCAGTATGGTTGTCAGAAACTAGTCATGCAAGGGTTCTTTGCAACCTGGACCAGATACTTACTTGACAATGTGAAAGGAATAGGAGGTCAAGACTCAGGTGGTATTGCTTAGTCAATTTTTCTGATATATATTGAATAGTTTCCCCTGTTTCAACTCTAAGAGTTGAGTCCTCCTAAATTTACTCAATAAAAATCATTTATCCCAATTTCTAATTTTCAATTTTAAAAATGCATCCTGTGATTGGATTGTTGCAGTATATCCTGTTCAATCTGATTCTGAACAGAATTATTTCTGGAAGATGGGGCCCTGCAACTGGAACTTTGTTGTTGGTGCCTCCCAATGTCAATTTCATGCCAGCCAATTTTGCAGCTCCTCCCCCCATTCTTGAAAATGAAATTATGTCAATTCTCAATGCCCAGAATTTTATGCTGAAGATGCATTGATGCTTTATCAGGTCATTTATCTTGGAATACTTTGGTTAGGACTAATTGTTCTACTTAATTCTGGAGTTAAAATTGGAAATTTCACAAAAAAATATCTGAAGCCGCGTTGGTGGTTAATCATCAATTCTATGTGGATTTGGGTGGTAATTCCCCATCACTTAGAAACAGCTTCATATTATCCAGTGATTTCAATCACACTAAACTTAACTATCATCAATTGTATGGCATATCTGGGCTGTCCATGACTTGCGCTATAGGAGCTTATTCTGCTCTGCCCATGCAATTTGGCAAGCTGCTCTTGGCTGCGCCTGCTGTTGTCCTGGAGAACAAGAGCTATGGCCTTCTAGTTGGTACTCAATTCCTTAGGGAATATAATGGGATCATCAACTTTAATGATGGCTAGCTCTCTATCTTGGGATATGAAGTCCCTCTGATCTTTGAAGAGCCAGTCAAAGTTCCCGGGAAGCGTCTCAAGACATGTGCCTTGGAATATCCCACTGGTGTTTTCACTTTAAAATACCAAATTCATTCCTCCAACATGAAGTGTCCTCCCATGGCTTGTACTGCGTCTGAGGGGATTCCTCTCTTGGCCACTTCTGCTGTGACTATTCCTCCTGGGTCTTAAACTATCCTAGACTCTCAGATATCATATGAACTGCTCAAACATACATTCCTAGAGTTATACTCTCCTCCCTTGCTAGGGCGCAATGAACTATATCTCTGCCCAGGGATCTTGGATGTCTCCCATAAAGACCCAGTTCAACTTCTAATCACCAACTTGACTGCCCTCCCCATAAGTGTCTATAAGGCAGGTTGTTGGCTATGGCAAGCTATTAAATGCTCCTGACGTCTTATCTCTCCATCCCTTTGGTATGTTCCAGGACTTCAACTTACCTGAGGATGTGCCACAAGTCCTATAGTTGTTCACCGCCCAAGACTTTCCGCAACTATCTCTGGTTCAACAGAAGGAGGTGCTTGACCTACTGGATCAGTTTTTGGATTTCTTTGCTAAAGACAGCAAAAATTATGGGTTAGCCAAGGGCATCATTCACCAGATTGATACTGGTGATGCTCCCCCTTTTGTGCTAAACCCTACCGTCACAGTCAAGTAGAAGATGCTCAGGTGTCTAAAGAGCTAAAGCAACTTCTAGATGCTGGACTGCTTGCTCCTTCCCAAAGTCCATGGGCTTCTCCCTTGCTCATACTGAAGAAGAAGGATGGAGGCCATTGTATTGTGATGGACTACCAACACTTGAATTCCTTAACCAAGAAGGACTCCTACCCGTTACCACGCATTGACAATGCTCTCTGCTGCCTTGGGGGCTCTAAGTTCTTCTCTGCCATGGATTTAGATTCTGGATACTGGCAAGTTGATCTCTCTCCAAAAGATAGACATAATGCTGTACTAATCACTTTGGAAGGATTGTTTGAGCCCACTCAAATGCCGCAAGGACTCTGCAATGCTCCAGCTACCTTCCAGCAAGCCATGGATTCCATTCTCCATGATCTGAAGCTCTTGTGTGTTTTAATGTACTTAGATGATATAACTGTCTTTAGCGCCACCTTCACTGATCACTTGGACCATCTCAAGGAGGTGTTCATAAAGATTTGTGAAGCTGGACTTAAGTTAAAGCCATCTAAGTGCACCTTCTTCAAGGAACGCCTTGAATTTTTGGGGCATGAGGTGACTCAGACAGGAATCTGCCCCATGACTAAGAAAGTTGAGGCCATTGACAAGATGCTTCTGCCCACCAACCTGAAGGAAGTCCAAGTCTTTATGGGAATGATGAGATACTATAGGCAATTCATCCCTGATTTTGCTGACACTAGTGAACCCTTGGTCCAGCTGTTGCGTAATGTCCCTTTCAAATGGACCACCAGCCAGCAACAGGCCTTTGAGACCCTTAAGAAAAAACTTAAAGAGGCTCCCATATTAGTATATCCTGATTACAATAAGGAATTCATCCTAAATACTGATGCTAGTGACCTTGCCATTAGAGCCATCTTGGCTCAATTGGATGATAAAGGTATGGATCACCCTGTAGCTTATACCTCCCACATCCTGAATAAGCATGAGAAAAATTACAGTGTGACCAAGAAAGAGTGCCTCACTGTGCTGAATGCTGTCAAGAAGTTCCTCCACTACGTTTATGGCACCCATTTCACTGTGGTCACTGACCACACTTTGCTCAAGTGATTACAACAACTTAAGTAACCAGAAGGACAACTAGCTAGATGGGCTTTCCTTTTGCAAGGGTATGACTTCACTGTGTTGCACTGCCCTGGGATTCAAAATCAGAATGCGGATGGCCTTTCCAGAATGCCCATCCTTGCTCTACACCCTGCTGAAGCTGACCAGTTGTATGAACTAATTGAATACCCTTCATCATGGGAAAGCAGGACTGAGAAAGTTCAAATTGCCCTTGCTAAGCATTCTGAAGACACCCTCATTTTTGACAATCAACTTTTTACAAAGGTACAAGACCATTACTTGCCCTATGTAAGGCCTAGTTTTTCCTTTTGTTGGTGTTGAAAGCCCATAAGGAGACAGGACACGGAGGAGTGGCCAAGCCCCATGCCTGGCTCCAGAAGAATTACTTCTAGGAAAAACTTTGCTTGCTGATCCCAGATGTTATTGCTAGTTGCCATGATTGCCAGCTCCAACGTCCTAAAGCCGCCACTCATGAGTTCAAGCTAGTCCCTCCTCAACACGCCTTTCACACTGTTAGTATTGATACTGTGGGACCTCTCCCCCACTCTTGCTCTGGTTGCTGCTTTATCCTAATTGCTGTTGATCATTTTAGCAAGTGGGTAGAAGCTTGCCCTACTAAAGACATCACTGCCAAGACTACCGCTGCCTTTCTGCTGCAAGATGTATTCTTTTTCCACGGTTGCCCTCTGGTATTGTTGTCTGACAATGGGACTAACTTCAATGCCAAGTAGTGACCTCTGTTGTTGAAGCCTTGGGGTCTCACCAGTCTTTCTCTGCCCCCTATAATCATTCCACCAATGGGGCAGTTGAGCTCACCAAATCAACTCTGGTTTCTATCATGAGGAAGCTTACTTACTATGACGCCGCCAACTGGGATCTATAATTATCTGCTGATCTCTTTGCCTATTGCCTTAGCAAGCATTGTGTAACCAGGTACTCCCCTTTTGCTATGCTATATGGTCGTGAAGCCACTACCCCATTGCTCCTGGGGGCCCCCTACTCTCCTCTGATAAGGCCATGAACCCTGATGAGCACATCAAATATCTAGTCAACCACATCATTGATATACAGGCTACTGCCTACACATCTGCCTATAAGACCAAGCTGCTGGAGCTCTCCTCTGACAATGCTGGGAAATCCCCCTGCCTGAGTTTGCCATTGGAGACCACGTTCTGTATTATCAACACAGAGTGGGAGGATGAGCTCATAAGCTAGAATTTTTATGGATTGGGCCCTTAGAAGTGACCTTCAAGCAAGGATCAGAGTATACAGTAAAGCTCCTTTCTAGTGGTCAACTTTTTGCTCAAGTGCATGCTAAGTTCCTCTGCAAGTATCACCCCCTAAGGCCAATCTAGAGGGGGGCAATGTTGTGAATGCTGCCATTCACCATGTTTTGATTTTGCCTGTGTTGGGTTATTTTGAGGAAAAATCTCTTTCTTTCACTTTTGCCCTTCAAAATGAGGCTGGTTCTGCATTGGGAAATATAATTGTTCAGTTTCCTGATCCTGCATAACTCACTTTCCCCACTCATGCTTGTGGCAAGTGATCCTACCGTCCTGGTAGTGTTTTGTGGTATTGCCAACCACTATATATTCCCAATCTTTATACCCAATAAAATTAAGTTCTATTCACACTTTTGTCTTTGTGTCTCCACGTACTTTGGCGCCTCTCTAGCCAAGTCTAGCAGATATTTTTCAATCATGCCACTAGGTAATTGCATAGCCTTCCCTGCATTCTAACCAAGACTTAGTACAAATTCAATCCTAAGGTTAGGATTTCCCACTGTGACTCTGTGCAGCGCCTCAGATCAAAACAAACAGCTCTGGATGCACTGGCTTGTTGTTAATATAATGGTTCTGACCAATCATGCAGATAATTAATGAAATGATGACTTTGATTCCTACTAAAGTCCACTAATCAGCACCACAATTACCTGCTTCCTGTCCAGTATATCTAATAGTGTAATTTTTATATTTATTATAATTTGCATTGCATGTCCAGCATCACAGGATTATGGAAAACAAGAACACTCCTGAGGATAGAAAATGTAGAAGCAGGGCACTGTCATTGTGAATTAAAACAATCTTCTCCAAAAAACAGTGTTCTACCAAACCCTTTTCAGTTAAACCAATGTGCACACATATAGAAGATTTTTCTTGGGCCTGATCAATATATGAAGCTAAGCTGATACAAAATATAACATATTCCTGAGCCATCAAATGAAATGCAGTGAAGAGGAATAAGAGAATATTTGAGGAGACAGGCACATGTGTCAATATTATCTGTTGGCTATGCAGATAACACTTGGGGGATGTAATATTCTACAAAATTATGGACAACATCTGAGAGTGCAACCCTAAGATGTTTAATCAGATGCTTTTTGATACCCACAATTATACTGGGTGCTTAACACACCAGAAGGTTGAGACATGTTTATCAAGCTGGCCTTTAATGCCCACAACCCTAGCCAATTAGCTAAAGATACACAGATGCCCTTTCTTGAGTTCCCAGTATATCAGCCAGTCACACTGATTTTTAAGTAGGAGTGTGATGTCATGAATCACCAATTCTTTTAAGACAGTCAAGGTATTCACACATCTCAAGTACCTCTCACTGCCCCAGCTACCAGTCAATCCTCCCAGTATAACATATCTCAACCACCTGTAAAGTTAAACCTCCCCCTTAGGCCTCTACTTCAATCCTCATCAAATTCTTGAGGATCTCTGTCAGAATAAGCCTGGATATTTATCCAAATATTTACTAAAAACCCAAGAAAGGTCCTCACACTATTATTTGCTGAATTAGTTTGAAGATGCCTGTTGTGATCTGAGGCGCAGCACAGAGTCACAACGGGAAATCCTAACCTTAGGATTGGATTTGTACTAAGTCTCAGTTAGAATGGCAAGGAAGGCTATGTAATTACCTTGTGGCCCTGATTGAATAATATCTGCTAGACGTGGCTAGAGAGGTGCCAAGTATGTGGAGACACAAAGACAAAATGTGAATAGAACTTAAATTTTATTGGTAGAAGTGAAATAAAATATATACTGTGTAGATTTACCACAAAACAGTACATGAATGGTAGGATCACTTGCCACAAGCATGAGTGGGGCAAGTGAGTTATGCAGAATCAGGAAACTGAACAATCAAATTTCACAAATTGGAACCAGACTCATTTCAAAGGGCAAACACAAAAGAGAAAGATTCATCCTCAAAATAACCCATCAAAGGCAAAATCAAAACATAGTAATTGGCAGCATTCACAACATTGCCCTCTCTAGATTGGCCTTAGGGGGGTGGTACTTGCGGAAAAACTTGGCATGCACGCAGGAAAACAGTTGAACACTTGAGAGGAGTTTTACAGTATACTCTGATCCTTGCTTGAAGGTCACTTCTAAGGGCCCAAATAACAACAAGTCTAGTTTATGAGCTTGTCCTCCCACTCTGTGTTGATAATACAGAGCTTGGTCCCCAATGTTGAACTCAGGCAAAGGAGAGCGTCCAGCATTGTCAGAAGAGAGCTCAAGCACCTTGGTCTTATATGCAGAAGTGTATACAGTGGCTTGAATATCAATAATTTGATTGACTAGATTCTTTGATATGGTTGTCAGGGTTTATGGCCTTATCAGAGAAGAGTAGGGGCCCCCCAAAAGCAACAGAGTGGTGGCTTCACAACCATACAACATAGAAAAAGGGGAATACCTGGTGACACAATGTTTGCTAAGGCAATAGGCAAAGAGAGCAGCATGTAAGTATAGATTCCAGTTGGCGGCGTCAGAGTAAGTGAGTTTCCTCATGATAGAAACCCGAGTTGAATTTGCGCGCTCAACTGCCCCATTGGTGGAAGGATTATAGGGGGCATAGAAAGACTGGTGAGACCCCAATGCTTCAAAAACAGAGGTTACTAACTTGGCGTTAAAGTTAGTCCCGTTGTCAGACAACAACACTTGAGGACAACTGTGGCAAAAGAATACATCTTGTAGCAGAAAGGCAGCAGTTGTCTTGGCAGTGATGTCCTTAGTAGGGGAAGCTTCTATCCACTTGCTAAAATGATCAACAGAAATTAGGATGAAGCGGCAACCAGAGCGGGAGCAAGGGAGAAGTCCTACAGCGTCAATGCTGACAGTGTGAAAGGCGTGTTGAGGGGGGACTAGCTTGAACTTATGAGCAGAAGCTCAAGGTTGTTGGAGTTGGCAATCATGTCAACTAGCACTAATATCTGGGATCAGCAGGCAAAGTTTTCCCAGAAGTAATTCTTATGGAGCCAGGCATAAGTCTTGGCAACGCCTCTGTGTCATGTCTCCTTATGAGCTTGAAGCACCAACAAAAGGCAAAGACTAGGCCTTACATAAGCCAAGCAGTGGTCTTGTAATTTATTGAAAAGCTGATTGTCACAAATGAGGGTGTCTTCAGATAACTTAGAAAGGGTAACTCAAATTTCTTCTGTCTTGTTCTCCCACAAAGAAGGATATCCAATTAGTTTGTACAACCTGTCAGCCTCAGCAGGATGTAGAGCAGGATGGGCATTATGGACAGTCCATCAGCATTCTGATATTGAATCCTGGGGTAGTGAAGCACAGTGAAGTCATACCCTTGCAGGCAGAGAGCCCATCTAGCTAGTTGTCTTTCTAGTTCCTTAATTTTTTATAACCATTGAGCAAAGTGTGATCAGTGACCACAGTGAAATGGGTGCCATACACGTAATGGCAGAACTACTTGACAGCATGCAGCATAGCAAGGCACTCTTTCTCTGTTACACTGTAGTTCTTCTTATGCTTATTCAGGGCACAAGAGGTATAAGCTACAGGGTGATCTACACCTTCATCATCCAATCAGGCCAAGATGGCTCCAATGGCCAGGTCACTAGCATCAGTATATTGGATGAATTCCTTATTTTAATCAGGATATAATAGGATGAGAGCCTCTTTAAGTTTTTGCTTAAGGGTCTAAAAGGCCTGTTGCTGGCTGGCGGTCCATTTTAAAGGGACATTACACAGCAGAAGGACTAAGGGTTTGCTAGTGTCAGAAAAATTGGGGATGAATTGTCTGTAGTATCCCATCATGCCCAGAAAGACTTGAACTTCTCACAGGTTTGTGGGCAGAAGCATTTTGTCAATGGCCTCAACTTTCTTAGTCATGGGGCAAATTCCTATCTGAGTCACCTCATGTCCCAGGAATTCAAGGCGTTCCTTGAAGAAGGCACAATTAGATGGTTTTAACTTAAGACAAGCTTCTTGAATCTTTATGAACACTTATTTGAGATGATCCAGATGGTTGTTAAAGGTACCACTAAAGACATTTATATCATCTAAGTACACTAGGACAAATGAGAGCTTTAAATAAAAGAGAATGGAGTCCATGACTCTTTGGAAAGTAGCTGGAGCATTGCAGAATCCTTGCGGCATTCACGTAGGCTCAAACAATCCTTTGGAAGCAATGAGCACAGCCTTCTGTTTATCCTCAGGAGAGAGATCAACTTGCCAGTACCCAGAGGCTAGGTCCATAGCAGAGAAGAACTTGGAGCCCCCAAGGCAACAAAGAGCATCATCAATGTGTGGTAAGGGGTAGGAATCCTTTTTGATTAAAGAGTTTAATTGTTGGTAGTCCATCACAATACAATGACCTCCATCCTTCTTTTTTAGTATGAGCAAGGGGCAGGCCCATGGACTTTGGGAAGGAGCAATTAGTCCAGCGTCTTGAAGTTTTATGAGCTCTTTAGACACCTGAGCATCTTCTACACAACTGCAGCAATAAGGTTTAGTGCAGAAGGGGAGAGCATCACCAGTATCAATTTGGTGAATGATGCCTTTGGCTAGACCATAATCAGTGCTATCTTTAGCAAAGATATCTGAAAACTGATACAGTAGGTCAAGCATCTCTTTCTGTTGAACTGGGGATAGTTGCAGGAAGTCTTGAGCAGTGAACAAGGATAGGACTTGGTGCTTGTCCTCAGGTAAGTTGAAGTCCTGGAACGTACCAAAGGGATGTAGTGGTAGGACGTCAGGAGCATTCAACAACTTGCCATAGCCAACAACCTGTCTTCTAGACACATGTATGGGGAGAGCAGTTAATTTAGAGACCAGCAATTGAACAGGGTCTTTATGAGAGACATTCAAGATTCCTGGAAGGAGATAGGGTTCATTGCGTCCTAGCAAGAGAGGAGAGTATAACTCTAGGAACATACACCCAGGTAGCTCATACAATATTTGGGAGTCTAGAATAGCCTGAAATCCAGGGGGAATGGTTACAGCAGTGATGACCAAGAGAGGGATACCTTCAGATGAAGGGCAAGCCATAGGAGGACACTTCATGTTGGAGGAATGAGTTTGGTGTTTTAAAATGAAAACAACAGTGGGATATTCCAAGGCACATGTCTTGAGGCGCTTCCTGGGAACTTTAACTGGCTCTTCAAAGATCAGAGGGACTTTGTATCCCAATATAGAGAGATAGCTGTCCTTTAAATTGATGATCACATTATATTCCCTAAGGAATTGAGTACCAACAAGGAGGTCATAGCTCTCATTCTCCAAGACAACAGCAGGCACAGCCCAGAGTAGTTTGCCAAACTGCATGAGAAGAGCAGAATAATCTCCTTTAGCGCAAGTCATGGATAGCCCAGCCGTACTATACAACTGGTGATAGTTGAGTTCAGGGGCAAGCTTGAGCTTCTTAACAAGCTTTGAAGAGACAATATTAACAGGAGATCCAGTGTCCAAGACAGCCTATATTTTCACCTTTTGAATAGATATCTCCACACAAGTGGTAGTACAACCAAAGGGAGGTCAGCCAGAATGTCTTGGGCTTCTTCCAGTTCTTTGTCCCATTTTTCAATCATGTATCTTAGGTCTGGGAACTCCTTATAGACCGTCTGGAGAGGAAGCAAGACTGAGACATTTTTAAACACAGCATCAGCAACCTCAGCAGCTTCCTTGGAAGACTCGACAAGCACAGGTGTCATAAAAGTTGCAGCAAAGGGTTGCTAGTTTCTGTTGATGGTATAGTGACAGCCTATGAAGGACAGAAGAATAATAAGGTGTATAGACATAACTGGTATCTATTTATATAGTATTGCACTTATATAGTGTGAGGCAGGGGAATTGCCATCAGAGGCAGGGAAGCACAGACAGAAGATCTTCCCAAATGGAGGAGAGTGGATTGGCACAGCTAAAAGTCCCGCACAAGAGAACAACCACTTTATCACTGGTTTCCTTAAGGAGGTAGATATAAATAACTTTGTTGTTCTATTTATAATCCTGGAAGTGAATCCTGTGCCTTGTGCGCATTTGAGAGGCAAATTGAACACCTGTTTTTGGGCATTTTAAACGTCTTTATCACTAGTAAAATCAGGATGTAATAGCACAACTGCGCAATTGTTCCATCACTTAATCCCTAGATGGACAACTTTAAGTCACATCCATTCAGGATCTGCAACATTTCCCTCCACTGGATTAGACAACAGGCTTAAAAATGGCTGGCGTCTCAAGGTGACAGCTATGATGAAAAGTCCCTCTAGAAGAGTCACAAGAAGAGTCTTGAAGAAGGTGCAAGTGGTAATTCCAAAGAGGCGTAAGCATACCAGGCCAGTGGAGGTGGTGAAGGCGGCAGAGAAGCAAGTAGTCCTGCATGATGTGGATGGCAGCTATCTGGACTTGGGGTTCACTTAGATCAGCTACTGGTGCCTCAGCTGGCCTTAGAGGGGACAGACCCATTGTTTGCTGTGCTGTTCCTAGCTTTGAGTGAGCCCAGGGAGGTGACAGGAACTGGGTTGCAAAAGGGTAACAGTATCCATTGGCGGTTCTCCATGCAGGCAGAAGAAGAATACTTGGAGGCTCAGCTGAAGGAATTCCAATTTGAGGGTCAAGGTCTTTCAGTCTTGCAACAGGGGATGGTATCCAACATAGTGAAGTCAGTCCTTTGCGCTTGGGCAACACCTGGGGTTACCAAGGCTCAACCAGTCAGTTGAAAAACCTCTGACAACTTTGAGCAACGTCTTCAGCGAGCCTTCCAGGAAGTGTTGAAGTTGTACACAGTGGAGGGGACTGCCCATCTGGTGCCAATGGTGATGGCTGGCAACCTTGTTCTTTGAGGAATCAACTGCTGTGATACCAAGCGGGAGGAGAACATGGGGGTCTTCCTTGAGTGGGCCTTATCCTTATTCTACGGGGTGGGTGGTCAGGTCCCAGTAGAGTATGCCCTTTGCAAGAGTCTTCTGTGGGACTGTATCTTCTTGGGGGTCGCCTTTCCTGTGGACATTGGGATCAATTGTGTGTCTTGCTTGGTGGGGTTTGTTGCCCAATCCTTGGCCATCAGCTTTGCGGATCTGTAGGCAACCAGTTGTGTTTCTTGGCTGTTATTAAGGTGGTAGAACAGTTGGTGTGGTACTGGAAGAGTCTTGTCAGTCTCCAATAAACACCTTGTTCTTTTATTCTTATTCCTCTTACTTTGGTGTAACACTATTGCAAACAGGACAACAACCCATGGAATTTTTTAATTAGGCTTTTGTTTTTTTGGGTTATTGTCCTCATTGGGGCTTACTCTTGGTCACTAGGAGCAGCACACATATACTGAGCGTGTACTCTAGTGATCAATTGCCCAGAATGGGGCTCCTTAAGGGTGTAGGAGTCGGGCTGGTCTTCTGGATAACTTGAACTGGACCTTGTCAAAGGGAGGCAAGTTTGGATTTGCAGCTGTACCCTCTATTGCTGAAGAAGTAGACTGAGTCTCCTATCAGGTAAATGGGTAAGGTGGGGTGTTTGGATGCAGCTTGTTCTAGGTCCTGCAACTTATGGTTTAATTTTATGGTGTAGGCCTCTGATTACAAGCAAATAAGAGTTTGAACCAGCTTGTTGAGGTACGCCTCTGGGGACACAGCCAGGCTGGGTTTTACCAAGGAATATAGTAAAGGGGGAAGTCCTGGTTGCCAGATGTAGAACAGTTGGAAGGGCGGCTTGCCAGTGGCCCAATGGTACCCAATGTTATATGCAAAGGTGGCCGCAGGCAGGAAGGTATCCCATTTAGTCTCATGTTGGTGACTGAGCTTCCGGAGTATCTGGACCTGGCTCCCATTAGTGCGCTCTACCATGCCATTTGTCTGTGGGTGATAAGGAGTGGATAGTGTCCCACAAATTCCCATCAGTTGGTTGAGACGGGGGATGATATAACTGGTGAAGTTGGTACCATTGTCTGTCAGCAGAATCTGGGGGCAAAAATGTTTGTATATGATATTCTCCAGGATGAACATGGCTGTCACCAGTGCAGATTGGTTGGGAATTGCCTTGGCCTCTACCCATTTAGTCAGATGGTCAACTGCCACAATGATGAACTTGTTGCAACTGTTGGTAGCTGGCAGGGGGTCCACTACGTCAATGGCTACAGTGTGGAAGGCAAACCCAGAGCGTACAAGTCTGTGTTGAAACTTGGCAACCTTAGGCCTCTCAATGTTGCAGTCATGACAGTTGGCTAGTGTATCTACTACGTCAGTGTGCATTCCTTCCCAGAAGCAGTGCTGCTGTAACAGAGCTAACGTCTTCTGTATGCCACCATGGCCAGTAGTCTTGTGAGCGGCCACCACTGAGTCCATGCGTAGGGATGGGCGTATGTAGGGTAGCCAAGAGTCTCCACAAAGCTTCAGGAGTTGTCCCTTAGAGACCTTGGTATCAACAGCTAACTTCTTGAGAGCCCTCTGTATCTCTACTGGCTCCTTTCCTCACAAAGAAGGATCCTTCATAAGCTTGTCATAGAGAATTTCAGCCATGGGGGATACTAAGGCAACAGTGGGGAGGCAGGAGAGACAGTCATCATTCTTGTGGGCTGCCCCAGCTCAATGAATGATCTCGTAGTCATAAGCCTGAAGTTTAATGGCCCAATGCGCCAGACGTCCTTTGGGGTCCTTGAGGGTCTTCAGCCATTGCAAGGAAGCATGATCTGTTACAACCATGAAATGTACCCCATGGAGATAGACTCTGAACTGTTAGTAGGAGTATATCACAGCCAGACACTCTTGTTTGGTGACAGTGTAGTTCCTCTTGTGAACATTGAGCGTACATGAGCAGTATCCAACAGGGTGTTCAAGTCTGTCAGAGTCCAGTTGGGAGAGAACACCCCCAATTGCTGTCAGACTAGTCTCTGTATGAACCACAAACAGCTTGGCAAAGTCAGGGTAGGCCAGCACAGGGGCTGCAGTCAGTGTTCCTTTGAGAGCATTGAAGGCAGATTGGCACGCTGGGCTCCAGAAGAATTCCTTATCATCTCAGAAAAGCTGAAAAAGGGGGTCACCCAGGGATGCAAAGTTGGGGATGAAGCGGCGGTAGTATTCAATCATCCCCAGGAAGACCTGCACGTCCCGCTTATTGGCCGGGATCTGCATTTGCTCAATGGCTTCCACCTTCAGAGGTACAGGGCGGAGTTTATCTTGGCTAATGATGAACCCCAAGAACTCAAGGTACTCCTTGAAGAAGTTGCACTTGCGTGGCTTGAGCTTGAGATTAGCTGCAAGTAACCTCTGGAAGACTTCCTCCAAGTGTTGTAGGTGATCATTAAAGGTTTGGGAGAACACATTGATGTCATCCAGGTAGACCAAGACACTGGTGAGTTTGAGGTTGCCCATCACTGCATCCATAGCCCGTTAAAAGATAGCTGGGGCATTGGACAGACCTTGAGGCATCCTTGTGGGTTATAATAGCCCTTGGTCAGTGATGATTGCACATTTTTCTTGATCAGCAGGGGGTAGGTCAATCTGCCAGTACCCACTAATAAAGTCCATGGCGCTGAAGAGCTTGGCGCCACCCAGTTGATCCAAGGTATTGTCAATACAAGAGAGGGGGTATGAATCCTTCTTGGTAACAGCATTCAGTTGACGGTAGTCAATCACCACACGGTTGCTGCCATCCTTCTTTTTGACAATCAGGAGAGGGTAAGCCCAAGGGATTTTACTGGGGACCAGTAAGCCAGATCCCAATAGCTTCTGAAGTTTTTTGTTAGCCACAGCATGACTGGCTTGACTGCGCCATATAGGTCTGGAGCAGATAGGTGGACTGCCTTGGGTGTCAATATGATGAGCAACATCTGCAGCCTTGCCCAGGTCATAATCATCCTTGGTGAACACATCTTTATACTGGGCAATGGGATCCATAGCTTGATCCTTCTGCTCTTCAGAGAGGCCAGATAGAGAGTTGCGGCTTATGACTAATAGCACCAGTGGTTGCTCACAGGGTAGACCCAACTCAGAGAAGTCCGCAAAGGGGGCAGTCTCCTGCAGGTTGTCATGCTCTTCCAGTCATATATAAGCCAGAAGTTGGTGTTTGGAGACAACCATAGCTTCACGACTCATGTTGGCCAAGAGTATGAGTACCTCCTTCTCACTTGGCATGAGGATGCCTGGTGCAACCCATGGTTCTAGTCTGGAGGTATTAGGGATGCCAAAGATTTCTCCATGAGTGCCGGCTGGTAGAGCCAGCGAGAGGCCTGTATTGTGGATCACCTGGGCGCCAGGTGGGATAGTCACATTACGTGAGGCGTAGACTGGGATACCCTTGGCTTCCCTAATTGAGAGAGGTAGCCCCTTGACCTTCTTACTACACAGTGTATAAGCAATTGGAAGCTCTCTGTTGGAGTACTCCAGATTGATGTAGTGCAGACGTTGTAAGGGCAGGTCAGACAGGCAATCACCATGATAGAACATGGGTATAGAATGGCCCAATATTCCAAATGTATGATCTCCATGGTTAGTCACAGTGCCATACTGAACCATGAAGCTAGTCCCAATAAGAATGTCATAGCTGTTGTTTTCCAGAACTATAGCAGGAGCAGTGACCATTAGCTTCCTAAAGCAAAGAGGGAGAGAAGAGTAGGATTCTTTTGCTCTAGTGATCAGTGGCCCAGCAGTACCAAACTCTTCATGGTAGGCCAAGTCTGGGGCCAGCTTAAGCTTCTTAACCAGCCCAGAGGATATAATGTTTCCAGGGGCACCAGTGTCCAGTATGGCCTGGACATGAGTCTTGTTCACTACCAGGTTGATATAGGTGCAATCCTGGCGGTCCTCTCTGATCTCCACAATCTTCAAGACCTGGTGTACACTTAGTCCTTTGAACTTCTCCAGGAAGGTAGCCATGGCAGCTCCCACAGCTGGGCTTACTTCCTTGAGGGATTCTAGCGGTGCTGAGACGTTTACTGTGCAGAGCAGCTTGGCCAGTTGTTCAGCACTGTCCTCCTCATGAGTGACTTCAACGCCTGGTTGAGCCAGTTGTTCAGCATAGGGTAAGGACACTGTTCTCCAAGCTATTTGGGGGATAACCACCTCAGGGCAAAGTGTAGTTCAATGAGTTTGTGTGTTAACAGTGAGGAATTGATGGAGGAGGTCCTCTTGAACTCTGTCAGACTCTGCATCCTCATGTATTGGTTGGGAGTTGAAGTCAATCAGAGAGGGTTCATCCTTAGGGTTAGTCCCAGAGGATAGCAAGGCAGCAGGCCTCTGATCTGGTTTGTCAGGGGGCAGTGGTATGGGGGAGATGAGGGTGTCAAAATTACACAGGCAGCCAAGGATTTCTCCTTGTCCTGGCTGCTTAGTAGTTTTTTGACTGGTCCTCATTGTCCTCCTCAATATCAGTGTCCTTGGCGTAGTCCTCCTCAGTGTTCTCCATGCCTACATAATGGATCTTTTGACGTGTATTCCTACATTCCCAAGAGAAGTGGCAAACCATACCACATTTGAAGCAAGTACAGGGGCCATTGTTGACTGGAGCAGGTCCAACCTTGCCAGAAGGCTTGGGCATCTCAACAGCCACGCGGGGTCTATGCTCAGATTGCTGGCAAGGGCGGCCTTCAGGAAGAGGGACTTCAAACTCCTCCTTGTAGGTGCGTAGGAGGCAGATCAGATCTGGTACAGTGCAAGCGTTGTAAATGCCTGACTTAAGGGCCAGAGATAGTTCCTGGTTGACACGTACAGCATTAAGGAGTGCTTTATGCACATCAATAAACTGCATCACATTCATAGACAACAGAGTTTGAGCTTCAAAGTAGAACCTAGAAGTGAAGTCTTCTAGGGTTTCCCCCACCTTTAACTTGGTGTCAGCAAAGTCCATCTTACAACCAAGGAGTGCTTCTTGGCTACCAAATTCTTCTGTCAAGGCTCTGGAGACTTTGGCAAAAGTCCAGCCATTCTCAGGGAGACGTGGCAAGATAATGGTTTGAGTCTTAGCATCCAGACAGTTGATGATTGTGAAGTCCCTCATGGCATTGTCTGCGCCATACATGGAGTTCTGGTACAGACATAAGAATATGGCCACATTGCTCTTGCGGTCAAACTTGGGTAGATTGATGGGCTTGAAGTTGTTGGAGCCATTTTGGAGGGGAGCAGGTGTGATCCTCACTGGAGAGCAGGTGAGACGGGAACAACTGAGAGTGGAGGCAGCAAACCTACCCTCAGAGGCGCAGCAACAATTTTCCTCTTGCTGGGCTTTGCGTTCACCTTCTCTGTTTTGAGCAGCTCCAGAAGCTTCAGGGGTGGCCAGGACGTCATCCTCAGACTCCAGTACTGGCTCTAATACTTGTACAGCATTAGGAGCCAACCAAGTGTGGTCCTCATTGCTTTTGTAGCTATGATAGAACTCAGGACTAGAGGACCTCAGTGGACTGTGATGACTCTTGGAGTTGATGGACATAGCCTGTAAGTTGACAGCCATAATCTTACTGTCTATCCTATCCAATTGGCTCTGGAAGGCATACATGAGAAGTTGTTGCTTGTCCAGCTCATCTTGGTAGACCTTGTTCTCCTGACAGTTGATATCCAATTCATCTTCCAGAGAGGTGATGCGCTTTTTGTGGGTGGCAAGCTCAGCTTGGAGCAAGGCTATTACTTCCTTGTCCTTCCTGATTTAGGTCTGGCTGTCAGCTCTGTCATGCAATTAGCAAAGTTTGAGACTATCCTGAAGTTCTGTCATAGTGTGGTAGCCATCAAACAGGAAGGCAAGATTGGCACTCTGCTGGACCAATTCCGTCTGCATCTTCTTGTAGTAATCAAAGAGCTCAAGGATGTCTTGAATAAGAAGGGCGCTGGAAGGGGAGTTGTTGGTGGTGGCAGAAGTGGGGGTGAACAAGGAGATGGTGGCAAGGCAGCAGGCTAAGACTTCCACCTCATGAGTCAGTCTTTGAACCATGGGGCCAGTCTCCAGCACATGGTTTGTAACCACACTAATCCAATTGGCGTCTACACCCTGATGGGTGAGGGTTTGTACCACATGCACTGGAACTAGCTTAGCTATACCTGCTTTGATGGCATTGACCCAGTGGAGCATGGTGTTCTGGGCGTTGGTGACTTTGGCAAGATACTGATTGACAGTGGTGAAAGTATTGCCAAGCTCAGAGTAAAGGACCTGGAGGAATGTCTGTTGGTTAGATACCAGTATTCTCTGGTCATGCACTAGGCTTTGGATGCGGCCCAGGTGCATTTGGTTGTGGCATACAGCAGGATGGGCAAATTGGTGTAGGTAGTCCTTGATATGTTCAAAAGTACAGAGGTCACAGCGGAGCTGGTCAGGGTTGAACTGGGAGAGATTCTGAAAGCAACCCAAGGCGTTTTCAGCAGAAGGCTGCTGAATGGCCAGGTGTTCAGAGCAAGAACCATTTACCAGAGCACCAGCATCCATGGCGTGTATGGCATTACAGATGGCGTCCTCAGAAGGTGAAGAGTTGGCGTCCATCTCCAAGGGGGCAGGGGCTTGTAGGAGCAGTGGTTGACCAAAAACAATAGCTTGGGGGCGTTAATGTTCTGGAATGAATTGGCTTAGGTTGGGAAGGCCATAGGGAGCACCTGCTCTTTCCCCAGCATGGGCATTAGCAGCAGTAAAGGCCGGTGCCTGGTGGTAAGGAGAAGCAGTGGCAGGAGACTGGGCCAGGGGCATTCCTCCCTCCTCATTGAAAGGACTGCGGGGGTGGGGGCTGTTGGTGTTGTAAGACATGAGCACCAATGTTGTAAAAGTTGCAGCAAAGGGTTGCTAGTTTCTGTTGATGGTATAGTGACAGCCTATGAAGGACAGAAGAATAATAAGGTGTATAGAAAAAACTGGTATTTATTTAGATAGCATTACACTTATATAGTGTGAGGCAGGGGAATTGCCACCAGAGGCAGGGAAGCACAGACAGAAGAACTTCCCAAATGTAGGAGAGTGGATTGGCACAGCTAAAAGTCCCGCGCAAGAGAACAACCACTTTATCACTGCTTTCCTTAAGGAGGTAGATATAAATAACTTTGTTGTTCTATTTATAATCCCAGAAGTGAAGCCTGTGCCTTGTGCGCATTTGAGAGGCAAATTGAACACCTGTTTTAGGGGCGTTTTAAACGTCTTTATCACTAGTAAAACCAGGATGCAATAGCGCGACCACGCAATTGTTCCATTGCTTAATCCCTAGATGGACAACTTTACGTCTAATCCATTCAGGATCTGCAACAACAAGGGATCTCTTGGCTTGAGTGAGGTATGGGCAAGAGACATTCTCTTTGGCTTCCAGCAGAGGCTTGGCAGTCATTGTAGTTTTCCCAGAACATAGCTTATAAGGGACTGCAATAGTTTTGGGGATGGCAAGGACTGAGTACCCATAGGCGTTGGGATCTTCCATATCCGAATTATCCATGTCAGAGTCATCAGAGATGTCATAGAATAGCAGCAGAATGGGAGGAGCCTCAGTGTCAGCAGGCTCAAAGTCAGCAATGGAGAGGGGATTGAAGGAGACTGAGAAGAATTGTCAACCAAGAGTGTCTCTGCCTCTAGTTTGACTGTTCTTTTCCCGCCTGCTCTTTGGGATCTGCTCCCTCAACCCAAGGATTAGTGCATAATCAGGAATGGTGACCTATCTGCCCACAGCTATGGCAACTCTGGCATTGAGGAGGATTCTGTGAGCTCACGATGAGGATAAACAGGCCACGTGAAGACAAACCAGAGTTAGAGGCGGCACAATTCTCCTGAATAACTTCCCCAGAATGGGTAGGGTGCATATCATGCAAAAGTGACTTTATGCTCTTCATGAAAAAAAGTATGGATTTATGGGACTTGAAGTGAAGAAAAAGGAGCTGGATAACCTTGAGGGCTTGAGCGCAAGCCATGTATGCCTCATGTGCGGTCAACTGGCGGCTTGTAATCAGTTACTGTCCCTCCATGTAGAATCTATCTAAAAATTCAGCTAGGGTCCCCTTTGGTTTGAAGGCAATATGCATGAAGGTGTCCTTCTTCACTTCCAAACTAAGTTCACCATCAAACTCATCAATCAGAAGCTGCTTCATATCTTCCCAGGTCTTGATGGTGGGCAGCTATGGCACTACTACCTCTTGACAGGTCGGGTGCAGACAGGTTAGAATGTGTTCCTTCTTAACCTCATCTGAGGCTCTTCTCATGGCAGTTTCATAGATAGTTAGGAAAGCTGGAATGGTTGAGGTTCTGGGGTCAAAGAATTGCTTAAAGGTAGGCTTGAAATGTGCTTCTGGAGTTGGGCCACCATTGTTGCTATCAAGTATATTTATACGCAGGGAGAATTCTGCTTTGGATTTGGAGGGGGGCTGTCTGGCCCACAGCTGGCAAACACTTTCCTCAAGAGTAGTCAGGGTCTCAGCAGTGCAGGTGCTCATATTATTAGCTAGAGTGGTCTGCTGCTCAGTAACATCTAGGCGTTGGCCCTCTGCAGTTACTACCTAGGAAAGTTCAGCCAGTTGGGAGGTAAGAGAAAGACCCACTAAAAGGCAAGGAGCAAACCTGTCATTCACTGTATCAATTAACTCACTCCTTTCCTGTACATCTTTATCAAGCTCAGAGTGGTCTTGTTTCAAATGGTCCACCTCATTATCTAGAGCTATCAAATCTCTAGCACAATGAATGCAGGGAGCTCTTGACAAGCCAGGGCAACAGCCATCTTCATCAGTAACCCCAGTTGGACTAACAGCAGACGCCATCATCTCACGCAAGGTATCAACCTCTTGTTGTAAGTCAGCAACTTGAGTTGTCAGAGCAAGCACTTGGGGATCTGGCTGAGGGGCTTTGGTAGGGCAATCCTGACTGCAGGTGGACGTTATTAACTCTCAAATGGCATCCCATAGTCTCTGCTCTCTATTCATCAAATCTCAAGATGGAGGAGAAGGTAGGGCATCTGGTTTGGGTGTAGACAATCCATTCACTTGAGTCTGGAGTTTGGCAATGGTAGCAGCGGTAGCAGCCCTTTCTTGATCAAATTCTTTGCCAAGTTTGCAGAGGCCTTTTGCAGCAAGGGCTGCTACTTGCTGTAATTGGTCAAAGGAGTAAGCACTGAACTTGTTGATCTGCTGCACAAGTTGTTCAAAATTAGTGAGATAGGCATTTAGGGTAGAATCTTCTTGGGTGTACCAGGGCTGTTCCAACTGGTGAAACTCATGTAGACGCTCTTTGACATACTCAGGGATAGACTGGCGCATTTGTTTAATGGAATCAACCAAGCAGGTTTGGGAGGTGACAGAGTTGCGCTGATTGTCTGATACCAAGGAAAACAGGGAGTGGGCCCACTGCTGGTAGGCTGAAAACTGATCCCAGTGATGAGTGATGGCAGCTTGTAGATATGAAATCTTCTGAATGTGGAGCCCTAACACCATTTGATGATGGGCTAAGGCGGGTTGCACAAAGGATGACAATAGGTGTTCATCAGAGCCAGCCACTGAGAGAAGATGCTGTGGAAATTGTGGAGCCACAATCAATTTTTAGTATTCTGCTTGACTGAACTGAAGCTGGAGGAGAGGGATGACTCCATCACGGGCTAACCCAAGGGCTACTGCAATGGCTTGTTCTAAGTCAGGGGTACCCAAAGGGTAGACCACTAAGCAGAGATCACTCCTGAGGTTCAGCACAGTAGGGACAATAGGCGGATTGGCAATGTCTTCCTCAATAGGAGGACTGGTAATTTCAGGCAAAGTTGGCTCTTGTATGGGAGGAGGCAAAGGTCCTGAAAACGTTGTTACAAAAGGGATAACCAAGGGGCTTACAGCCCCTGTAATGAGTTCAATTTTTGTTGTGATATGAGGCACAGCACAGAGTCACAATGGGAAATCCTAACCTTAGGATTGGATTTGTACTAAGTCTCTGTTAGAATGGCAGGGAAGGCTATGTGATTACCTTGTGGCCCTGAATGAATAATATCTGCTAGACGTGGCTAGAGAGGCTTGAAAGTACGTGGAGACACAAAGACAAAAGTGTGAATAGAACTTAAATTTTATTGGGTATAGAAATTGGGATTATATATTGTGTAGCTTTATCACAAAACAGTACATGGACAGTAGGATCACTTGCCACAAGCATGAGTGGGGCAAGTGAATTGCGCAGAATCAGGAAACCAAATAATTGTATTTCCCAATTTGGAGCCAGCCTCATTTCAAAGGGCAAAAGAGAAAGAGAGGGATTTGTCCTCAAAATAACCCAACAAAGGCAAAATCAAAACATGTTGAATGGCGGCATTCACAACACTCCTGATACCTCAGTCAATCCACCCTGCACTCTTGACTTGGAGTATTACCACCCCCATCATCTGGATCTCCCTCTTGGTTGTGCTAGAGAGACCATCCTGCCTGCTATGAAGGAGATTAATACTGCTATCCCTACCTAACAGGCCTCCTGCTCAGGACTTTAGTAAGTTGGGGTTTGTCTACATCACGGTAATGGGGCTGGCCAACCAGGTTATGCCCCATACTGGGAGTTGGCATCCCCTAGCTACTGCAGTCAACTACCTGGTTCAAATTGCACCTATTGTGTACATGGCCTTCCAGGCCCGGCCTGCTTCCACTGCAGGAGCCCAGCCAGACTCTGGCATGGGCTGTGACAGTATGTCAATCATAATGCAAAGCTTAAGAATATGAGGGAGTATTTTAGCAAAGTAGGGTACCAAGTTGGTGACTTGGAATCCTGTGAGTGCCGCCACAATGGGGTAGACCGTCATCATCCATCTGAAGACCTTGGCGTGTACGTTAAATCTTCCAAAATTACTGGCAAAATACATAAGCATGTAGTATACACAGGTGTATATAGCTACATACTGGGTGGAGCAGGACAACACCAGTGTGGGCCAGGAGTACTGCTTGGAGGAGTTTAGCTGTGCTGGCTCCTTGTAGAAGTACTTATTGGGTGGTTTATTGTACAGCCCATGCTGGTGATTGTATTGGTGGCCCCCAATCCTGAGGCAGGCTGTGAGTACAGCTGAGAAGATTAAATGGTTCATCTTCTGATCCTGGGAAAGGGCAGACAAAGCTTAGTGTCTTAAATTTCTTGTAGAGTAAAGTTCTGGTTTTGATTTATGTGATACTATTAAGGGGTAATTTCACTCAATGATAGCACAAACTACCATCAAGTGAATTGGCTTCATTATATACTATCATCCTTGTGGAGGCATAAATAGATTAAAACACTAGACAGGGAATCCCAAACACTTGGTGTTGTCTGGAAATCCCTTTTGGGAGGGGAATTGGTAGTGGTGTGCAGGCAATGAATTGTTATTTCTGGGGTTGCATTGGCTTGGTGTATTATTGGATGCTTTCATGCATCCAATTTTGAATTCTGCAGTTAATGCAGGAATGGATGGGTTGAGCAGCTTGTGAGCCCCTCCCAAATTTGGCAAATTCCAAATTTGGGCAGCAGTTCCCCCTCCATTTGGGTTTGGGGAAATTGCCTTTTTGGGTTTCCCCTTTTGGAAATTTCCCCATTTGACGGCCTGGGTGGGGGACTGGATGGCGGCAGGCGTGCACAGGCAAGCTGCCAGGCTCAGCGTGCGGCCGGCAGATGGGGTATAAAACCTGTCCAAATTAAAATTCTTATTTTTAATTCTTGTTTTCTGGACCTGGCTTCCCGCGGCAGTTTCCCCAATAAGGGGGAACTGCTGCCATTTTTTATTTTGTTTTTTACAATTGATTGTAAACAAAATATTGTCCTGAACTATAGTGTTGCCAGGAATATTCCTGACACATAATCAAACTAGTAACCCTGGGCCCCTATTCTTCTTTGATTATAGGGGCATCTTATATGCATTTATTTTTGACCTCAGATTACTACCTAAGGCAGTAAATGTCCAAGAAAAAAGAAACAAACAAAAGCCAAGAAGGAGTTGTTGCTGAGCCATCCCAGGTCCAAACTGTGACAATCTTCACCTTAAACCAAAATACTGCTACCCCCACAAACTTTCCTGACCTGCCAAAAATGGACTTGGCTGGTTTCAGAAAAGGAATGATCATGATAAACGCCCTGTTCTGTGCCCACCCCAAGAGCTTCAGAGACAACACTCAGAAGCTTATGATGGTGGCCGCCTAACTAAAGGATGACACCAGAGAAACCTTCTTGACCAGCCTAGAGGAAGACCCAGACCTCATACTCTTCTACAACCAATTCCTGGAGAGAAAAAACTCTTCAACCTTCTATTCAAGGGCCAAGATCCAAGCCTACATGGGGCTCATCTGCCTGAACCAAGGAAGGGACAACATGGAGACCTACATACAAAAATTCCTACGCCTGGCAGAGGCAGCCAAGATTTCTGACAACATATCAGGCCTGCATTTCAGAAACACTCTGAACCCACACCAGCCTAATGAGACACCACCAATGCAACCTCCTGGCTATTGCCAGAGGCATGGACTTCAGCCAACTGCAAGGGTACCACACTGGTAAAACCAGGAACAACCAACCCCCTGGTGCTAGTAGACCCTGTTTGAACATGACCCCAGAAGAGTACCAACACCACATCAGAAGTGGGCTATGCTTCTATTGCCACCAGAGTGGCCACTTACAAAGGATTGCACCAGCCGCTCCAACAGAACTCAAGGAGCTACCATTTCAGCAATAAACAACACTTTCCTGTCTTATCCTATCATTAACGCTACTTTATGTTACCATAACCATGAGGTGAACACTGTAGCCCACCTAGACAGTGGGGCAACCCTCAACTACATGGAGCGTAGTCTAGCTGAGAAACTGGGTGTATCAATCCAGGGAAACTCCTGACTGGTAGCCTTGGTTAACAAGACAAAAGACCTGTCCCACAAATGCAAAGAGTCTGTCTCTCTGAATCTAAATGGGAAACTCCTGCCCGCCAGATTCCACGTCATAAAGAAGCTTCCCAAACCTGTAGTGATAGGGTTTAAATGGTGGGTTGCCCACCAATTGAACTTGGACTATAAAAACCATCAGATGACTGTCACTCACGAGAGCCAAACCTCAGAGATTCCCTGCTTGAACCCTCAGCAGACCCCTGAACTAAATAACATCACCATGAAATCCTGCAAAGCTGAGATCCCAAATGTTTGAAGCCTTGGGAGTCCGTCTTCTCAGAAGAAGAAGCCACCACCTTGCCTAGATACAGTCAGTTCAACCACGCTATTGACCTCTTCCCTGAAACCCAACCTAAGCATGGACCTGTCTACAGTTGTAACATGAAGGAAAAAGCTGCCTTAAGAAAGTACTTGGATAAGATGTTGAAGAAGGGATATATACACGTCTCTAAATCTCCTTGTTCATCCCCTTTACTGTTTGTTAAAAAGAAGGGCAGTAACCTATGTCCTTGTGTCAATTACCAGGACCTAAACAGCATCACAGTGAAAAAAGATACCCTTTAACCAATGCTGAAGGCCTTTCAGACCAGCTTTCAGGAGCCAACGTCTTCTCAAAGGTTGATTTGAGGGATGCCTTTAACCAGATCTGGATCATTACTGGTGACAAATGAAAGACTGCCTTCAAGTTAGACAAGGTCTCTACAAATACTTGGTTATGCTGTTTGGGTTGTGCAACGCGCACAGTACCTTTCAAACTATGGTGGACGTGGTCTTGGGAAGACTCAAGGACTAATGTTGTATAGCCTACTTAGATTGTAAATTCACTGCCCCCTTTGGCCTTGGATAGGATCATCTTTCCTCATTGTACAAAAAAACCCACTCAAAGTCCAGCAAAACCACTTAATTCACTCAAAGGTTTAGCCCACACTGTGGATGAAAGATTTGTGTTGACATACCCTGCAAGTCCCCTGGCTTTGGTTGCCCCGGCCTGGGAAGAAACACTGGTCAATTTGGACTATTTGTTAGCATGGCGTCATCCTCTCTTAAAAACAATCAGGAACGCCCAATCAAATAATGTCACATCTATGACCAGAAAGTTAAATGAACCTGAACTAGTTGAGATGCCTTCCAACCAATCAGGTGGACCCGCAGAAATCACCCTGAAACTCTCCAGCACTCCTGGCTCTGGCCAGCAAATTTTATTGCCCATCCAATCAAATGCAAGTCAAATCAGTCAGGTGACCACCCCCTAACAACCCATTCCTTTTTAACAATGCCAGGGGATTTTGGATCCCCTGCTTGTCAATTTTTCAATATCAATAAAGTTTAGAACTTTTTACACAAATTTAAGTTTTTTTATTTGATTGAAACCCCTTCTTGGAGTTTCTGTCATCTAGAGATTAAAGTGTTAGTTGTTTTGTTTAAACTTACCTTGTGTCAACCTGCCTCAAACCCGGCGTCTCTTCTGGGACCTTTGAAACAGACTTGGATGTATAGTTGTTGTTGTTTTTGCTTTTGTCCTCAAAAACCACACTCAAAACTGAAAACTCTAGTCAAAATTCAATATAAAATCTACTTTAATTTGATATTTATCTATAATCTCCTTGGTTTCAAACCTGCTTTCTGTTTATCCTCTCACCAAAGCCACCCACATCCATCTCCAAGCTCCCAAGCCCGTTCTGTTGTTCCTTGCTTGCCATCACTTGTGAGTACCATACTTGGCTCCAATTTTATTGCTTGCAGGTTTTAAAAATTTATAAATCTCATCCAAATTTTGTGAGGATCATTATTATGATACTCCCTGTTATGAAATTTGTGGTGTTTTCTGTGGCGCTGTTTTTACTGTTATTATGGTTAAAATCCCCAGACCTATGGTCAAAAATCTCCTCCTCTGCTCAGCTTGTGGGTGACAACCCTTCCAGCCTCTTGGATCTCACCAGCAGTCTTCTATTATTGGATGAGGCCATAGTAAAGAGTCTGACCTGTGACAACTTGGATTTAAATACTGTAGACTACTTCTTGCTTGCTCTTGTGAGTAAGGAAATTTTGGTGTTCCTGCCTCCTGTCCTGGGGAAGAGCAGCTCAGTGCCCCTTCATGCTCCAATGATGCATCCTCCTGTCCCCTCTTGTACACCCTGGTTACTCACTGACTTAGTGCTTATGGGATTGAATGTGTACTTCCCTCAGCTGTCCCATGTGTCCTCTTTGTGGTCCCCCCTTTGAGCAGCTGTCCCAGTTCTCCACTGGGTGGCATCCTGGTGGTTTGTGTCACCAGGATGGGAGCCAAACTTAGTTAGTTTAGCCCCTCTCTCTCACATAGATGACATCCTCATCTACAGTTGCACCCCTGAAGAACATGTTGAACATCTTCAAGCTGTCCTACAACGCTTCAAGGAACACAGACTTTTATTAAACTCCAGAAATGTGAGTTATTCCAAGAGAAAGTAGAGTTCTTGGGCTACAATGTACTTAAAGGAGGATTTGAAATGACACCCAACAAAATAGAGGCCGTGACCTCATGGCCTGAACCTAAGAACTGCAAGGAGGTCAGAAGTTTCCTGGGCCTGGAAAATTTCTGCTGGGAATTTGTCCAAAATTTTTCTTCAATCTGCTTGCCCTTGACCCACCTTACCTCTGAGAAACACCCCTTTGTGTGGGATGGCGCTGCCAAATCTGCCTTTAAGTTGCTGAAGAACGCTTTTGTCTCTGCCCCCATCTTGACAATGCCAGTTTACAATAAGTCCTTCATTGTGGAGACAGACATCTCTGACTTTGCATTGGGGTGTTGCTTCAGGAGGGGCATGATAGTAAGTTGCACCCTGTAGCTTACTACTCAAGGAAGTTCACTCTGTCTGAGTTGAACTACCCCATCTATAATAAAGAGATGCTTGCTATCATCCAGTCCTTAAAACATTGGAGAAGATACTTGTGTGACGCCAACCACCCAGTGAGAATCATGACCAATAAAAGAACCTGACATACTCCTTCAAACTGCGACAACTGAATCAGCGTCAAGTAGATGGGCCCTATTCCTAGCAGATTACAACTTATCAATCAACTACAAACCTGGAAAAATCAACATTGTACCTGATGCCCTAAGCCAAAGAGAAGACCTTTTTACTAGTGCCAAAGAGATGGAAGAATTCAATACTAAATCCTTGCTGTCTCCAAACATGATTGAGCCAGTGCTCCTATTCCTGGGACTAGCCAGTAGAAGAGAAGAAATCCAACTAGCTCAGACTGTAGACCAGTACTGAATCTTCATCATGGAAGACTTAAAGAAAGATATCAACAGTCAATACTATAAACAGGTTACTCCCTACATGAAAACACACTGAAGCTACAAGGAAGCACCTATGTACCAGAAGGTCCACTGCACTTAGAGATACCGAAGGAATACCACAACTCCCCCATGTCAGGACACCCTGGTTGTACGAAGACTCTCAAAGGAATCCAGAGCACCTACATTTGGCCCAGGATAAAGCCAAAAATTGAAGGATGCATCAGTGGTTGCAAGACATGTGGACGTACCAAGCCTAAGTGAGGAAAACCAGAAGGATTACTACAACCACTTCAGATTGCAGAAGGCCCTTGGAAGTCATTATCTATGGACTATATTGTGGAGATACCTAATTCAAAAGGATTCAATACCATCCTTGTAATTGTTGATTATTTCACCAAAATGGCTCACTTAATTCCAACAACAACCAAAGTCACAGTAAAGAAAACTGCCACCCTATTCTGGAACCAATTATTCATGAACCACTGGACTCCCACAAGAAGTGGTCTCAGACAGAGGCGCACAATTCACCTCCAAGTTTTGGGCCCAAATCCTAAAGGACTTTGGAATATAAAGATCTTTGTCTACTGCATATTGCCCTCAGAGTAACAGACAGACTTAGAGAGTAAACCAGGTCTTCAAACAGTACTTACAATGCTACATTAACTCAGAACAGAACAATGGGGTAACACACCTACCAATGGCTCAGTTTGTGTACAGCAACCAAGACCACAGCTCCACTGGTATGTTCCCCTTCAAAGCCAACTACAGATTCAACTCCATATGAGATGAGCCTCCCACAGAGGAATCCAACAACCCAGAAGGTTTAGAATGGGTCAACAACATCCACATGTGCCAAGAAAAATGTGCCCAGAACCTGAGAAGAGCAGTAAAAGTATACAAAGACTTTGCCAACAAGAAACAAAGCCCTGGTCCCCCAATCAAAGTAGGAGACCTTGTGTACCTCAGCCCCAAGAACATCAGGACCACTGCCCCTTGTGCTAGCTTGAGCCCACAACAAACGGCAACTGTGGTAAGTTTGACTCCCTGGTACTTGACACTTTGTTGAGTACCAGGGAGTTGAGTGCTGCATATGTGAATCTATTAGTATTTTTTGGCTTAACCAATTTAAGCTAATTTTTACTAGTAATTTAGGGGTTCAAAACCAAAAACCAAGGTTAAATTTACTTGAAATCAACTATGTTTAATAATTTGGTTAGCTAAAATAACAATTTAAGGGGCAATTTATAAGTAAATTTACTAATAGAAATGAAAAAACCTGTGTTCAACACTCTAAAACAAAAAGTGACCAGTTTGACACTTTTTAAGCCAAATTTTAATTTTATTAATAAAATACATATGCACTTATATAAAATTTGTTATTCACTATTATATTTTTATTATTAGTGTCAATGGTTGTTGTTTAAGCTCCCAAGCACCACTATACTGGATTTGGTGGTATAAACATTAATCAAATACCCCACTTGTTTTACATTATGTCATTCCTGGGTTTTTGGATTAAGTGGTGTCACATAAATTAAGCCCAATTTATTAAGAGATTTCATATGTAATTTATAAAAACTGAAACTTGACATCTTCTTTGTTTGACTCTATCTACTTGACACCTGATTGGTTTTGGATTTAACTAATCAAAGGCTCAGAATTAAGGCTAAATTAATGTGACATACTATGAGTGCCACTTGACACTTTAACTTGGGGATTAGTATAGAGAGCTTCTTAACGTTTTAACCAACACTATGGTAAATAATTCATTCCCAGCTCCTCACAGCACATTATTATCACTAAAAAACACGTTTCCACTCATTTACTTTTTTAACTTATGTTGTATTTTTTTTAATTTTTCAGTATATGAAACTGCCTTGCTTTTGGGTTAACTTTTGAACCTGTTTTAAATTTAAGCAAGTTTTATATGTAAAAAACATAGTAAATTTGATGTTTCTGCTCAACTCCAGCATACTTGACAGTGAGAATTCAGCTTTTCCCAGCTGATTGACAGTGCCAAACTCAACACTTTACTATGGTTTGATTTTTCAACTCACAATAAAAAAATTCCACATAATTATTTTTTTTATTTTTTTGCAATCATAATCTACTACTTTTTCTGCTGCTCTCCATATGATTTTCATATTTTTTATTTTAATTGTACTTTTACATTGATTTAGTACTAAGATGTTATGCTGAACCTAACATCTTTGATGCTTCATAATAAATTCACTTATTTTCTATGTTTTAACCTTTATATCTATACTTTGAATTTCTATTTTGCTTCTATTTACTTTTTTATGTTTTTTTCTTGATAAATAAAACTTTATTTGCACACTTTTTATTTAACTTTTACTTTGCTTTACCTCTGTGTTTCATATCTTTCACACTATTTTATTTACAAAACTAAAATCTTCTTTAGACAAGATCAAACAAGAACAGCCAACAGCCCAAGCGTCAAGCCTCCAAGGGCTCCAAAGAAACTGCCTCCACTCCCAAGCGTGCCAAGAAGCCTGCAAAGGCAAAGTCTCCCACCCCATCTCCTCTTACTCCATCTTCTCCCCCCCTCCACCCTCATCTTCCACATCCTCTTCACCCTCCCCCCAAAATTCCTCCCCCAATAAATCTGATTGTGATCTTACTGACCACTCCTTTTACCACTCAGAGGCCGACTCTGAGCCCACCAAGGAGCGCTGTACCAAGAAGTCAAAGGCTGCCAAGGAGCCCACCTCTTCTTATGGTAAGAAAAAGGAGTCATCCAAGAAGGCCTTAAAGAACCCTTCCCCTCCCCCTCCTGATGGCTCTTCCCCCCCTCCCTCATCTGATCCCCAAGATAAGCCAGAGAAGTACTCCAAGAAGTTCAAAGCTTGTGGTCATGTGGGTTGGGATCCACTGGCCATCCATAATATTTGTAATGTGGATGGAGAGTTCAAAGTCCCCAAGCACTTCCCCTGTTTTTCCCCAATTATGTCTGTAAAGGGCGGCCCTTGCTACGTAGCTGATAACTACATTTTTAATTGTAACAATCAAAAGCGCCAAACCAAGAGCAAGCACTTTGTCTGTGAGAATAAAACTTGCGGGGCCCGGCTAAAAGCTGAGGGCTGGGAGCAAGTAACTGCAGAGAAGGGGAAGCACTCTTGTGAGCCCCCAATCATCTTAAAACCCAGATGTTAAAATGGTACCTGGTCCAGGTGATCCCAACATCCTCTCACCTCTGGGCATCTGATCTGGCTATTTAAGCCCTGAAGCACTTAAAACCCAACAATATCAAGTTGGTGAAAACTCAAGAGCAGTTGGTTAAGTTCATAAGCAATAAGCGTATTGCTGTCAATCCCCCTCCCCCAAGGCTTTGGATGTCCTCTCAAAGCTTACACTCACCCACGAGCTCAAGCAGCTTCCAAGTGAGGAGCGCTTCCTCCTCCACAACAACAGGCCCGCCACCAAAAACTGCATAATCTGCTACTCAACTCAGCAGAACCTGATGGAGTTGAAAAGGGCTTCAACCTGGCTAGTTGATGGTACCTTTGCCACTTGCCCCCAGATTTTCAAGCAGCTCTGGATGATCTATGCCCAGATTGACATCCTGGTGATTCCACTTGTGTTCTTTCTTCTTCCTGGGGTCACCAAGGCCATTTACGCCCGTGCTTTTACCATCCTCTGCCAAGCACTTTCCCTCCTTCCTGACAACAACAATGCCAAGAAGACCCCCCCTACACCTGCACCAACCCTCCTGCCTCTGAAAAAGACCAGGCCACCCTGGACTTGGAGGAAAAGATAAGGCTGAGAGCTCTTGGGCCTGCCATGTGCATTATGGACTTTGAGCCTGCTCAGTTCAATGCACTCAAGCAGCTGTTCAGCAGTAAGGTGCAGGGGTGCCACTTCTACTACCGCCAAGCAGTTGCTTGGAATGTGCAGGACCATGCTGAGCTAAGTAGATTGACCTGGAGGGATACTTTGGACACCTGCAAATTTGTGCTGGCACAATTTAGTGCCTTGGCTTTTTTTAAAGCCAGAGCACACTGCGCAGGGGTTTGAGGTTCTCTCAAAGGATTCTTACATAGTTAAGCACTCAGAGTTTAAGCCTTTCCTTGAGTACTTTGAGCCCCAGTGGATTGGGAAAGTTGTCACGCAGAGGCAAGGCAAGGCCTGTGCCAAGGCCAGCTGGAATGTGTACCAGGCGGCAGTGAATGATGAGTTCAAGACCAACTCAGCACTAAAGGCTTATCACAAACACCTCAAGGCCAACTTTGGGCTCCACCCAAAATTCAATAAGTTTTTCTCCCTTCTGCAGCACAAGTAGGAGAAAACCATCTCCAAGCTGTGTGACTTGGCAAACCGCGTCCCCCCACCAAGCCCACAACCTGTTCCACCCTATTCACCAAGGCCATTCAAAATGCGGCCAAGCATAAATACAAGGCCTCAGAGATCAAGCAGCAGCTAAGAGCTCATTGCAACTACCCTCATAGAAGGGGCCAAAATGAAGAAGGGAAAGAATGGGGAGGAATAAACTTGCTGTCTTGCTGTCTTGCTTCTATGGTTTTATTTTTTACTTTTTAGTTTTGATCAATTAGTTTTTAGTTTTAATTTTTTATTTTTTGATTTAATTAGATAGCACTGGTTATTTCATTATACATGACAAGTTTGAGATGAATAGTTATAGTTGAAAGTGAATGAAATATCTTAATTTTTGTTAATTTCCTAATAAAACAAAAGAAATTTACATTTATACTTATATAAGTTATATCAAAAAATATTAATATTTCTTCATATTTTGCATAACTTTTATTGTTGTGTTTGTGCTTATTTTTTGTCTTATTGGAATTTTAATTTTTATGGTAATCATAAAATATTTTTATAATGAAGAGTGTAAATTACATAGTAAAATAAAAAAAGTCTTTTTTCTCCTTATTTTCATTAGTTAGGATACACTTTTTATTGCATTTTTGAGCTCTATGAAGTCACTTTAGTATACCATAGATGTAAGCCTTAATTTTTTATATTAAAAGTTTTCAGTATATCAAGATCTGTTAATTAAAAAGTGTCAATTTCCAGTTGTCAATCAGGGAAAAAGCTGAATTCTCACTTTACTATAGTGTTGACTATCAGGGAGTCAAGCACCAGGGAGTTGATCACCAGGGAGTTGAACTTACCAGAGTTGCCCAACAAACAGGTCTTTACAAGGTCTTACAGCGTATTGGTACCATAGCCTATCAACTAGAACTGCCCCCCAGATGGAAGATTCACAACATATTCCACCGCTCCCTGTTATTGAAAAAGAAAGGACCTTTTCTCCCGCACCAGATAGTGATAATGGCTCCCCCACCCATCAAAGTAGGAAGCTTCACAGAAAATGAGGTCTAGGTCATCCTGGGACACAAACTTCAATACCAAAAACCTCATTTCCTGGTCAAATAGAAAGGGTACCCCAATGAAGAGAACACTTGGGAACCAGAATCTAACCTGGAGAATGCCACTATCCTGCTGAAGGAATACAAGTCTCAGGATAAAGAGTTGTGCTCTGCAAGCTTGACTATGGTAGGAGATGATGTCAGGGCCCAGAATGCCCTGGACAATAAGCTGGATTTCCTAGAGGCAAAACATCTCACAGCTTGATAACCCTTACCAATTGTCTCCCAGGATAAGAAAGCCCCCTTTTGATTAACAAATGGCCCAGGATTTGAGAGGCACACAAGCCTTGAATCCCTGGCTTTGAATCTATTATAAAATTTGGGCCTCTTAATTATTGGGAAATGGTACATTGGGAGCACAATTATTTGATTGCACAATGGAGTGCTTGATTAATCACGGATTCTATAAATGACTGTGACACCTTGGCATGCTGTAGTTCAAGAAAGGTCCATGTTATATCAACTAATGAGCATCCACTTCCAGGCCCAAGTACACAATTTACGGTCAAAATTGTAAGTTTAACTGAGAATGATGCCATCAGATCTCTGGTGGCACTAAAGGCCACAAAGTTATCAATAAGTATAAGAAGTGAAGAGTAGAAGCCTTCATCACTGTTGACATCTTTATAAAACTAGTTTATGCCCAGAAATCATTATCTTATTGCAGGAATTATCTATTTTTGATCAAATTTAATTATTCTCTTTGCATCTATTTGGAAATCCACAACTTGATATAAACTTGCCTATCCATACCCTCCTGGCTATACTCCTTGCCGTGATCTGAGGTGCGGCACAGAGTCACAACAGGAAATCCTAACCTTAGGATTGGATTTGTACTAAGTCTTGGTTAGAATGGCAGGGAAGGCTATGTGTTAACTTGTGGCCCTGAAATAATAACATCTGCTAGACGTGGCTAGAGAGGCGCCAAAGTACGTGGAGACACAAAGACAAAAGTGTTAATAGAACTTAAATTTTATTGGGTATAGAAATTGGGATTATATATTGTGTAGCTTTATAACAAAACAGTACATGGACAGTAGGATCACTTGCCACAAGCATGAGTGGGGCAAGTGAATTGCGCAGAATCAGGAAACCAAACAATTGTATTTCCCAATTCAGAGTCAGCCTCATTTTGAAAGGCAAAAGCAAAAGAGAGGGATTTGTCCTCAAAATAACCCATCAAATGCAAAATCAAAACATAGTGAATGGTGGCATTCACGACATTGCCCCCCTCTAGATTGGCCTTAGGGGGGTGGTACTTGTGGAGGAACTTGGCATGCACACGAGAAAATGGTTGATCACTAGAGAGGAGTTTTACAGTATAATCTGATCCTTGCTTGAAGGTCACTTCCAAGGGCCCAATCCACAACAAGTCTAGTTTATGAGTGTGTCCTCCTACTATATGCTGATATCAAAGAATGTGGTCCCCAATGTTGAACTCAGGCAAAGGAGAGCGTCCAGCATTGTCAGGAGAGAGCTCAAGCGCCTTGGTCTTATATGCAGAAGTGTATGCAGTGGCCTGAATATCAATAATTTGATTGACTAGATCTTTGATATGGTTGTCAGGGTTCATGGCCTTATCAGAGAAGAGTAGGGGCCCCCAAGAGTGACAGAGTGGTGGCTTCATGACCATAAAGCATAGCAAAAGGGGAATGCCTGGTGACACAATGTTTGCTAAGGCAATAGGCAAAGAGAGCAGCAGGTAAGTATATATCCCAGTTGGCGGCATCAGAATAAGTGAGTTTCCTCATGTTAGAAACCAGAGTTGAGTTTTTGCGCTCCACTGCCCCATTGGTGGAAGGATCATAGGGGGCAGAGAAAGACAGGTGAGATCCCAAGGCTTCAACAACAGAGGTCACTAGCTTGGCATTGAAGTTAGTCCCATTGTCAGACAAGAACACTTGAGGGCAACTGTAGCAGAAGAATATATCTTGTAGCAGAAAGGCTGTGGTTGTCTTGGCAGTGATGTCCTTAGTAGGGCAAGCTTCTACCCACTTGCTAAAATGATCAACAGCAATTAGGATAAAGTGGCAACCAGAGCAGGAGCAAGGGAGAGATCCTACAGCGTCAATACTGACAGTGTGAAATGCATTTTGAGAAAGACTAGCTTGGACTCATGAGTGGTGGCTTTAGGAGGTTGGAGCTGGCAATCATGGCAACTAGCAATAACATCTGAAATCAGCAGGCAAAGATTTTCCCAGAAGTAATTCTTCTGAAGCCAGGCATGAGTCTTGGCAACACCTCCGTGTCCTGTCTCCTTATGAGCTTGAAGCACCACCAAAAGGCAAAGAATAGGCCTTACATAAGGCAATTAGTGGTCTTGTACTTTCTTAAAAAGCTGATTGTCACAAATGAGGGTGTCTTCAGATAACTTAGAAAGGGCAACTCAAACTTCTTCTGTCTCATTTCCCCATGAAGAAGGATATCCAATTAGTTCATACAACCTGTCAGCCTCAGCAGGGTGTAGAGCAAGGATGGGCCTTCTGCACAGTCCATCAGCATTCTGATATTGAATTCCGGGGCAGTGCAGCATAGTGAAGTTGTATCCTTGCAGGCAGAGAGCCCATCTAGCTAGTTGTCTTTCTGGTTCCTTGAGTTGCTGTAGCCATTTGAGGAAAGCGTGATCAGTGACCACAGTGAAATGGGTGCCATACACATAATGGCAGAACTGCTTGACAGCATGCAGCACAGCAAGGCATTCTTTCTCTGTTACACTGTAGTTCTTCTCATGCTTATTCAGGACACAAGAGGTATAAGCTACAGGGTGATACACACCTTCATCATCCAATTGAGCCAAGATGGCTCCAATGGCCAGCTTGCTAGAATCAGTATATATGATGAATTCCTTATTGTAGTCAGGATATACTAGGATAAGCCTCTTTGAGTTTTTGCTTGAGGGTCTCAAAGGCTTGTTGTTGGCTGGCGGTCTATTCAAAAGGGGTGTTATGCAGCAGCTGGACCAAGGGCTCACTAGTGTCAGAAAAATCAGGGATGAATTTTCTGTAGTATCCCATCATGCCCAGAAAGACTTGAACTTCTTGCAGGTTGGTGGGCAGAAGCATCTTGTCAATGGCTTCAACTTTCTTAGTCATGGGGCAAATTACTGTCTGAGTCACCTCATGCCCCAAGAATTCAAGGCGTTCCTTGAAGAAGGCACACTTAGATGGCTTTAAATTAAGTCCAGCTTCACAAATCTTTATGAACACTACCTTAATATGAGCCAGGTGGTTGGTAAAGGTAGCACTGAAGACATTTATATCATCTAAGTAAAATAAAACACATGAGTGTTTTAAATCACATAGGATGGAGTCCATGGCTTGTTAGAAAGTAGCTGGAGCATTGCAGAGTCCTTGCGGCATTTGTGTAGGCTCAAAAAATCCTTTGGAAGTGATGAGCACAGCCTCATGTTTTTCCTCAGGAGAGATTAACTTGCCAGTAGCCAGAGGCTAGGTCCATGGCAGAGAAGAACTTGGAGCTCCCAAGGCAGCAGAGAGCATCATCAATGTGTGGTAAAGGGTAGGAATACTTTTTGGTTAAGGAATTCAGGCATCAGTAGTCCATCACAATACAATAGCCTCCATCTTTCTTCTTTAGTATGAGCAAGGGGGAGGCCCATGGACTTTGGGAAGGAGCAAGCAGTCCAGCATCTAGAAGTTGTTTGAGCTCTTTAGACACCTGAGTTTTCTCTACTCATTTTCAGCAGTAGGGCTTAGTGCAAAAGGGGGGAGCATCACCAGTATCAATCTGGTGAATGACGCCTTTGGCTAGACCATAATCAGTGATATCCTTAGCAAAGATATCTGGAAACTGATCCAATAGATTAAGCACCTCTTTCTGCTGAACATGGGATAGTTGCAGGAAGTCTTGAGCAGTGAACAAGGATAAGACTTGGGTCTTGTTCTCAGGTAAATTAAATTCCTGGAACGTACCAAAGGTATGTAGTGATAGGACATCAGTGGCATTAAACAACTTTCCATAGCCAACAACCTGTCCTCTAGAAACATGTATGGGGAGAGCAGTTAAGTTGGAAGCCAGCAATTGAACAGGGTCTTTATTGGAGACATCCAATATTCCATTGACAGAGATAGGGTTCATTGCGTCCTAGCAAGGGAGGAGAGTATAACTCTAGGAACGTACACCCAGGTAGCTCATACATTATCTGGGAGTCTAGGATAGCCTGAGATCCAGGGGGAATGGTTAAAGCAGTGGTGGCCAAGAGAGGGGTTTCTTCAGACGCAAGGCAAGCCATAGGAGGACACTTCATGTTGGAGGAATGGGTACAGTATTCCAGAGTGAAAACACCAGTGGGATATTCTAAGGCACATGTACTGAGGCGCTTCCTGGGGACTTTAACTGGCTTTTTAAAAGATCAGAGGGACTTTATACCCTAAGATAGAAGGTAGAAGTCCTTTAAGTTGATAATCCCATTGTATTCCCTAAGGAATCAAGTACCAACTAGAAGGTTGTAGCTCTCATTCTCCAAGATAACGACAGGCGCAGCCAAGAGTAGTTTGCCAAAACACATGGGAAGAGCAGAATAAGCACCTATAGCATAAGTCATGGATAGCCCAGCTGTGCCATACAACTGGTTATAGTTAAGGTTGGGGGCAAGTTTGAGCTTCAAGACAAGCTTCAAGAAGACAACATTACCAGGAGACCCTGTGTTTAAAACAGCCTTAATATTCACCTTTTGGATGGATATTTCCACACAAGTGGTAGTGCAACCAAAGAGAGGGAGGACAGCCAAAATTTCTTGGGCTTCTGCTAGTTCTTTGTAACACTTTTTGATCATGAATCTTAGTCCCAGGATCTCCTTATAGACCATCTGGAGAGGATCAAGTCTGAGACATTTTTTAACACAGTGTCAGCAACCTCAGCATCTCCCTTGGAAGACTCAACAAGCACAGGGATCTCTTGGCTTGAGTGAGGTATGGGCAAGAGACAACCTCTTTGACTTCAGGCAGAGGATTGGCGGTTGTTGTAGCTTTTCTAGAGCATAGCTTTTAAGGGACTGCAATAGTTTCAGGGACAGCCAGGACTGAATACCCATAGGCATTGGGATCTTCTATATCAGAATCATCCATGTCAGAGTTATCTGAGATGTTGTGGAATAGCAGCAGAATGGGAGGTGCCTCAGTTTCAGCAGGATCTGAGTCAGCAATAGAGGGGGAATTGAAGAAACTGGGAAGAATTGTCAACCAAGAGTGCCTCCACCTCTAGGTTGACTGTTCTTTTCCCACCTGCTCTTTGGGATAAGCTCCAACTCAAGGATTGGGTCAGACTCAAGAATGGTGACCTATTTGTTCACAGTTATGGCAACCCTGGCATTGAGGAGGATTCTGTGAGTTCATGATGAGGATAAACAGGCCACATGAAGACAAACCAGAGTTAGAGGCGGCACAAAATCTCCCACACAACTTCCCCAGAATGGGTAAGGTGCATATCATGCAACAGTGTCTTTATGCTCATCATGAAAAAAATTATGGCTTTATGGGACTTGAAGTGAAGACAAAGGAGCTGGATAACCTTGAGGGCTTGAGCGCAAGCCATGTATGCCTCATGTGCAGTCAACTGGTGGCTTGTAATCAGTTACTGTCCCTCCATGTAGAATCTATCTGAAAATTCAGCTAGGGTCCCCTTTGGTTTGAAGGCAATGTGCATGAAGGTGTCCTTCTTCACTTCCAAACTAAGGTCACCACCAAACTTGTCAATCAGAAGCTGCTTCATATCTTCCCAGGTTTCAATGGTGGGCAGCTCTGGCACAACTACCTCTTGGCAGGTCAGGTGTAGACAGGTCAGAATGTGTTCCTTCTTGAATTCATCCAAGACTCTTCTCATGGCAGTTTCATATATAGTTAGGAAAGCTGCAATGGTTGAGGTTCTGGGGTCAAAGAATTGCTTAAAGGTAGGCTTGAAATGTGCTTCTGGAGTTGGGCCACCATTGTTGCTATCAAGTACATTTATACACAGGGAGAATTCTGCTTCAGATTTGGAGGGGGCTATCTGGCCCACAGCTGGAAAACACTTTCCTCAAGAGTAGTCAGGGTCTCAGCAGTGCAGGTGCCCATATTATTAGCTAGGGTGGTCTGCCGCTCAGTTAAATCCAGGCGCTGACCCTGTGCTGTTACTACTGAGGACAGTTCAGCCAGTTGGGATGTAAGAGACAGACCCACCAAAAGGCAAGGGGCAAACATGTCATTCACAGAATCAATTAACTCATTCATTTCTTGCATGTCCTTATCAAGTTCAGAATGGTCTTGTTCAGATGGTCCACCTCATTAACTAGAGCTATCAACTGCCTAGCACAGTGAATGCAGGGGCTCCTGACAAGCCAGGGCAACAGCCATCTCACCAACAACCCCAGTTGGAAAAACAACAGACGCCATCACCTCACACAAGGTAGCAACTTATTGTTGAAGTCAGAAGCCTGAGTTGTCAGAGCAAGCACTTGAGGATCAGGCTGAGGGGCTTTGGTAGGGCAATCCTGACTGCAGGTGGACGTTCTTAACTCTCAAATGGCATCCCATAGTCTCTGTTCTCTATCTGCCAAATCATCAGATGGAGGAGAAGGCAGGGCATCTGGTTTGGGTGTAGAAAATCCATTCACTTGGGTCTGGAGTTTAGAAATGGTAGCAACAGTAGCAGCCCTTTCTCAATCAAATTCCTTGCCAAGTTTGAAGAGTCCCTTTGCAGCTGGACTTCTACTTTCTGTAATTGATTGAAGGAGTAAGAACTGAACTTGTTGAGTTGCTGCACAAGTTGTTCAAAATTGGAGAGATAGGCGTTTAGAGTGGAATCTACTTGGGCATGCCAGGGCTGTTCCAACTGGTGGAACTCATGTAGATGCTCTCTGACATACTTGGGGATGGACTGGCGCATTTGTTTGATGGAATTTACCAAGCAGGATTGGGAGGTGACAGAGTTGCAATGATTGTTGGATACTAAGGAAAACAAGGAGTGGATCTACTGCTGGTAGTCTGCAAACTGATCCCAGTGATAAGTGACAGCAGCTTGTAGCAATAAAATCTTCTGAACGTGGAGCCCTATTACCATTTTATGATGGGCTAAGCCAGGTTGTACAAAGGATGACAATAAGTGTTCAGCAGAGCCAACCACTGAGACAAGATGCTGTGGAAATTTTGGATCTACAATCCATTTGTAGTATTCTGATTGGCTGAATTGAAGCTGGAGGCAAGGGATGGTTCCATTATGGGCTATCCCAAGGGCTACTGCCATGACTTGTTTCAAGTCAGGGGTACCCAAAGGGTAGGCCACTAGGCAGGAACCACTCCCAAGGTTCAGCACAGTAGGGATAATAGATGGGTTTGCAATGTCTTCTTTAATAGGAGGACTGGTAATTTCAGGCAAAGTTGGCTCTTTTATGGGAGGAGGCAAAGGTCCTGAAAACGTTGTTACAAAAGGGATAACCAAGGGGCTTACAGCCCCTGTAATGAGTTCAATTTTTGTTGTGATATGAGGCACGGCACAGAGTCACAATGGGAAATCCTAACCTTAGGATTGGATTTGTACTAAGTCTCTGTTAGAATGGCAGGGAAGGCTATGTGATTACCTTGTGGCCCTGAATGAATAATATCTGCTAGACGTGGCTAGAGAGGCTTGAAAGTACGTGGAGACACAAAGACAAAAGTGTGAATAGAACTTAAATTTTATTGGGTATAGAAATTGGGATTATATATTGTGTAGCTTTATCACAAAACAGTACATGGACAGTAGGATCACTTGCCACAAGCATGAGTGGGGCAAGTGAATTGCGCAGAATCAGGAAACCAAATAATTGTATTTCCCAATTTGGAGCCAGCCTCATTTCAAAGGGCAAAAGAGAAAGAGAGGGATTTGTCCTCAAAATAACCCAACAAAGGCAAAATCAAAACATGTTGAATGGCGGCATTCACAACACTCCTGATACCTCAGTCAATCCACCCTGCACTCTTGACTTGGAGTATTACCACCCCCATCATCTGGATCTCCCTCCTGGTTGTGCTAGAGAGACCATCCCACCTTCTATGAAGGATATTTCTACTGCTCTCCCCTACCCAATGCGCCTCCTGCCCAGGGCTTTAGTAAGTTGGGGTTTGTCTACATCACAGTATTGGGGCTGGCCAACCAGGTTGTGCCCCATACTGGGAGTTGGCGTCCCTTAGCTACTGCAGTCAACTAACTAGTCCAAATTGTATCTATTGTGTACTTGGCCTTCCAGTCCTGGCCTGCTTCCCCTGCGGGAGCCCAGCCAGACTCTGGTATGAGACGTGACATAGATCTTATATTTTCTCTCTCTATTAGATACTATAGATGGTTTTTATAGGCCTTATATCTCTTTTTATCCACCATAAGTGTCTTTAAACAAGGCTTTCAGAGACAAGAATCCACTTTCTAAATGCTACACTCTATCCTCTTGTGCTCCCAAAGTGGTTAGCTTGGGAATTTTCAGAGTGATCAACTGCACTTTCTGGGCACCACTCTGATCCCTTGGATTAAACAGCTGCTTTTCTAGAAAACTGTCTTGCAGGTGGTCCCCTTTCATTTGAACAGTGTTAGTGAAACTCTCTCTTAAAACCACCCATAATGCATAGACAGATAAACTCTCAGACCCTTTTGAGCAGAAATGGCCCAGATATATTCACACCCCATATTGTATAAGGATTTCAGTTTTTCTTCAACACTTCCTCATCCCAAGGGTCACCAATTGTATTATTCACCCATTTAGTCCTCTGGAAGTGCAATGCTTCCCAAGCATTCTCACCTTCCAAGGGAAATCCAGTTGTATTATAGCCCCAGCTGGTCTAGGAATGCTTACACTATCTTAGCATAACCATCCCTGGTGTGATATTAGGCTGATTGACCACAAATTGTCAGGATAATCATTGCATGCAGATCTTATCAGTTACACACTGTATTATCACTAGATTATCATTCTTATATATGTAGTGATTATAGGCCCTATAATCACTGGTTTATTATAATAGATATAGCAATTATATGCTGTATATTGTATTGATTATACACCATATAATTTTATGTCTATTATAATTGATATAACAATTATACAGCGTATTAACACTTGCCGCTATAGTTTATATCAGTGACTGCATGCTGTGTAATATTCAGATCATCAATTGTATATCTCTAATTCCATCCTAATGGACGTTATATCAACTCAGTCCCACCCAGTCTGAAGGGCTTAAATGATCATATCAAACAAGTGATGTGCAAATGGCTAGGAAATACCAAGTTTGGATCAGTATTACATGGCCTATAATTGGTTCCTTATTGGTTTAGGTCAGCATTACATGGCAGATAATCCATGAGTCAATATTGGATTAAGTCTGTCATTATACGGCGTATAATCCCCAATTCAAAATGCCCTATTAATAAGCAGAAGACTTGCCAGTCAGAAAAAGATCACTGATTAAGCCCTGTAAATGGAAAAACAGGAATACCAGAATTCTACCTTCCAATGTAGGAGGACAGAACAGGGACCATTTCTAAGGATTGACCAAATATGGCATAGTTCCCTAGTGTAATAATAGGCATGTAAGGATACAGCCAATTGATAACTGCCAGTAGGCTAGCTTAAGAAGAGTGTAGGCTGTAGCTGAGGTGCCATGTACGCCTTGCTAAGGCCAGTAGCAGCACACATGCCAAGGACAGCCAACCAGGATAGGCACAGCCAGAAAAAATGGACCTATTGCAAAGGTAGCCACTGAGAACTATCTGAAAGGACATGAAAAAGGGTTGGTGCAGTATATATTGATACAGACACCTAAAAGGATGATAACAAGTTCTTATTTACACCTGGATAGATTACAGCCACTGGCTAGATTGTACTCCAGTTTCAATAAAGATAATTATCTTCAAAGTTTTATTCTATTGTAGTCTGTAGTGCTCTTGCATAGGATTAGATAGAGTACATTGGAAAGGCTAACATCTATCTGTAGCTTTGAACATATCAACAATAACCCTAGTTGCTCAACACCTGGGTACTCTCTTTACCCTTCTAAGGTATCAATAGAAGGCTATCCTATTGGCACCCCAAGGCAAAAACAAAACCCCAAGCACATTGGTTGAGCAAAGCCCGTCACTAAAGCTGGGAAAACAAACAAAACAACAAAAAATTACCTCTCAAGGCAATTTATCTCTGCTTGGACAGCATCAGTCCACACCTGAAGAATAGCCCCACATGTGGATCATCACAATCTCTTTTAGGTAGCTTGTAGGAGGAAAATACATGACTATCATACAGTAATGAGAAGTCTAAGACCACCATTGTGATAGCTATTTGGGGGGAAATAGCTGCTGTATCTCAATGGATTGGGCTACTTAATAAATGGAGATGATTACTATGCAATTGGCTATTCCCAGAAACATCACTTGGATGGAAAAAGAAAAGATATGTTAGATATATAATTTCATAGAAGAAGTAGTTGAGGGGACACCAGGCATTGCCTTATGTAATGGTTGAAAGTCTAGGTGACTAGAAATCACTTCTCGTTAGGTTAATACTTGGTTTCCCAGGGAAAATTTGAGATGATAATAAAAAATTCACTGATGAAGTTTTCTTTGATGGCAAGAGTAAAAAAATCCACAGGAAACAATTTATCAAGGTGGTTTGATATAATGACAAAACACCAAAAATCATTGATAAAACTTTGAAAGAAAATTATGAAATGATGATACTTTGATGCAAAAACATTAATTTCTTAACAATAAAACATTAAAATTACTATTAAAGGACTATCAAAACTGTTCAGAAAGAAAGTGAAGTTCTTTAAAGCAGTTAACATAAGACTTATGGTTGATTTTTAGGTATATTCTACTAATGAAAATTGTTGATAGAGAATATAAAAGCTTAAAAATAGTGGTAAAAATAGAGTAATGATATAGACTATTATATAGTGTTGATAGAAATATAATTCCATGATTAGGAGAAAGTTGCAAGGAATTTTTTAAGCCCTTAAAAATTTCCCAAAAAGAAAACAGTTAAGAAAGTGGTTATATATAAGAAATTGAACCACCAATCCACAAGAGGGTAGCATTGTGATATTATTTAAGTATGGTTTGAGTTACAAATAACTTATAGAAGGATTTTTGTCTGGAATTGACTTTACTTCTAACTTGGGGATATTACTCTATATCTACATTTGAAGGGGTGGGATTATGTTATTAGATACATCACAGGACAAATCTATGAGCACCCTCTGCGTGTTGTGAGACATGTTGGCAGATGAAGGATTGATCTTGGATGTAACACAAGTACAGCATAGTTTCCTTCTTGCAGACTTTTATATCTGATATATGGCACCCTGAATCAGCTGGATCTAACTTTAACCCAGGACACACCTTGGTGGCCTCTGAACATCATTAGGTGAACAATATGTACCAAGACCAAATTTTACAAAAAGGATGAATCAACCTATTTTTGAAGCCAGTGTGAGTTAGTGAGCCATTCTTTGGCAAGATGTTTGAGGGCCTGAAGAAGTCAAAAGACAGGGCTGACAATATTATAGGGATATTGAAAATGAAGTCTCACCTGCTTCAAGAAAAGCCAACATGAACCCAAGGAGGACACAATTGACAATCTAGTGCATAGATTCTAAAAGAAGAATGAGATTATGGAATACTTGAAGAGGATATTAAGTGCTATTGTTGAGTATACACTTCTGAGAAGTATAATAAACAAGATAAATGAGAAAATTGAGAAGATAATGATAAATTATTTGATATGAAGACAGAGGATTATATAGTATCACAGAAAGCCATTTACTGTCCATGTGCATCATGGGAGTCATGGAGCTTGTATGGATAGTGTTTCATTTAGGATTCTAAATGTTTGATCCTGTATAAGATGAAAATTTGATGAGAATGCCACCAATCATTAATTAACCATGGAAATTCTAAGGAAACAGTTTTTCTGAGCAAGAGTAATTGTAGATGTTGTGGCATATCCCCCTAGGGTACTGTAAGGCAGAGCTTTAGTGATTTTATTAAGGTTATCTGGGATTAAATCTTGATATTAATCTAGTTTGATATTGGGAGTAGGTAGTTAGGAATTTTTTTTGGGTGTTTCTTGTCTTACAGAGGACAAGTTAGTCATTATGAATAAGTTTTAATATTGTAAAAGTAACAATCTCTTTGACAAGATAGGTGTTATTTGAGTTGACTTCTATGACAACACCAGCTCCTCTTAGTCCTGATTCTAAATTGTGTAGATTGCAATTTACTACCCAAATAAAATTCTACTTAGAATTTTTCTTTATGGAGTGGTATTGCTTCCCTCTCCACTCTTTCCTTTTCTTTGGCTTCCTGTCCTTGCCTAGCTTGTTGTACTGCCAGTTTATTGTTGCCAGGTACTCTTTTAGATAAGGATTGGTGTGGCCCCAAAGTGATACTAACAATGATTGGTTTGTGCCCATATGTAAGTTCATAAAGGCTTTTTCCTGCATTGCAGCTTACATAGGTATGACATACCATTAGCGCTGTTGGTAGAATATCATTCCAGAGGCATGTGTCATTGATGGGTGATTTAAAAAGTGCCTCTAAAAAAGAACCATTTAACCTTTCCACTCTCTCATTAGCTTGTGTGTGATATAGACTGGCAACCATATGTTTAATCTTGTTATTAGAAAGATAGATGTTGTTATCCACAGCAGTAAGCTTTGTTTCTCTATCTGTTATTAGGATGTTGTGATTCCCAAGCTTGATGATAATTTTTTGCCATTAATTGTCTCACATTGCTTCATTTGTGTTCTTTTGTTTCTTGAGCTATAGGGCATCTTTTTGCATAGTCAATGGCTATAGTTGGAATCTTGGGAAGTGTTCAAAAGATGAAGTTGACTACAATTAAAGATGGTACCAGCTCTTCAAAGAAAATAAGATTTTAGCACTATGATTAAATAACAGCTACTATTATTTATGATAATTAAAAGAATGACTGAGACCTAGGAGTGGAATCTACTAGTTGGGATTTGGTAACATTATAAAAACTTATAAACTGAGTATAAGTTCCTTACAGTTTATGAGGATCATACTCAAATGAAGTATATATAGAGCAAGAAATTATAAGTTTATTTCTGAAGAGATCACTAGGTATTTATAGCCTTAACAGGCTTTTGGGGGCAGAAAGAATACTTAGGGGGATTGAGTTATTCTCTGCAGTATATTTGGGAATAGTTATCTTTGTTGGGCTTCCAGAAGGTTGGCTACCTCTAGATTCAGATTCAGAAGGAAGAATACCATCAAGATCTTGGGATTGCTGCAGATAGTTTTGGATAACCTTCCATTGAAAAGGGTAAGATCAAGTCTTCTAATGAGCAAAGAGGTTTACTAATAGATAAAGTGAGATTAAGTTGCCAACAGCTATGATAATGTATTTTTTGCTTTATATCTCCTGGCATAGATCCCACAATATCCAGTTTCCACACCTTGAATGATTGTGTGATAGAGACCGGAATTACAGATTTTGGAAGTGCTTTATAGTGAGCATACTTTTCACATACTTTGCATTGTTTAAGTCTTTTTTGATGTTGTCCAACATGTTTGGCCACCAGTAGCAAGTCTTGAGATAATCATGTAGATTTTGGCTACAAGTTTGTCCTAAGTCTCTATGATAACAAAGAATCATGTCAATATTTTGTGTTGATGGGAAATATATACTATATATCCACTTGGCAGTATGCAGTGGAGGGTACCATAGACATTTTTGAGAAGATCTTTGTTCTTGAGGACAATTCTTGTACATCAATTGGGGATCAGGTGGGAACGCTTCTTGGAGATTACCTGTTATTAACATGAGCTAATTGGGATCTTTACTGTAAATTCAGAACCTAAACTTAAAAATGCGGGATTTTCAAATCCTTGGTCCAAATTTCAAATCACTTTTGCGGGCAACTCAGCTGAGTGAAAATTAAAATATTTAATAAAATCAGCCATTTAATTTGACTTTTTTTGATTTATTTAAATTGGCAAATTTTGAGTTCCTTGAGCAGATAACTCAACTAACAAAAGACAAAACACAGCAAACAAATGCGGGATACATGAATCAGAAATACAGGATTCTAATGTACAATTTGAGATTTCCTGTATGTCAAACAAATCATAGACATCATGTAAAAATCAAAAAATCTGAAATTGTGGGATTTTTGAATCCAAGAACCAAATTTCAAATCAAAAATGAGTGAATTCATAATAAATATAATTTATGGATGTCTCAAAAAGGATGCTAAAGGATCTAGAGTGGATTTGTGCTAATTATTTTAGGCATCATAGGCATTCTCAAAAATCGCCCTATTCCATTTTAAGACAGCTAAAATTT
>QTSX02006417.1:391489-579966 GCA_014839935.2 Entomophthora muscae
GAATTCATAATAAATATAATTTATGGATGTCTCAAAAAGGATGCTAAAGGATCTAGAGTGGATTTGTGCTAATTATTTTAGGCATCATAGGCATTCTCAAAAATCGCCCTATTCCATTTTAAGACAGCTAAAATTTAGATGCTTGATTACAGTAGATTTTAAAAAATGCTAATAATAAAATAAAATATTATTAGCGTTTTTTAAAATCTACTGTAATCAAGTATCCTTAATAGCAATACATGAATACATAGTTTAGTAAACTGATGGTTTATCTTTCCCACCTCTCCTTCCCTCCTCAAAAAGAAGTTTGTTTGGCTCCTGGCTACACCAGGGGCCAAAAACCTTTTAAAAAATTCAGCGTCATCAGGAGGGTAGCTCATATATCATTATATGGTTTTGTGGTTGCTATATTAGTGATTTAGAGTGAAGAATATTGCATCATTTCCAGTTTAGAGAATTTTATATTTCACTTAATTTTATGTCTAAACATGGTTGTTGAGATTGGATTTTTCATTTGATTTTAGTTGTGGTGGAGATTCTTGATTTGGGTTGGTGTTTCCTAGTGTGCTTACTGTACATTCAATTTGGATTCCAGTTCCCGCAATTATTATTTGAGTTTACTAGTGGCATTCAAAAGTGATTTGAAATTTGGTTCTTGGATTTTACAATCCCGCAATTCCAAAAAAACATAGTAAACTTAATGAAAATGGTTGATGGATTTGAACACTTCAAATCTGATTCCAGTTAATTCATTTTGTCCATTGGAAATATGCAGTTCAACTTGAACTTTGCAAATTGTCTATGAGTTCCCACATTTTTAAAAATCCAAATAAAAATACAAAGAATTCAATTTAATTAAAAAAGCTATCCCGCAAAAGTGATTCAAAATTTGGACCAAGGATTCAACAATCCCGCATTTTTTATGCTCAGGTTCTGAATTTACAGTAAGAGTGTCACCAATTATTCATTGACTGTTGAATTCCTTGAAAGATTTTTTTTCCCTAGAGGAAGCAATTGTAGATGTTGCAACACCAGGAAATTTGGGTTTTAATGATTGCTAATTTCTTATTTAATAAAATATTTACCTATCTTCTTATATCTAGACTTTTTTTAAAAAAATTGGTTATTTTTATTTACTTATTTGATAATGACTTTTTATAGTTTAAGATTTAGAATTCATTTTATTAAACTTTATTAGTTTTAGTCATTTTATATTTGATGTCAAAATTTAAGCCTATTTTATGTGAGATTAGGCTGATTGACCACAAAAGATCAGCCTAATCATTGCAATCAGAGCTCAAGATTACACACCGTGTTATCACTAGTATGGTATAGTCAAATGTAGTAATTATACATCATATAATTGCTATTTTATTAGTATAAATAGAGTATTGCACACCATGAAATACTTGATTTGATATTGAATCAAATGGTCATTATATGGTGTATAATATCCAACTTAAATCAGCTTCTACTGGCCAAAGGCACACCATCTGGTTAAGGAACTCCAAACAGGACCCAATATGGGAAAGAAGGTATCTAAAATTCACCTTCTGTATGTAGAAGGATAGACTTGGAATATTTGTAAGCACTCTCCAAAATACGGTATACCTTGCTAGCACTGTCACATATAGTGCCATCATGACCAGGATTACTCACCCCCGGAAAAATAAGCAGCAACAGCCAGTGCAAAAACCCCTCAAGAACCTGGCAAATTCAAATTAGGCTATTGATAACAAGTGGGTTGTAGCAACTTACGCCAAAGTTTGGTCAGAATTTTCAATTGTAGCCTTAAAGCTGCCAAAAATGCAAAAACAAGTAATTTGGTACTTTTTGGCCCCAAAAACAATTTATGACATCACATCATTTTCAGTTGATTCTGGAGGTCTGGTGACAAAAATTGACCCCTGTCACATCAGCATTATTCCCAAACCCAATATCACCTGAAAACTTACTTGAACTACTGCAGTAGTTCAATAAACACCATAACTTAACACTAGTTTCCCAGTTTTAAGCTTGACAGATTTTAAAGAATATGGAGCTTCTTCTCGTGTACATGCTTGTGAGATACCTCATAGGCTGTAGTGTTGATTTCGTGGTGTCCGCAGCCTCTGCACTGTTCTTTGATGCCCCTGATATTGAAATTGAGGAAATTGTCAAACCAATTTGCAAGATTCTCTACTTGTAAAATCCAGTGACAATTTCTTGACCTCTTATTTTCTTGTTGTCTGTTTCAGTTTTCTTAGGCTGCATTTTACCCATGCCTTTGCTTGGAGATTTTTGCCTGCACATTTCAACTTTCAATTTTACTCATTCTCAATTCTTTGAGCATTTGGTATTTTGTACCTCATTTCATGAACACCTCTGAATTTGCGGTGACTCCACCATTACAAACACCATCTGAGGTGTGTAAAGGAGTAGCCAACCAACAATTGCCTGTAGGCCAGCTCAAAAAGAACATAAGCTGCAGCTGGGACACTATGCACACCTTGGAAAGGCCAGTAGTGGCAAAAGGATCAAGTTCAGCAATTGGGCTAAGCAGAACCAGCAAGAACAGGATCACTTGCGCAGGTAGCAGCTGGGAGCTGTCTGGAAGGTCAGGGTAGAGGTTGTTGCAGTATAAAAGGATACAGATCCATTAAAGCCCAACCACAAGCTCTTAGCTGTCGCTGGAAAGATTGTAGCTGTTGGCCATATCACAATCCGGTTAAATAAAGTAACAACTTATGAGCTATCCTCTACTGTTTTGTCTGCAGTGTCCTGATACATAGGGCAGGCAGATTATATGGCATTGACAGGGCTAACCAAGTTGTTAAGACATCCTGTAGATTTGAACTTCCAAGCAAATACCAAGATTGCTTCACATTTTAACATGTAGTTTAAATTTTTATTAACTGCCCAAGTTAGCAAACAATTGAATTTGATTTTTTGTCAGAAAATTAGCTTGTTTTTATTTGTGTGGTATTAGAACAGCAGAAAAATCGTGCATGTAATATTTGACCGAAAATTGGTTGGCAGAAAATCTTCCTGCTCCCAAAAACACCATCTCAAAAAACTGAGACCCTATATTGTGAGATAGTGTAGGCTACTATTCTTCATAAAACGATCCCAAACTAACCGACCCTCTTACAAAAGATTTTTCGATCAAATATTTATTCCATTCCACTAGTTGAGCAAATGACATGCCTTGATCTAGCTAGACAAAGTAGTATGCTTAACAACTCATCACGATCAATAAGCTATTCCTTTAATCCAGTAGCGCTACTTCACGACTAAATCCTTTATAAGTTTCCAGAAATGGCGAGTAAATCGAATTATAGATCAATCAGGTCCTTGTATCAATTAAGGAAAGCTTGGTTCCAAAGGGTCCTAAAACAAAACAGAGCAACTAACCAGAAAATAATAGACCGTACAGCTAGTATTCGAATGAAATACTGAATTACAATGCAGGAGCGACTCATAAAAATGAGATCCAATAAAATCAAATGCCCTATGCTAAGCTCATAAAAACTAGAAGACGCCGATAAGCATAAACTCCCAGCTAGAAAGACAAATGGCTTTTGACATGATAATTTTAAAACAGGGTTTAGTATTTGACGTGATTCAAAGGATTCTATTGCTCTTCTACGAACAAAATTTGAGCTTTTAACTTTGAAAGCCGAAATAAAGGTTTATTAAAAGTGGAGATAAAAAACATGCTGGATCGACACTGATTATTTAAAGCTGATAAAATCAGACTATCTGTGTTAATTTTATCTCGACGAAACTTCATGAAAAAGTTTATACCCTTGAAGCAGGAAATGAAAACAAGTATGTATGATTATATCTAAGAATTATAAAAACGTAAACATAAACAGAGAAGTTCGAGCAACGAAACGCTAGTCTATTAGCTCTACATGAACGCTAGAAACCCATAAAGTTGGCTTTCTGGTGAACAGAACTAAATAATTAAAATATTTTTAAAGCCCAAAAAAGTTACCATAAGATACTGAGTAAAGAGCAATAAACTCAACCTTTAATTTTTCTTTAGCCTTCTATGAGATGTTAAGACTGAAGATGTCATTCTGAACATAGAAGCTCCCGCCTTCAGGAATAAGTATGAAAGCTTGAGAGAATTGGATGGGGTTGGTCTCTTCATCGACCTAAAAATGTTAAAATTTAAAAAGTAAGCTAAATTACCAAAAGAGCGCCGGAAACCTTAATCACAATAGCACCAGTTTGCATAAAGGGCTGTACATCCAGAGCAGTAACGTTGTGGCGAACCTTTTGGAAGGGCAAGGTCTACTGAAGTTAGCAAATGACTTAAAAGAATAGTTACGGTAAGCTTTTCACTAATCTGAGCTACTCCTGCATACTTGTTACGTTCAAAGGTAAGGAGAGAGGTCTCTCTCTAAAATATGGTAAGATAGATAACCAAGCATTTTTTTACGTAAAGAGAACCAAGAGCCTGCCTGTTGGTATCAAAGGTGTTGTAATAGTAGTTGACGAACTCAGTGGCAACCTGCTCAATGTCCATTTTGCTGATATTTTAAAAGGATAGAGATAAAGCTGTAAAGAAACAGCAGATGGATTTATTTACTTCAACAGCTTCAGTAAATTGGGCCACATGCCTGGGGTTAGGGCTGCTTCGGCCAAGCCCAGACAGCCGCGGCCAATTTCTAGCTCTGGGTCGCTCGAGTCAAAGATTTATTTAAAAATATTTAAATATGTTTGCTTTCGCTTTAAGCGTAACGGCCCAGAGCCGGAAGCTAGCCGAGGCTGAGCCGAAGCATCCCTACCTGGGGCTTATCATATCTTGTTGATCAGCCTCACTAAAGACCCCTGTATATTACAAAACAAGGTAGTTTAATAAAATTTATATTTAAATTTTCGTAATACAATTTCCTATTTGCTTAAACAAGCCACAAAAAATCATGAGGCAGGAAAAGTACCGTCAATTATTTTCCACAATTGATTTTTAGCCATATAAAAAGACGCACAAAATTTTCTCGTTTTTTGACCCGCCTATAATATTACTCTGGAACAATTTTTTAACTTATATAAGAAAGGTATAAAAATTGTGGGATCATAAAAAGGATGATGTACAGCTCATAATATTTAAGAATTCATATCTTAATTTAACTTTTCATAGCCAAACCAATTAAATCTGGGCTTTAAAAAGCTATAATTTGAAGATTATAGCAATTTATTGGAATTAAATAAGATAATTTTTTACAACTATAAAGTCAACAGCATAGTTAAAAGAGGTATTTATCTTTTTAATTTAAACTTGTATAAAATTTAAATTTTCATGTACAAGAAAAATCGGTGTATTACAATATCTTCAAGTACTCTTTCTTAAGAATTATTTCTCCAAGAGCTATATCAGAAAAGCTGTAGAATATGGCCCCAGAGCCTGTTTCAAGTATTCTACTAGGACAAAGCCCTAATTACCAAGAAAATGATCCTAGGAAAACAATAAGATCTACATTAATATTACATGGCATATTTTTGGAACCACCTCATTTCCAATGTTACAACTGAGATTGACACATTGCCTGCCAATGTATCTTACAACACACAGGAAGTGTTCACAAAGCTGGCCCCATCACATAGCTAATGACATGAGATATTATACCACCAGCGTCAAAATACAGACAATATCTCTTAATTAAGAGAGTAGTCAATTTCAAGTAACAGTCTCTTTATTATATATTTTCCACTCACATCATACCTGGATCCCACCACAATGACGTCCCTTGTAAATTAGTGGCTTTCCTTTACAGTATATTAACTAGCACCTCTCAAATAAAGCTACTATCTTATCCTTATTATCTATTCCTTTCTATTGGACTGCTGTATTCCCCAATTCAAACACTGAGCTATAATTAGTTCAGTTGAAACACTGACACACTTTTTTTCTAAATCAACTTATGAAAATTTATGACATTATTTTTTCAAAACTGCGAGGTCAACCTCTGGCAAGGCTTCTGTCAGGATCCCTCCTGACATAGCTCTGAATGAGGGTCAAAGAAAAAATACACACAGTCTAGTGCAAAAGGGGAGAATCACAAAATGCCAGATTGAGATACCACTGCTTTATTAAGCATGATGTCATGGTTGCATAGATGATATAATTTATGCAATTATATCTCAGTCCTTAATCAACGGATGCCAATATTCAAACCCGCATTCAAGAGCTCTTGACAGCGCCTACAATTTATCTTAATGAATCAAGTCAGGTCAAAAGGCAAATCAATATCTACATCAAGCAAAAGCAATCCCCTTGCATGAACTCCCACTGCATGAAATGATGTCATCAATGTAAGTGTATATCAGCAAATAAGAAAGCAAAATGATTGATTAACTACTCATTTTAAAGCTCTTTGTATTTCAAGCATCATTTAATAATAAATAAGTACCTGTTAAGAGCCTACATTGCATGTAAAATCAACTGGAACACAAGACCCTGTGATTACTGAACTTCAAGTTCATTAATGCACAATCCACCCAAGGGTGTAACCAATCAGATAAGTCCCAGAATTTGGGAATAAAAAAGAGGGCAGATCATGCAGCCCTGAACAATTCAGGAATAGCACCCAAACCTTGGCCACCAATCCTAGCACCAACCAATGGGGATCCAGGACCCAGACCATATGGTTGGGGCCAGACTCTTGCCAAACCCAACCACCTAGTCTAAAATTAGACCTTGAGAAAGACTTAGGTCCATTTCCCCCTTCTGATAGTACTCCAACCAGAATCCATTGGCCACAACCAGGAATTGTTAACCCAGCCACAGATGGTAGGTGAAAAAAGTTTTGACTCTATTCCAATTGCCCAATTTCAGTCTTCACCCCCCAGAATTTTGGAATCTCCCATTCCTGCTTTCACTCCCACTTGCAAACATTTGAACAGTGGGAGATGCTATAAATAAACATCATTTTAATATTTGATAGCTTAAGCTATTGTTGAAGTTCTACCCAAGCTTGCTATCTATTTTCCTATATCCATTATAGAAAGTAAGTTCTGCTGTGTCTATCACAGCTGGGCTTTACAGCTTGTCACAAGAAAATTCTTAGCCCTCTAATGGACTATTCTGACAATGTAGCCAAAACCAGAAGTCAACTCAATTTTTCAAATAGGGAAAATCAAACCAACCTCAATCCCAAACCCAGGAAACACTTGATTTAGTGCTTAAGTCATTAGCAAGATAAAGCCACCCCCTACTCATCCAAATGATTTATCAGTGGGAATGTCAGGGAACCAACCCTGATTGGCCGGCTCACTAGTGTTTGGGAACTGGCAGGTTGCGGACTGGGTGGGCAGAGCCCACCAAAGGATTGGTGCTAACTTAATGAGGTAGGACATCGACTTGCCCACCCACAACCACGGACCAGTGGCTGGGACAATAGTATCTATTACTCCTGTGAGAATAATATATACAATTCCAAAAAGCTTGTTGGTATGGTCCAGTGGGAGCTTGGCAGCAGAGGCAGGCATTGGTTTGGGGGTGATTGGTGGTTCCATGTCCATTTGGTAGACAGGAAGGAAGTTGTATTTATCTCTGAACAGGCAGGGTTTGGTAACGTACCAAGGGCCTTCTTGGTTGTATCTGGTTAACTCGGTAGTTCTGGCCAAGGGATCCTGGGCTAGTATATTGTTGGTGATGTAGTCCTTGTACTAAGACTTTAAGGGGTACTCTGTGAAATGGACAGGACCAAAGAGGGCACCTGGCAGGTGGTACGTAGCTGGTGGGCTGGCAGGGAGGGGGCAGACAATCTTGGGGTTAACTAGAAGATGGCAAGAATAAAATACGGCAATAGTTGGGGAAACCAATATCTCATAACCTTTATTTAAAAATGACAATGGGGGTTGATCTTGGCCTGGCAGGTATTTATACCATGCTGCCAGGCTTCACTACCTGGTTGGGTTTTCTGGGCTTGGGCAGGTTGGCATCAGGTGTCTCAGATGGCAGTGTGGCGCTTGGCACTGGCAGTTTGCCACTGACTGCTTTGGGGTGAGAAGACTTCAAATCCTTCTGTTTATTGATTTGGGTATTGTGTGCCTCTTTGGATTCAGTGCCTTCCCCAGGACTTTGGGGGAGTTTGGAATAACTTTCAGGGAGAAATTTGTCTATTTCACCAGGCAAACTGCTGGTATCAGGCGTTGGCACCTTGGGGGAATTCCCGGCATCTTGCACTGGCGGTTTGCTTGCAGAATCCTGCGGGGCCGCTAAGGGTTCAGGTCCTGGCGGGGTGGCAGCAACTTCATCAATTAGTAGTGGATTATTGCATTCCCAGCATATGAGTCTGGCGTTCCTCAAAGGGTTTTATCCAGGGTTTGACTCCAATTCCATATTTTGAGATTTAGGAGCATCCAAATTGTCATTCCTGACAGGGAATCTTGTTTCTCTTAAAGAATTCAATTAAGCTATATAATCTCTCATAACATAATAAGCACACAGTCTGATTTATAAACATTTTCTCCTTGTAACTCTACTAATATAGCATTTTTAGCATTTCAAGAAACAAATTTTATTTTTAAACTCTCAAAATAATACCATAATGTTTGAAATAGTGTCAGGGACCCACTTAAGAGGGAACAAGTCCCCAATCTTGTGAGCCAAGGCCCCTAAGTTAAACCCTGCAATAGCCAAACCAATAGGCACCATAACCATAGCAAGGTGACCAAAGTGACCTAAGTAGGTAAACCTGCCCATCATAGAGCTGAACCTGCCCAACAGGTAATACCCTACCAAGTACGTCAACAGGTAGAAGGATGTGTTAGGTCTAACCAAGGAAGGTTCAGCTGGTGGAGTGGTGGAGTGGTCATAATGAAACTTTCTTTCCCAGTGACCTGAGAGATACTTGAGCCAACCATTAGCCAAGGACTCCTTCTGATGGGAGTCATCAGGAGAGGAGTTATGCCAGTCTGTAGTGGAAGTTGAATTCTCCAAGGCCAACACCACAGATAGGAAAGGAACTAGAAACCAGAACAGGAAATAACTTCCCTTCATGGCTTCAAAAAAGGATTTACAAAGTAAGTATGATTAAGTTTGAATACAAAGGAAAACCTTTATTGTTAGAACAAGTAAGAATAATAAAAATTACTCACTTAAATATCCCAATAGAGGCTGGAACATTTAAGGGGATATTGGGATAAGAGGGGATTTACCAAGAAATTTAATGAAAATTATGGTTAAAACTAATACCTGTGCATATGTGCCTCAATTTGGGGCTGTATGATCTGTACAAGATCATAGTTAAAGGAGAGGGAACAAGAACAAGCCACAAAATTGGAAACAATTAAGCGGTTTACATGCTTAATCTTAAGTATAGATCAATTACAGAGCCATGTATAGATATAGAGCCAGTGGATTCAAGACCAGCAAGGAAGATGAAGGCAGCCAATCAGCTTTTGAATGTATAGTGACATGTTTTAGTAAGCTATTCACAAATGCAAAAGCAGAACCAAAGTCAGGGAAGAATTTTGAAAGACAGAAATCAATATAAAAAATTAATATAAGTTAATCAGTTGAATGTAGGCTAACATTTGGCTTGTCTGTAGGGTTCTGGGTTTGATTCCCATCTAGATTAAAATCCAAGTTGCACATGGTGTTATACTTTGTTGTTGACTGTTTGTGTTGGTGTGGTATACTTTGGATTCATCATAAAATTAATATAGTCAGGGAAGAAATCCCTGAAAAATAGGTTTCTTGGAATGATGATGTCAGAAAGGAAGTTAGTGCCATGTTTCAGCAAAAAAGACCATTCTTTTTATCTTAATAAAATTGTCCTTTGTTACAAAAGTAACAATTTTGAACCCCATAATGGAGCTCAAACCTGCTCCCAGCCACCAGGCAGGTGGCAGGAGCTTGCCTGCACCTAGGTTTGCTTTAAAAAGCAAATAACCAGGTGTGGGAACCACTCCTGCCCTGGCAGAAGCTGCAGGGCCCATCTTGGTCCCCCAAAAGCTATGCCCAAGCCTTGGTGGGTTTGGCTGGGCCTGAGAAGGCTAATTTTAGCTGCCCAGAGCTCCCAGTTTAAGCCCACCCTCCATTTAGTAATTTGGGGTTCCCAATTGAAAAACCATTTTTAATCAAGTTCTTTTGACTCAGAAATGCCTGTCAAGTCAGTTCCAAAATGGTAATCAAATTATGAAAAGCCCCATGACACCTGCAGCCAAACCTGCCAGAACCAATAACCAGTCAGGCAAAGATAGGTCACCAGCAAGCTAAGCAACTGTTCCTGAAGACCCCAAAAATGATAATGAAGCAGCCAACCAACCAACCATCAGAATTTGAGATGCCAAACCTTGCCACCCAGATAGCACCAGAAGAATGCCCAGAGACACCTGCCTGATAATCAGTACATAAGCCAGAAGCACCAGAAAGATTCTGTATTGTCATTATCAATAAAGTTGTTATGAACCTTTGGTTCACCAATCTAATTCCATACATATTTTTGATACTCTTCCATCTGCAATCACCAAAGCATCAGCACCCATCCTCAGGGATTAAAAGCCAAGCGCCAGTTGAAAAAACAGAAGTGTTTGATTACTACCCTCCTGACGCTTTATTTGGTCCTGTGCACTTCACTGAGTATCCCCATAACCCTGACCACAAACCCTGGGCCTTGGAAGACTTGCAGTGGTAAACTCACCCAGATGCTCCAATGTCAGGGATTCTTTCCTTGACTCAATTCATCTTATTGATAATTGGGTTAAAGATACTAAGACACATCAAGACAACAACAAAGTATTAGACACCAACTTTAACTTGAACCTCAATAGTAACAATATTCAAACCCAGGACCCTAAAGATGGACTCAACATCAATTCAAAATCAATCAGAACACTTACACTACCAATTTATTATCATTTCATTGAATCAAGTTTCACTTTTAAAATATCTTGTGAATTCAAACATGTTAATAATGCGTATAACAACGCTTACCGCTCAGCCTCTGATTGGCTGCGTAGAGCCACTCTGACAATCTTGGACCCGCTTTCTTTAACTTTGGTTAAAGCTCTGTACTTTAAGAACATGGATCTTCTTGTTGTACACTGCTTTATTATTTTAAACACTGTGGCATTTTTGTGGCTCTTCTTGATGCACCACTTAATAATGAAAATTATTAATCAACAACTATGTCTACACTTGGGAAAAGGTATCATTTCAATTATAAGATCTCATGTAAATCCCTCTCATTTCCTAAACACCACTTAAATCTTTCAGCCTTCATTCTAAGGCTATTTAAGTGTACACACATTATCAATTTTGATTGTTTCAACAATAAAGAATATTTCCTAACCTATCTTGACAAATCTATTTCTTAGTAACTCCATTTGAAGCCATGAAGGGAATTTATTTCCTGCTATGGTTTCTAGTCTCCCTTTTACAACTGTAAAAGGTCTTGAGAGTCCCACTCCCACCATTGACTGGCAAAACACCTCTCCCAATGATGCCCATCAGAAGGAGTCCTTGGCCAATGGATGGTTCAAGTATCCCTCTGGTCATTGGGGAAGAAAGTTCCACTATGGCGCCATTCTACTCTTCCCCCTGCCAAACCCTTGTTGGTACAGCCCCACACATCATTCTATCTTTTGACGTACATGGTAGGATACTATCTCTTGGGTCGTTTTAGCTCCCTGATGGGAAGGTTTGCATACTTGGGACACTTGGGCCATCTCACCATGGTCACTGTGCCCATTGGTTCAGCCATTGCAGGGCTTAACTTAGGGGCCTTGGCTCACCAAATTGGGGGCCTGTTTCCATTTAAGTGGGTCCCTGACATCCCAAGGATCCTTATCAAATAATCTGTGATGGAAAATAAATCACTATATACCCATTGATCTTCAACAGAAAATACAATAATCCTGCCACCTACTTAGTCCCAATGTGACCACCCCTGACGCCCAAACCAACCATCTCAACCCCACCCACTTCTGATGCCACTGGCCAGAGTAGTCTATTCCTGGGAGTCCTATACCTGGTAATTACAGGGTTGATTGGTTCTGCCTTACCAGCAACAGGACCCTGGGCCATGGCTGGGAAGGCCTTCTCCTACTTGGTAAAGTTAGGTCCCATCATCTGGTGGGCCATGCCAGTGCCTGCATCCGCTCCTCCCTCACCTGAAGGGGCATCACAGTACTCCTGGTATCCTGACATTCTTCTCTATATTTTACCCTTATTTCACATTTAATATATTTTCTAGAGTTTCATTTAACAAACATTTTCTTATTTGTACAATTTAAAATATACTTTAAATAATTGATAAAAATTCTTCTTTCCCCAAAATCATGTTTTTGTAAAAGTAAAGTATAGGAAATCTCTTTATAATCAGTTGAATTGTTGTAACTGTGCTGTTTTAGTAGAGTTACAAGGGGGAAATATTTAGAAACTAGATAATATTCTTTATTGAGAGATAAGTATTATATAGCCATTGTGAATCATGTATAACAGGAACATGGTTGTGTTGATCACTTGGTTGGATGAAAAAGGGGGTGGCTTGATCCTGATAATGAGTCAAGCACCAAATTGATGTATCCATTGCAAAGGACCATCATTTGTTCATGTTGTTGGATTTGGAAATTCAAGTCAACTTCCTAGTTTGGCTTCAAGTCACTGGAAAAACAGGTTGCAGGTCACAAACCCACTTAATCAGAACCTTGCTGGCAGGTTGAGTCTGCTGTTTTGACAACTTATTGATTTGGGAAAGAAAATTCCCTTAAATACCAAAGAAATTGATCTTTGTATTATTAATGGAGACACCAATGTGGCATATTACTGGTTGAGGTGCGGGAAACTCACTAATTGATCTCTCTCCAAATATGGGGAAACTGAACAATCCAGTTTGAAAGCAAAAGCCCTTTATTATGCATTCAATAGATTGAGCTGAACCATCTCTCAGTCCAATCAATAATACTTGTGAAGTTGGGTTCATAGCAGCTGATTAACTCTATTGTGTAAGCCATGAGACCTCATCTGAATTTCTCTGCCTCTTTTAACCCTTCTACTGATGGAAGAGGAAAAAGTGCTAATCCTATATTGGTCTCTATTATGTTCAACTTGGTCTATCAGATGCTGCTATTTGAGATATGTTTTCATCAGCCGCCCTGTTTTCCTACCAACTAAGTAGGCATCAAGCCACTGGGCAATTTTCTTTTGTTATGTTATATAAGATGACAGATGCAAGCCCCTCAACCTTGGCCCTCCTGTTGGTGGAACTTGGAAGTTATGCTAGTTCTGAACTGCCTGTGACAGATCTTACTAATTGGATTATTAACATCCCTGTCAGGGATTCTTTCCCTGACTACATTAATTTTATTGAAGGTTTTAAAGGCATTACACCAGGACAAACAACAAGTAACAAAAGCCTTCTGAATAGGGATAACAATGGCTTGAAGCCAGACAGGGATCAAACTCCGGACCCTAAAGAAGAGTCAAATGTTAGTCTACCTGCAACAATCAAACTTAGTTTACCTTTTTATTTGAGTTTGATTCATTCAAAATTTGCTTTTGTGCTTGCTCCCAAATTTGAACTGGTTAATAAGCAAGTTGAGGACGTCACTTACTGCTCCTCCTCTGATTGGCTGCTTGTAGCTTGCTTGCTGCTCTGGAATTCATTATTCCTATATCCTGACCAAGCTCCACACTTGATTTACGCTGAGATCCAGCTGATGAACCGCTTAATTGTTCCTAGTCTTGTGGCTTGTTTTTGTTGCTTCTCCTTTTATGATAAACTTGTACATTTTATTAAGGTCCACCGGCACATGGTAAAATTGATAATTTCAGCCATAAGATTAATGCAGCCACAATGTAAATCCTCTCTCATCCCACTATCTTTTTAAATGTTCCAGCCTCCATTTTAAGGGTATTTAAGTGGGATATCCTTATTATTCCTACTTGTTCCAACAATAAAGACTTTTATCCCATATCTGCCAATCATTTACCTTCTGATACCCTATTTTTGAAGCCATGAAAGGAATTCTATTCCTGTTCTGATTTCTAGCTTCCTTCTTGTCTGTGGTGTTAACCTTGGAAAACCCAACACCCACTACTGACTGGTACAACTCCTCTCAATGACGCTCATCAAAAGGAATCTCTAGCCCATGAATGATTTAAGTATCCCTCTGGCCACTGGGGACGCAAATTACATTATGATTGTTTGTTCACTCTGCCTCCTGCCAAACCTTTGTTGGTTAGACCCTACGCCTCCTTCTACCTTTTAACTTACGTGGTGAGGTATTATATGCTTGGTTGATTCAGCTCTATGCTGGGAAGATTTGCCTACCTGGGTCACCTAGGACATCTTGCCATGATAACAGTACCCATTGGCTCAGTAATAGCAGTGCTTAACTTAGGGGCCTTGGACCACCAAATATTGAACTTGTTCCCTGTCAATTGGGTCCCTGAAAGGAACCCTTCAAGCAGTGGGCCCTCAACACTGTTGGGCCCCTCCCTGAAGACAGACTGGGGAAAAAGTACATCATAATAGCCATGAATTACTTCACCTGCTGGCCAGTAGCATGGGCAACTACTAATCACACCACCACCATCACCTGCTTCATTGGCAATAAAATTGTGGCCTGCTTTGTGCGACCCAAGCGCCTCATCACAGATGGTGACCCAGAGCTTGTTGAACATATCATGAAGGTGCACTGCGCCAAGAATGCCCTCCAACAAATAGTCACGGCCCCCTATCATCTGCAAGCCAATGGGCAAGTAGAGAAATTGAATGGCTCACTGGTCCAACTGATTGCCAAGCTCTCACAGGAGCATCCCAATACTGTGTGGACTGAACACCTGCCCACTGCTCTACTTATCTTGCAAGCAAGAATCAACAGAGGTACCAGGTTCAGCCCCAGTGCCCTGGCCTTTGGGACACCTGACGGCTTGACAGGAGTAGAATAAGGGAAGTTACAATCCACAGTTCCTGGAAAATCCCCTATTAACAACTCCATCCCTGAGCCAGTGGCGTGCCAAGGCCTGAGAAATTGAACACAAGCAAATTGAGGGTGGGACAGAACACCTTGAGGCCAGGTATGCTGTAGGCGACCCCGTCTACACCCTCAACCTCAATTTAGCCAAATTGAAACCCAACTACCTGGGGCCCTTCAGGATAGCTGCAGTCTATGACAATCACACCTATCAACTTGAAGATGCCCAAGGAAACACCAAGAAAATTCACCACAATTGCTTGTGCCCCTATTGTGCCATCCCACCTAAAGGTTGTTTGTGTGAACCTTCCCAGATCTTCTCCAGACTCTGATCCTGGTGTCTGACAACAAGCAGGGGACAAGGGGGGTGTTGCAACCAATTTTTCAGACTTTCCTGCTAACATATCTTACAATACACAGGGGCACTTGATGAGTTGCCCTTTGACGTATCTAACAACATGAACCAATCTGATGGCAATATCAAGCTGCGGGCACTTTCTCCTAATTAGGAGCACTACCAATTTGACCTGCTGATCCCTGCACAAGTTATTCCTCAGCTTCAAGCCCTTCATGGAACATACCACTATGCCACCCCCTTGTGGCTTTCCCCATATAGTATATTAATCACAATATTCTAAAATGAATAATACCTTATTCTATTCATTCTTGTCCTTTCTATTAGAATGTTGCCTTCCCCAATTCAAATACTGAACTCTAATTGGTTCAGTTGCAACAGTTGGGAATAGGTTTCAGGAAATAGCAGCGTTAGAAACAGAGTGGGTAGATGGATCTTACCACATGACTCATCCTGATTGTGCTATGAAACAAGTTTAAGTTCCTCCCTTGTCAATCTAGTGAACGCTCTGCATTTCAGATGCCATACAGTAGTTTTAAAAGCTATGGTGACAACCAAAAATACCTCAGATTTAAACAAAATTGTTTCAGATTTAAACAAAATCCAACTATCAGGTTAAAATATACACTCTGTTAACAGGGATTTTTGGCATTAATGGGGAAAGTGGGTCAACATAGCAAAGAAGTGCTAACGCACAAAGCAAAACTATTCAAAACACAATACAAAATACATTGATTCACAAACAGAATGGTGTGAGTTGACTTTTGGTGTACATATGTTTACTATGTGAATTGGTGATGAAATACACCCAAGCGCGGTGTTTCACAACTCAATCCAAAAACAAAAAACAATAGCAACTCACTATGTAAACAAATCACTCAAATGTTGTGTGCAATGGATTGTAATAAAGAATGATACCAAGGTATCTAAAATAGGGCACACAATCTGAGACATAAATTTTAAAAATATTGTGTTGGGTGCTTAATTTGGCGTAGAATATGGGAAAATGGGTGGAAAATATTTTGGGTGTTCTAAAATGGGCATTGCAAAACCAAAAACAACTAATTAAGAAATAAAAAATATATAATCAGGATATTGGGTGGGAAAAAATATTAATTAATTATCCATATTCAAATGAAAGCAAAAATTAAAATTAGGAAGTAGCTTAATTGAAATTTATTTAATATTTTATTAAATTATTAAAATAAAAGGAACACAACAACAGAGTACCAATGCACCTGTAGTGCGCCGTAGTTGTGGTTGCCCCTGAGGGTCAAAGAACAGAGTTAGTGCAACCCAAGTGCCTACTCAGGAAGGAGACAGGAAAGGAGAGTTTAATAGTGACGCTGGACTGACATAGCCAGTTCAAGGTGCACAAGCTTCTAGGATGCGGAGCATCAACCCTTGGGTCCCCAAGCTGACCCGGAAGCCCATCAATGTTACCACAACAAAAATGGTTAGAAACAAGGAAGTAGAACTTACTTTGTATGTGTTTGACGTTGTGTACTGCCAAGAGTTGGTCCTGTCAGTCATGCTGGAGAAGGTGAAGCCTGTACTTGATACTAGCTATGAGCCCTACGTAAGTGATGGCAACCAGGAAGAGGACAAGGAGCCTTAGCTTTACTGAACTGATGAGGGACAGCTAGTGCTCAAAAAGGTTGCAGCCTTCTACAACAAGGTGCCTATGTCTTGCAAGCCAGTCCCTGAGCAGGATCCCAATTCAACTACTCCCGCTAAGCCTGCCCAGAAGCACATCCCAGATATCAAACAGATCATCCTGCTCAAGATAACGTGTGAATCTGATGATTACAAGGCGGCCACAGCTCTTGTTGAAGTGGATCCCAAGTACGCCTTGAAGACATTCAACATCTTCATCAATACTGGCCGAGTCCTTGCCGTGGAGAAATCCATGCGCGTTTCCACCATGCTCACCAAGGAGCACAAATGGGCAATCCACCGTGGATAACCCAAGATTGTCATCTTGAACTGGCAAATATACAGACCATGGTCAAATCTACTTTTGGGGTTGAGGCCTCAATTTTCTTTTATCATCATTCGGTCAAGTGAATGTACTTTTCCTGGAAAAAGCTTGGGGTATCCCCCTACAATTGTAATAGTCCAGCCAACATTGATATCTGGAAAAAGTACACAGAGGCGTACACTGCCCTCAAAGCCAAGGGGACAGTCAAATTCTATTACATTGACAAATCAGCATTTGCCTTGTAAATGTGCAATGGGTATAGCTATGTCCCCAAAGGCTCAAATGATGGGATGACTCAGCATGCTGAAGTCCGCGCCACAGCCTATTCAATGGTGGCTCTACTCAGTCCAAAGGAGGTCAAGCTGTATCAAATGATATTGGGTTTGCATAACAGCTGTATCTTTCTATTATTCCTCCAATTGGTCCAGGAGCACCTGAGGCGCATGAGCCTGGGCTTCACCAACATCATTGTGCTGGACAATGTTGGTCTCTATAAGATAGCTTATATTCTTGAGTAATTTCCTATGATTGACACTAGCATTACAGTGGGCCCCCAGCAATTGGCCATGGCAAATATGCGCCTTCTCTTCCTCCCTGGTTATTTGCACTTCCCAAATCCTATCAAGGAAGTCTTTGGGTGGCTCAAGCAAGCCGTCAAGCAAGGGACCCCAGCTGGGACTGAGGACCTCTTTGATTTGCTGCAGGCTGGAATCCACACCCTCCCAGCTAAGACTGTGGCCAAATTCTATGGTCATGCTGATTTGTTCATCCCTGTGTGCCTAGCCAAACAGCCAATCAATTAATGGCTTAGTGTGTCCAACTTTTTTTATATTCTCTAATTTACTATTCAAGATTTATTAATTATCATTTTATATTTAGATGCTTCCAAGCCTGCAATCATATTCAGCAGGACCATCAATAGATGTTAGTAATTTATTTATTTTATATTATTTTATTATGCCAACTGAGGTTATCCCAAACGCTCAATACTGGATTACGCAAATATATTTATATCACTTTTGTCAAATAAATATAAAAATAGGTTTAAAAAAATTAAACGTAAAATGTACAAGTTAGAATTTATTTTATTAACGTATAATTTTATGCTTTTACAAAAACTGTTTCTGGGATATATTTTGCAAATCTTGTTTGCTGAATTAAAAATTACAAAAATTTATTATAATAAAAATAATATAAAATGGAAATATATTTATTGGAAAAGAGAATTTATTAAAAGCGCCTGTAGTGAGTTCTTCTGTATGTACCCACCTGGCAATGGAGGTGGCACACAACCTCCACTGCCACACTGTGAACGGTGGATACACCCTTATTGAAATACTCCTGCCTTCTGGTGAAAGGCAGCAGGGTAAGGTGGGAGTGAAGCAGCAGCTTTTCAGGCAGGGCTGCAAACCCATATATCCCAGTCAGGACCAGGGCCCTTATATCACATGGTCAACTGAGTTGTATCCTGGGGGGACCTTCTTCCCATCCAGGGAGAGCCAGGCCTTGTCAATCCCTAGGAGAATCCCGTCAAGATCCTCTACGCTGGTGCCCATTCCAAAGTAGATGAGATACCCAAGGTAAACCACCAGATGAAGCCTTTGTCCAGCAAAGGCTTCAGTAAACTCATACACCTTATTGTATATGCACTTATTTTTTTCTTGTGTTTGGTTTTAGCAAAGGTCAGCTCCATTGCTTGAGGGACCCCTGTCTTGTTGGTACTCCAGGCCAGCCCAAATTCTGCCAGGAGGATTTTGGTTTTCTTGAAAGGTGTTGCATCTGCAACAACCAATTTTGATACTGTGTGCCCAAAGTTCTCCAACAAGTAGGATATTGTGTGCTCCACTGAGAAGCAGAAGCAAGCAGCTGCATGGGCCTGGCCCATCTCTGGTACATTCTTGAATGGGAGCATCTCCAGGACGTCCCAAACAAGCTCAATAGAGTTTACATAGTAAACTCCACTGAGAGATACCGGGTCCAGGCAAACTAGTTAGGCATCCTTGTAGGCAGTAACTGCCCACTCAGATGACCCCTTACCATGCATCAGCCCAGCCAATACCTCCTGCAACATAGGAAAGGGCCTGTGGATGTGGTCCTCCAGCTCCCACAAGACAGGGGAGACAGATACAGCTACTTGGCCACATGAGTGGCATAGTTGGCGTATAAGGTGGGGGGACAAAAGGGACCAGGACCCTGCGGATTTCACTGTGTACGTTTTATAAGAAAAAAAGGTAAGTATTTTGAAAATTTATTAATTTTATTTTTTAGGTTACCTTATGTGTTTCTTCCTTGCCCGCAGCCTTGGCCAGCTTGGCCATTCTTGGAGCAAGAAGTTGAGCAGGCAATTCTGTGTCTTCTTTCCTGGCGCACTTGGTCGGCTTGAGATGGGCATACATTTCAGGGTCATCCATCCATCCAGACGGTGCAGGGAGGGCAAATGACTTGAACTTGAGGCTCTCAACCACAGTTTTTTTGAATATTTAGTAAGTGCTCAATTGTCTTCTCTGGGGTGTCTGGTATTTTGGTCATAAGGGCCTTTGCAGACACCTTGTCTATTTTGTCCCCTTCAAGGAAAGCAGACTTAACTCTTGCTTTGACCTTGCAGTCAATCTCTTTAATTTCATAAATTGCTGAGTCAAGGTCTTTTAGCAGCTTCTCTAATTCTCTCATTGATTTTTTACTAACCCGTCCATATGTTTTTATAGCTTTCATCCCAATAAAATCTGTATTATTCTGATACTATTGCCTCTTTGTTTATCCCTGTTTGTTTTCACATTACTCCAATATCCCATGTTTCCCCATTGTTTATATGTTTTACGCTCATCTCAATATGTGTTGTTTGCTTTGTGTTGGCATTGTTTCCTTAATTGCCATATTATTTTAGCACTTTGCACAGCCCCTTGTGAAAATATTAACAACAATTTCTGTGATCAACTAAATTTGAATTAGAAAATTATAGGTTAAATGTGTTTAGGTAAAGTTGTTACAATCAAAATTCAAAACCTTAATGATAAACTTTAAGCCAATCAGGAGCCAAGTGATAAAGTGATTGTTGTGACATTAATGGTCATTCAATAATTCTTTGATGCATGTGCACTAATTAATATGATTGTCTGGTTGTTTTGCCATTGTACGCCATTGCCGCTGTGGCAAGTTGTTGGTGGACTAGTGCCCAATCAGCTGCTGGGTTAGCACTAGTCCATCAAAAATTTGCCACAGCAGCAATGGCACACAATGGCAAAACAACCAGCCAATCATATTAATTAGTGCACATGGATCAAAGAATTATTGAATGACCCTTTATGTCACAACAATCACTTTATCACTTGGCTCCTGATTGGCTTAAAGTTTATCATTAAGGTTTTGAATTTGGATCAGTAACAACTTTACCTAAACACATTTAACCTATAATTTTCTAATTCAAATTTAGTTGATCACCAAATTATTGTTAATATTTTCACAAGGGGCTGTGCAAAGTGCTAAAAATAGCTGTGATCTGGATCTAGATACATGGTATAGTAAATATAAGATTTTATAGAAATAAGCAGAATATAAAAAATAAAACCAACTATAAACAAAGAGAACATAAACAATTGAAATTCAAAATAAATATAACATAAATAGAAAATGTTTGGCAACAGGGGGTTTATTGGGGCAGGGAAGAGTAATCCCTAGTAGGCAGAATACTGTAAATTCAGAACCTAAATGTAAAAATGCGGGATTTTCAAATCCTTGGTCCAAATTTTGAATCACTTTTGCAGGCAACTCAGTTGAGTGAAAATTAAAATATTTAATAAAATCAACCATTTAATTTGACTTTTTTGATTTATTTAAATTGGCAAATTTTGAATCCCTTGAGCAGATAATGCAACTAACAAAAGACAAAACTCAGCAAAAAATGTGGAATACATGAATCAGAAATGTGGGATTCTAATGTACAATTTGATATTTCCTGTATTTCAAACAAATCATAGACATCATGTAAAACTTAACAAATCTGAATTTGCGGGATTTTCAAATCCAAGAACCAAGTTTCAAATCAAAAATGAGGTGAATTCAAAATAAATATAATTTATGAGTGTCTCAAAAAGGATGCTAAAGGATCCAGAGTGGATTTGTGCTAATTCTTTTAGGAATCATAGGCATTCTCAAAAATTACCCTATTCCATTTTAGGATGGCTAAAATTTAGATACTTGATTACAGTAGATTTCAGAAAATACTAATAATAAAATAGAATTATATATTACAATCTATTTTATCACGTTTTATTTTCCTTGATTTGTTGATAGTTCATTTGCTGTTGATAATGTGCTTACGTTTAATTGGATAGTTTCACCTCCAGTTGCCTTGGTAATAGGAAATCAAGTTGCCTATGCCACCACAGCTGGTCTTGCAGAGGCAACTTGATTTCCTATTGCCAAGGCAACTGGAGGTGAAACTATCCAATTAAACACAAGCACATTATCAACAGCAAATGAACTATCAACACATCAAGGAAAAGACAATGTGATAAGATAGATTGTAATATAAAATTCTATCTTATTATTAGCATTTTTTAAAATCTACTGTAACCAAGTATCTTTAATAGCAATACATGAATACATAGTGTAGTAAACTGATGGTTTATCTTTCCCCCTCCTTCCTTCCTTGAAATTTTTTAAAAGTTTTATGGCCCCTGGCTACACTGGGGGCCAAAAAACTTTTAAAAAATTTCTGCGTCATCAAGAGGGTAGCTCATATATCATTTTATGGTTTTTTGGTCGCTATATTAGTGATTTGGAGTGAAGAATATTGCACTATTTCCAGTTTAGACAATTTTACATTTCAATTAATTTCATGTCTAAACATGGTTGTTGAGATTGAAATTTCCATTTGATTTTATCCAGAGTGGAGCTTCTTGATTTGGGTTGATTTGTTCTAATTTCTTACTGTAAATTCAATTTGGTTCCAGTTCCTGAAATTAATATCTGAGTTTACTAGTGGCAGTCAAAAATGATTTGAAATTTGGTTCTTGGATTTGACAATCCATTATTACAAAAAACATAGTAAACTTAATGAAAATGGTTGATGGACTTGAACACTTCAAATCTGATTACAGTTAATTCATTTTTTCCATTGAAATATGCAGTTCAACTTGAACTTTTCAAATTGTCTATGAGTTCCCGCATTTTTTAAAAACCAAATAAAAAACAAAGAATTAAATTTGATTAAAAAAGGGCCATCCTGAAAAAGTGATTTGAAATTTGGACTAAGGATTTGACAATACCACATTTTTACGTTCAGGTTCTGATTTTACAGTAGCGTGGGAAGGAAGACGTAGAGGCAGTGCTGGCCTGGGGGGTCTGGGATTGGGTGGGTGGGGCTGGAAGATGGGGGTAGTGGTGGCAGGGGTAGGGGTACGAGGATTTTGTGTGATGGTCGTCATATACCGCTTGTCATATTCCTTGTCTATCATGGCTTGATTGGCTGGTAGGTGGCTGTGGCATAGGATGGGAGGCGCTTATCCTTACATGATTGTTTGCCCATGTTCACATGGAAAACCATTTGTGCTAATAAGTCAGCCACCATTTGGTGACCAAAGAGAGAATTGTGGTTGAGGACCCCAAGATAGAGGTCATTGAAAGCCTGAGGGCAGTACTCCTGTACTGTGTCTCCAATGTTGAAGAAGACGTCATCACCCAGATGGATGTCTGCGTGGCCGGCAGGGTAGACTGAGGTCTGGTGCCCGTGTTACTGGATGGCCTTGAGGGCGGTGGAGCTACCCTCTATCTGATGGCTCAAGAAAACCCAGTGCTTGAATTTGAGCCATCCCAGGAGTTGAGTAATCCACTGAGGATGTGGCTTTACTTGTAGCCATTAGTGAAATCTGGGTTGTCCAATAATAGACAGAACCCTTGGCTAAAACAGCCAGAAATGCACCAATGAAGTTCCACTTCTTGACCTTCTTCCTTCCTTTTTGAGTGGCAGCTCTTCCTTGCTTGCCAAAATCATCAAAAGCTATTGATAGCTTATAGTAGGAAATGAACATGACGTCATCTGTTAGACTAGTCAAGCATTGGACCAGGGTTGATTCAATGTCAGGATCATATGGGGAATCCTCAGTGTCATCCCATTGGTTGCCGGCAACATTAGTCAGTACACAGACTGACGCCACCTTCCCATACATCCAGAGTGCACCATGCGCTCAGACACCCAAATGCCATGATGTGCAAGTTGCTTCTGGACCTGGGTCAAGAGAAGCTTGGGGTCCTGTGGTGATCCACATGTGTGCTGTTTTGTAGGCAAGGGTTGATTTGGCTTCAAATAAAGACAATATGCTGAAGAGTGACAATGTGTGGTTAGCTGGTGGCACTGTAAACTAGTAGGTAACATAGGGCTACTAGGGGTAAGTAGGGTGATCCTAGTAGGTAACCTGGTCTACTAGGGTAAGTAAGGCCTGCCTGGTAGGTAACATAGGACTACCAGGGGCAGATGGTGCCTCCACCTAGCAGGAGAAATTGGCTGCTTTGGGCTATAGTGCTTCACCTCGCAGGGAACTGTGGCTGCGGAAGGGTGAAGACTGAAATAGAAAGCAGGTTACTTTTTCTGTCTGGGGGAGAGTAGGTTTTGGACCCCTGGCGGGTAGCACAGGCTGCCAGGGAGGGGGAAAGCTGTGAGAGCTCTACGTACCCTAATACGCTTACAGGAGGTCTGTGAGCAAGCACCCTACCTAACAGACTGGTAGGGTGTCCTCGTTTATACCCCTATGGGAGCTTTGGGGGAACCCAGACTGAGCATTGGAGGGTATAGACTTGCTCAGAGGTGTCACCAAGGCGGCTTGCTTGGGGAAGCAAGCTGCAGAACTTGGTGTGATCAGGCCTCTGGGAAGTAGAACTGATTACTCTGCAACTGAAAGCCCAGACTTAATCACCTGGGTGAGTAAAGACAACACATAGACATTGACCTATGGTTGAATGGCCTAAGTGGATTGCCACTTGCAAGGGCCCAGTCAAACACCAGTTCAATGTAGACTCATGCCTTGGTCTACAAGTTCTGGTAATGGGGACTGAGATAAAGAACCAGGGCGGCTTGCAGAATTAACAGAGAAAACTAGCAGGAGGGACTGTTTGGTCACATTGAAGGCTAGTTAGTGAACTGTTAATTCATATTTAATTGTGGAAACCAATATGGTTCAGTGTGTAGAAGGAACAAAGGAGGTTCCTAGTGAGGATTTGTTGAGGAACTGGTTGAGGAGAAGTTGAAGGACAGGAAGATTTAAGATGCAGGACTAGCTGATCAAAAAGAAGGATGGCTAAAGGACCAGAAGTTAGTGTTGAAGAACTGAAAAGCTGAGAGGATGAACTAGCCAGACTGGATGCAGAAGCTAGAAGAGCTGATTTTAGTGACTTTTGAGAGAAAATATAGATAAAAAGAAGCAGTTAAAGAATAGTTAAATACTTCCTGATTATTATTAAAAAAGGATTGAAAATCATATTAAAAAAAAGAAAGAGAAGTAAAAATAACATATAGTTTGTTAGAACTATATTTTATTTTAAAAGGAAGGATTGAAGAGGAAATAGGCCAGAAAGAAGCTGGAAGAAGAATAGAGAGACTGTAAGGGCAAAAGAGCAAATTTTTCCAAGAACAACTAGGAGAGGCAAAAGGACGATCCACAAGCAGGTTCAAAGTTGCAAAACGTTGAAAGAAACACAGAGAAACACGGAGAAACGTTGAAAAATTGAGGGGTCAAAATTCTCCTAAGTAAAACATATGTGGAAGCGCTTGATATTTGCCAGGGAAACGTGACAGGAAGTACAGCAAAACCGTTTTAAACGCAAATCAGTTGTTTACCTGGAGCAAGACAGCCTTGGTTTTGAACCAGGGTCAAGGACAGGTCATCTGGGGAAACCTTTTTGGCAAACCCGTTGAATTGAGGTGTATGTTTGGCTGCAAGCCAAAGTCTATTTGATCAGTGTTTTGAGGGCTTTAACTTAAGAGTTAAAGCCTAAAAAATGAGGAGCAGAAGAAGAAAATTCAGGTCTTTTAAAGGCTGAAGTAAGTTCTAAAGTTTAATATATTATAGAAGAAGAAAAACGGGATAGTTTAAGCTTTGAAGAACCAGAGTTCTAAGAGAGGTTTTTAGTCTGAAACAAGGGACTATAAAAGGGAGAGCTATATGAGACTCTTGAGGGACTGGATCAAGTGGATTATAAAGGCCACAAAAGCTACATAAGGAGCCAAAGACCAAGAATAGAAAGCCAGAGCTGGAACAGACCGCAGGAGCCCAAGATTAGAACACAGGAGCCCAAGACTAAGGTGCAGGAGCCTAAGACCAAAGTGCAGGAGCCGTAGACCAAGGAGCAGGAGCCAAAGACCAAGTACAAGGAGTCCAAGAAATTGATAAAGGACTCCAAGTATTGGTACCAACCCCTCATTATTCCCTATCCCAAGGCCATAAATCAGAAGGTTTCTAAGGGGATCTTCCTTCTGACTGTGAATAAAGCGCCTATTACGACCCCTATCCAAATTTCCCGCATTAGGAAAAATATAAGTCCCATGAGTCAATCACCCCACATTCTCTATTCTAGCCTAGGGGACAAGGAATCCTATTGCCTAAGTTGTATGAAGTTTGCCTCTAGTAAGTCTGCCCAGGAGGAGTGGGAGAGGGTGATAAGGCATTTGGAAATGACAAATAGAGAAAGAGAGTTCATTGGGGGAGAGTTTGCAAGACTATTACAGGATTGATATCAGCCTACAGAAGGGCTGGCTCCTGCTGAAGTACAAGTGTATGGTGGAGACGCTTGCCTGGTGATCAGGAAGGTACTGGAGGAGCTTGCTCTTATTCAGGCCAAGTATAAGCTCCTAACCAATCATTCACCACTGTTGGAGAATGACAACTCCTCCAAGCCGGTCCCTGGCTATGACCCAGGACACACTTTGGGGACTGGTGACCAGGAACCCCACAGGTCCCGCTGCAGGAGGTCAAGCATAATTGGGTACACCTTGGTGATTTGGGACTTGGGGGCCTTCTTGGGCTTTTTGGCTGTCCTGATCAGATTCCCCTTATTCATTAAGTTATTGAATTCCCGGATTATTGTGACTCGGGTGAATTGCAATTGGGTTGCAATCTGATCCCAGGAGAGACCCTGCAGGTTCAGGGCCACAATTTCCTGGATAATTTGGGCAGTAATGATTCTGCATTTGGGGTGCTGGGCTGGGGGAGCTAAAGCCTGATTGGCTGTAGAGAGGGCAGGTTGGCTGGTGGCAGGAAGTTGTTCCAACACAGGGTTGCTTTCAGGATACCAAGAGTACTGCAGAGCTCCATCAGGTGAGGGAGGAGTTGAAGCAGGTACTGGCATGGCCCACCAGATGATGGGACCTAACTTTACCATATATGAAAGGGCCTTCCCAGTCACAGCCCAAGGCCCAGCCGCTGGCAAGGCAGAGTCAATCAATCCTGTGAGCACCAGATAAGGCACTCTCAGGAATTGACTAATCTGGCCAGTGGCATCAGAGGTGGGTGGGGTTGAGATAGTTGGTTTGAGTGTTGGGGGTGGTTCCATAAGGACCAGGTAGGCAGAAGGATTGTTGTATTTTCCGTTGAAGATCAAAGGGTAGATGGTAATTGCTTTGCCATCACAGACAATTTGGTAGGGTTCCTTGGGTGCGTTTGGGCGGGTCTACTACTGCAAGTCTTCCAATGTCCAGGGTTTGTGGTCAGGATTTAAGGGATACTCAGTGAAGTGCACAGGACCAAACAGAGCATTGGGAGGGCAGTAGTAGTTAAAGGCTTTGGTTTTGTCAACTAGAGTCTGGCTATCTATCCCAGGAGATGGGTGCTGATGCTTTGGTGTATGCAGATGGAAGAGTATTAAAAATATGCATGGGATTAGATTGGTGAATCAAAGGTTCATAACAACTTTATTTGGTAAGTATGACAATACAGAACTTTTTCAAGTGCTTCTGATTTATATAATTACTCACATGTAGGAGCCTCTGGGCATTCTTCTGGTGCTATCTGTGTGGCAAGGCTTGGTATCTCAGGTTCTGCTATTTAGTTGGCTGCTTCATGGTCATTTTTGGGGGTTTCAGAAACAGTTGTTTGGCTTTTTGGTGGTCCATCTTGGCTTGGCTGGCCATTGGTTCTGGCAGGATTAGCTTCTGGGGTCATGGGGTTTTCCCAATTCAATCACCATTTTTGGAATGGCTTGAAAGGCTTTTCTGAGCCCAAGGAACTTGATTAAAAAAGGGGTCCTCAATTGGGGACCCCAAATTACTTAATGGAGAGCTGGCTTGATCTTGGTTTACTGGACAGCTAAAAATAGCCTGCCCAGGCCCAGCCAAACCCACCAAGGCTTGGGCGTAGCTTTTGGGGCCCAGAACAGGCCCCTCAGCTGCCACCAGGGCAGGAATGATTCCTGTACCTGGATTTTCTTTGAAAATTAAAAATCTAGGTGCAGGCAAGTCTCCCCTGCCTGCTAGCCCCGCCTGGTGGCTAGGAGCAGGTTTGATTCCCGCCCAGGGCCTCAAATCTGTTACTTTTGTAACACTATCCCCTTCTAAATTGGACTTGGATTTCTTCTTCTCCCAATATTGGAAGATGGCATCAGCTGCATTGGTAGGATTGTCAGCTGGTTCCCAGGTGCTTTCCTCAGGCAGGTATCCTAGCCATTTGACGTAGTACTGTGACTTACAGTAGTGGATGTGGTTGCCATGTATATACTCTACTTTGTGTTCAAGGGATCTCCCTACCAGGATGGGTGAAGGGGCAGTCTTCAGTTTCTGGTGGGGTAGGGAAGTTATGTCCTTTTTGAAAAGCAAGGATCAGTGAAATACGTCATTTATTTTCCAGGTGTTAGGTAACTTCAGACAGTAAGCTACTTTGCCTACTTGGGCTGTGATCTGGTAGGGGCCGCTTCTTTGATGAGATAACTTCCAGCATGGGACATTTAGGGGTATGTTTCTTGAGTCTAGATAGACCTTGTCCCCAATCTCTAGTGGCTTTCCAGGGGTGTGTTTTCTATCAGCAAAGGCTTTGTAAGTCTGTACTTTGCAGGTTAGGTTTTGGGAGCAGGTCATCTGGGTTTTGTGGATATGTTCATCCAGGTTCTACCTGCTTTATTAGACTCCTAGTTCCCAATCTTGGGGTCCCAAGTGGGGTCAAATCTGTAATTGGCTTTGAAGGGAGACATCACGGTAGATGCGTGATCTTTGCTATTGTACATGTATTGGGCTGTGGATAATAGGTCTTCCCAGTTGTCTTGATTGTAGTTTGCATAGCATTGGACGTACTGTTCCAGAATCTGGTTTACTTTTTTGGTTTGGCCGTTGGTCTGGGGGTGGTACAAAGTGGACACACATCTTATGATTCCTAGATCTTTCATCACTTGCGCCCAATAATGAGATGTGAACTGTGGTCCTTGGTCTGTCACTATTTCTTCTGGGGTTCCGTGTTAGGTGAGTATTAGGTCATGAAAGTGTCAGATGGTTTCAGTTGCAGTGCTATGGGTAGTGATGGGGACAAAGTAGGCCATTTTGGTGAAACAGTCAACCATCACTAGAATTATGTTGTAGTCTTTGGAGGGTGGGAGTTCAACTATGTAATCCATGGATACTGATTTCCAGGGGCCTGAAGGGATGTCTAGGGGGCAGAGGAGGCCTTCTGGCTTAGAGCATCTTGTTTTGGTGCGCCCTCATGTCTCACAGCCCTCAATGTAGTTGATAACATCTGTGTCTATCTTGGGCCACAGGTAATTCCTTTTGATGCTTTGAAGGGTTTTGTGGCGGCCCAGGTGGCCGCTAGTTCTGAGTTGTGATAGTCCTTCAGTACAGAAATCCGAGATAATCCTTCTGGTACATAGATTCTTCCTCAGAACAGTAGGGTGGTTCCTTTTAGTGAGTAACCTCTTTTGTACATGGGGCTGTCTAGTTGTGTTGAGAGTTCTGGAACCATGGTCTTGGCAGCAGGGTCCTTTGCCTGGGCTTCTAATACATCCAATTTCTTAGCAACAATTTTCAGGTAGTTTAGCTGTATTCTTTCACTGGTTGTATCCCACAGGGTATGGGTGTTGTGATCTGTCAACTTGGTGGAGGACAGGATCAGGTCAGCTCTTCTACTTAGGGCATCTGGGACAATGTTTACTTTGACAGGTTTATAGTAGATTTCTAGTACATAGTCTGCTAGTTCTAGAGCCCATCTCGCTTGTTGTTGGTTAAGCTGACGTAGTTTGAAGAAGTAAACCAAGTTTTTTTGATCTGTTGGGACCTTTACTGGGTGCTCAGCGCCGCATAGGTATCTGCGCCAGTGCTTCAAGGTCTTCATTATAGCTATCATTTCTTTATTGTATATAGGATAATTTCCTTTGGCAGGGATCATCTTTTTGGAGTAATATTCTACAGGATGTAGCATACCATCCCCTTTTTCCTGAAGAAGCACCCCTCCCAGGGCAAAGTCAGAAGTGTTGGTTTCCAGGATGAACGGCTTTGTGTGGTCAGACATGGCCAACACAGGCGCAGAGGTGAAGGCTAACTTCAGGGCTTCAAAGGCAACAACACAGTTGGGGGTCCACTCAAACTGGACTTTTTCTGAGCAAAGGTGGGTCAGGGGCAGAGTAATCTGAGAAATGTTTTTATGAAATCTCTACAGTAGTTTGTTAGCCCCAAGAAACTCCTAACGTCTTTCTGACAAGTGGGGGTGGGCCAAGCTGTGACTCCATCCACTTTATCTTGGGCCATGGCAAATCCACCAGCTTGTACTACGTAGCCCAATAATTCTACCTCAGGTTGGTAGAGTTCACACTTCTTGAGTTTGACGTGAAGGTTGGCTGCTGCTAGTTTCTCTAATATGAGGTCCAGGTGGCGGAGGTGATCTTCATGTGTTTTGCTATATATCAGGATGTTTTCAAGGTATACCACGCAGAATTGGTCAAGGTATTCTCCAAGGACTGAGTTAATCATCCTCTGGAAAGTACTAGGGGCATTGCATAGCCCAAAAGACATGACCAGGTATTCATAGAGACCATATCAAGTTTTGAAAGCTGTTTTGTATTAATTGCCTTCTTTGATTTGGATTTGGTTAAAGGCATCTTGGAGGTAAATCTTAGAGTATACTTGTTCCCCAGTCAAGATGTCACATAGGTCATTGGTATTAGGTATGGGTGTGGGGTTCCTGGTCACCAGTCCCCAAAGTGTGTCCTGGGTCATAGCCAGGGACCGTCTTGGAGGAGTTGTCATTCCCCAACAGTGGTGAGTGGTTGGTTAGGATATTGTACTTGGCCTGCATAAGGAAAAACTCTTCCAGTACCTTCCCAATTACTAGGTGGGCATCTCTACCATATACTTGTACTTCAGCAGGTGCTAGCCCTTCTTCAGGCCAATACCAATCCTGTAACAGCCTAGTAAATTCAGTTCCTATAAACTCCCTTCCTCTATCTGTCGTTTCAAGATGCCTAGTCACCTTCTCCCACTCCTCCTGGGCAGACTTACTAGAGGAAAATCTCCTGCAACCTTGGCAATAGGTTTCCTCCTTCCCTTGGCTAGGGTAGAAGATGTGGGGTAATTTACTAATAGAGCTTATATTCTTCTATCACGGGAAATTTAGGCAGGGGCCATAATAGGCTTTTTATTCACGGTCAGAAGGAAGATCCCCTTAGAAACCTTCTGATATAAGGCCTGTGTATAGGGAACAAAAAGGTTTTGCCAATACTTGGAGTTCTTTAACAATCTCTTGGACTCCTTTTAATTGGTCTTAGGCTCCTGCTCCTTTGTCTTAGGCTCCTGCGCTTTGGTTTTGTGCTCCTGCACTTTGGTCTTGGGCACCTGCGCTTCAGTCTTGGGCTACTGCGGTTTTTTCCAGATCAGGCTTTCTTATCTTGGTCTCTGGCTACTTCTGTAGTTCTTGTGGCCTTTGTAATCCACTTGATCCAGTCCCTCAAGAGTCTTAGATAGCTCTCCCTTTTATAGCTCCTTGTTTCAGACCAAAAATCTCTCTTATAAATCTAGTTTTCAAAAGCTTAAACTATCCAGCTTTTCTCTCTCTATAATATATTAAACTTTAAAAATTACTTCAACCAATGAAAGTCCTGAATTTTCTGCTTCTGCTCCTCATTTTTTAGGCTTTAACTCTTAAGTTAAAGCCCTCAAAATACTGATTAAATAGACTCTGGATTGCAGCCAATCATATGCCTCAATTCAATGGTTTTACCAAAAGGCTTTCCCAGATGACTCACTCTTGACTATGCTTCAAACTTGAAGCTGTCTTGCTCCAGGTAAACAACTGCTCCGTGTTGTCAGGAATATTCCTGACATAAACCAAATACTGATTGAAAGGAAAAGTTGGGGAAAGATAGCTGAACCCCCAATTCAAGGGGCAAAAATTATTAAGGAATTTCCTCCCTTATTAGGGGAAAATAAAAATAAAGTTGGGGGAAAACTGGATCTTTGTGGGCACTGGACTAATTTATCATCCGGGCAGGCACCCACCGCACAGACACCCGCCACGCCCGCCAGTACCCAGGCAGGCACCAGCGGGCCCTCCAGCCTCCTGCCACCCAGCCAGCTGCCAGCCCACCCGCTCCCCAGGCCCCAGCCGGCTGCCTGCCACCCACCTGGGTCCCAGGGCCCACCCTGCAACCAATCAGAAATCCCCCTGGAGTACAGCCAATCAAAAAAATCCCTGAAAACAAGGAAAAATTCAGAAACCAAAATTTCCCCTCCAGAAGAGGAAGGGAATAATGATTCAGAGTTTAAAAATAAGTTTGCAACCAACCAATTAGGTGCTAAGTTACAGACCACATGGGCAAGGACAAACTCCATCCAAACAATGTTCTTGAAACCAAAATAGCTTCTGAAAAGGAATTGATTCACATCCCTCACCTAGCACCAGAGCAACATGAAATTATTGGTTCACCTCAAGAACTTCCCAACCAGCCACAGATAGCAGAAGAACAGGAATTTGACCATCTTACCAAGTCCCAATTGCTATCCCTACCTTCCAAACTTCTGGGATTTCCCATCCCCTGTTTTCCCCTCCCAATTGCAAATCTTTGCACAGGGGAAAGTACTATAAATAAAGGATCCCACCTCAGTAATAGCTTGTGCTATTATTGAGATTAATACCCTCAATAAAAGTGAAATTCAACTTATAACTTAAGTCAACTTACCAATTAGCCCCAGCCAACCTCCCTCCAATCCAAGGAAGATGAACCATCTCATCTTCACAGCTGTGCTCACAGCTTGCCTTGGGATTGGAGGCTACCAACTAGGGGTAAGAGTTTTTTGGGCCCTCCCCAGATGGACTAGGTCATGACCCTCACTACAATCCTGGTCAACTGAACTCCTGCCAGACTAGACCCTGGCCTCCCCTGGTGTCTCCACATTCTACACTCTCTATTGTGATGTACACCTTCATGTACTACTTTGTAACCTACTTTGCCGGGAGCTTTGGAAGATACAACATACACACAAAGGTCTTCTGCTGGTTGATGATTGTATATCCAATTGTTACTGCCTCAACTGGATTCCAGTTTGCCAACCTGTTGCCATACATACTGCAAGTGGTACCCACAGTTTTGGGGTATTACAGCGTTTTAACTGTTTTGCCATGATTCCCATCACGTTTCCTCAGTGAATCTTGAGCGCTTTGGCATATGTTTTTCTTAAGCATATTTCGACCCCTTGATTTTACAATGCTTCTCTGTGTTTCCCCGTTTTTTTCTCAAAAATTTTGCAACTTTGAACCTTCTTGCTGCTTGCCCTTTTGCCTCTCTTAGTTGTTCTTGGCAAAATTTACTCTTTTGCCCTTACAGTTTCTCCGTCCTGTTTCTGGCCTCTTTCTTGCTTCTTTCTGATTCAATTCCCATTTAATAAATTTACAGTTTTAACATACTGTAAACCATTTTATCTCCTCTTTATTTCTGTACTTATTATAATTAATTATTTTCTAACATATTTTGGCAGCATTTAATTATTATTTAACTGCTTCTTTCTATTTATATTTCTTTTTTTAAAGACACCAAAATCAGCTTTTCCAGCCTCTGCATCCAGTCTGGCTAGTCCTTCCAAGTCATCTTCTGGTCCTGCACTCACATCTTCTTGGTCCTTCTGCCTGTTCTTCAACCATATCTCTCAGCTTATTGATTCAACCAGAAATCAGTCCATCTTAGCTCAAAGAAAAGCTCCTTTCCAGTCTTAACACAGCCTTCCAGTCCTCTACTTACAGCTTATCCTCAATAGAAACCACCTTGATTCCTTCTGCACAACAAACCATTTTGGTTTCAAAACTTCAATATGGACCAACAGTCCCTCAATTAGTTTTAACTGTGATCAAACAGTCCTTTCTACTAGTCTTTTCTGCTAATCCTGTGAAACACCTTGGTTTTTTATCTTAGTCCCTGTTACCAGAACCTGTAGACCCAGGCATGAGTCTACACTGAACTGGCGTTTGACTGGACCCTTGCAAGTGGCACTCCACTTAGGCCATTCAACCATAGATCAATGTCTATACATTGTTTTTACTCACCCAGGTGATTAAATCTGGGCTTTCAGTTGCAAAGTAATCAGCTTTACTTCCCAGAGGCCTGATGTCATGAATGACATTTCAATACTTGTATTGAAAACCCAGGAGTCAAACCCCAGTTCCCTGAAGGCGGATTGGACCCCCCAGAACGGTCCAGGACCCGCCAATCTGTTAAGTCACAGACTCAAATTGTTAAGTTGCCCTGCAACCCGCTGGCCTAATACTGAGGATTCCCCAAATGGTTGCCAGATTACCGCCAAACTGGTGCCACTGGAGACCCATACCTACGCAGGAAATGCAGTCTGCCTAAAGGAGGTTGGGAAAAGACCTGCTACTAGCCCTGCCAACAAACACCAGCTGTTGCCAGTCTCCAATCCAGAAAAGGTATTGCAATTGGTCAACTCAGGTGACATGGTGAACAACAGCAGCAAAACAAAGCACTGCCATTCTGTTCCCCAGAGCCAGTCCAGCCAAGAAACTCCAAACCGGCGCCACTGAGGGCCCAGACCTACGCAGAAGCCATGGATTGGGCAAGGTCCACTACTAGCCCTGCCAATAAGCACCAACTGCTGCCAGTCCCCAGTCCAGAAAGAGGAATGCAATTAGCCCGCTCAGGTGACATGGTGAACCAAAGCGGTGAAATTAAGCATTGCCACTTCTGTTTGCCAGAGTGTACCCAACCAGAACCTGATGCCCTCCAGACCCTAAGCCAAGATCCATGCCCTACTGGCAAACTGCCCATGGACCTGAAGCCTGTGAAAAGCAAAGAAGCAAAATCACATGGTATAAGAACGCTGGCAGTGTGGTGATGACCACATTGTCATTTTCAATAATAAAGTTTATGAACCTTTGGTTTGAAAAAATTCTACCCTATCTAGTCTTAGTGATCTTCCATCTTAATTCCGGCCAAGTAGACAACCAGGCTGCTGCCCCTCCAGAGACCAACCTGCCAAACCGCCCCAGACATTATACTGTTCCCCAGGAGCCCCCTTTGGACCTGTGCACTTTACTGAATACCCGCCTAACCCGGCCTATTAAGAGTACAACTTGGAAACCATCCTCATTGCCAACCCATTGGCAAGGACTAGAAGTACCAAATACATAGGACACAAAGGAAAGAAGATTGAGATACTGCCTTTATTGTTCAAGGACAAGTACAACTACCTACCAGCGTACTTTGTTCCCATGACTCTGCCATTAACCCCAAGACCAGACCACCCACTGGAACCTACCGCCGCAGCCAAGACCACCTCTACCCAACTGTTTGGAGTACTCTACATTACTTTGACAGGATTGGTGGATTCCATGGTCCCCAAATCCAGACCCTGGTCCTTACTTGGGCAATCTGTATCTTACATTATCAAGTTAGCACCCATTCTATGGTGGGCCTTACCCGCTGGCTTGGCCGCACCTCACCCCAAGCCGCCCAATGCCTCTACCTATGACTGGCTTCCTGACACCTGATCACACCAAGTTCTGCAGCTGCTTCCCCAAGAAAACTGCCTTGATGACACCTCTAAGCAAATCTATGCCCTCCAATGCTCACTTTGGGTCCCCCCAAAGCTCCCATAGGGCATAAACAAGGACACCCTACCAGTCTGTTAGGTAGGATGCTTGCTCACAGACCTCCTGTAAGTGTATTAGGGTACGTAGAGCCCTCAGAGCTCTTCCCCTCCCTGGCAGCCCGCGCTACCCACCAGGGGTCCAAAACTTACAGCCAGAGCAGCAAAGACCACTCATCAGGCTGGATCACTCCCCACCCCAAACAGACAAATTTCCCTGCTGGGCTATCTCATTCTTCACCCCAAGCAACCACAGTTCCCTGCTGAGTGAAGACCTCTAGCCCACTAAAGCCAATATCCTCTGCTGGGTGGAGAGCAAAATCAGCCCCCTAGTAGTCTCACCTCCTACTAGCTAGGCCTTACCTTCCCTAGTAGCCATCCTTCCCTACTAGGCCTCTACCTGGAACCAACCAACAACACATTGTCAATCTGGAGCATAGCGTCTTTATTTGAAGCCAAATCAACCCTCGCCTGCAAAATCTCTTACATGTGGATCATCACAATGGGGTATCAGTTTTTTACTGTGATTTTGCACTAGCTTCTGGTAGTTTACACAAGGGCTCAATTCCCCATCTTTCTTCCCAACAAATAGTAAGGGAGAAGAGCATGGGGCCTTTTAGACTTGGATGAATCCTTTCTTGGTCATATCTTCAATGTACGCTTTCAAGGCCACTTGTTCTTTGTGGTTGCAACTATAAATGGGTCTGTGGCTGGGTTGTGTATCACGGAGTAAGTCAATGGCGTGGTCATAGATATAGTGTTCATGTAGTTGAGTTGCCGCCTCTTTGCTGAAGACCCTGGCTCATTTATTGAGGGCTGAGGGCAGCTTCCCTGAGCATGGGTCCAATAGAAAGGTCATGAGTTTGGTGGGGGTACTGTGTGTGGGCTTGGCTGAATGGGTACAGTGTTGGGGTTAGGTCCCTTTCCCAGGGTTACAGTTTGGTCACAGTAGTTCAGGATTGCACCATGCTTGTCAGCCCAGGAGTCTCCAAGTATCAATGGGTGTGGTAATCCTTTCAACAAGATAACAGACAAGGGGGAAGTGTTTTTCCCAATCTTCAGCTCAAGGTGTTGGTTACATTCTTGGCCAATGTCAGTTGAACCGTTTCCCATAGTGACTTGGAATTGAGTATCTGAGGGGGTGAGTCCCAACTTGGACGCTAATGCGGGGTCAATGAAGCTTTCATCAGCCCCTGTGTCTAAGAAAGCCTTTTTGTGAAATACTTACTTCCTACTTCTAGGGTCACTATGATATACTTATAAGACTGGGAGGTAGTGTTTAATTGGGCAAGGGAGCCTGAAATTTGGTTTCTTCTGGGACATGCCCTGTTCTGGTGCCCTGCTTCATGGCAGTGGAAACACAACCCATCTCTGTAATGTTGTTGCAACTCCTTGGGTGTCATGGCTGGTCTGGCTGCAGTGGGGCTTCTGGCCACCCAGGGTCCATGGGGGTGGCGCCATGAGTTTCTTGGTTTAAGCTTAGTCCTTTGCAGACACAATCAGTTCTTCTAACCCAATTGTGGGGGGGTGTTCAAGGAGGTCCTTTAACCCTGGTTTCACGCCTTTTCTGAATAAGATAGCAGCCAATTTGTTGTCCAGCATAGCACAGGTATGTAGTTTGGTGAACTCTTCTACGTTTGTCTGAAGTGGGCGACTGTTTTGCTTGAACTCCAACAGAGTCATGAAGGCAAAGTGACAGATATTCTGGTCCTCTCCTGTGGCCATTAGCTCAGCCTCAAATCAAGCATAGTCTAAGCAAAACTCTAGGTTGTTGGCAGTGGCCTTGCCAAACCAGTCTAAGGTATCCCCTGTTAGCATGGATGCTACTCCCAAGACTTTGACTGTGTTGTTGGGGGTAGACAGCGGCATTGGCTAGGAAGTGTAGTTGCAGTACCAGCATGGCTCTTATAGCTTCCTCTAGGTTGAGCTTGCCCATCTGAGACATGGTCACATTGGAGGTGGTTTGGTTCACAATGACGTTCTGTACTTGGGAAGAGATTGCTGCGGTTGGGTCTTTGCTCTCTGGAGCATCCTTGGAATCATCCAAGGTCCAGGTTGTTCTCTTCCATATGGAGGATATTTGGTATGATAGCCACAAATAACAGTAATAAGTGATAATCATAAAAACAAACATACAAGTAGCCCCAAGTGCTTATTACATCTTGGGGCCCAGGTTACCAAGTTTGGGGTGGATTGTCATAATGTCAGGATACCAAGAGTACCGCAGAGCTCCAGCAGGCAAGGGAGGAGTCAAAGCAGGTACTGGCATGGCCCACCAGATGATGGGACCTAACTTTACCATATATGAAAGGGCCTTCTCAGCCACAGCCCAAGGCCCGGCCGCTGGCAAGGCAGAGTCAATCAATCCTGTGAGCACCAGGTAAAGCACCCCCAGGAATTGACTGTTCTGGTCAGTGGCGTCAGAGGTGGGTGGGGTTGAGATAGTTGGTTTGGGTGTCAGGGGTGGCTCCATGGGGACCAGGTAGGCAGCAGGATTGTTGTACTTCCCGTTGAAGATCAAAGGGTAGATGGTGATTGCTTTGCCGTCACAGACAATTTGGTAGGGTTCCTTGGAGGCGTTTGAGCGGGTGTACCACTGCAAGTCTTCCAAGGTCCAGGGTTTGTGGTCAGGATTTGGGGGATACTCAGTGAAATGCACAGGGCCAAATGGTGCGCTGGGTGGACAGTAGTAGTCAAAGGTTTTGGTTTTGTCAACTAGAGTCTGGCTATCTATCCCAGGGGATGGGTGCTGATGCTTTGGTGTATGCAGATGGAAGAGTATTAAAAATATGCATGGGATTAGATTGGTGAATCAAAGGTTCATAACAACTTTATTTGGTAAGGATGACAATAAAGAACTTTTTCAAGTGCTTCTGATTTATATACTTACTCACATGTAGGAGCCTCTGGGCATTCTTCTGGTGCTATCTGTGTGGCAAGGCTTAGCATCTCAGGTTCTGCTGTTTGGTTGGCTGCTTCATGGTCATTTTTGGGGGGTTCAGGAACAGTTGTTGGGCTTTTTGGTGGTTAATCTTGGCTTGGCTGGCCATCGGTTCTGGCAGTATTGGCTTCTGGGGTTATGGGGTTTTCCCAATTTGATCACCATTTTTGGACTGGCTTGACAGGCTTTCCTGAGCCCAAGGAACTTGATTAAAAAAGGGATCCCCAATTGGGGACCCCAAATTACTTAAGAGAGGGAAGGCTTGATCTGGGCTTACTAGACAGCTAAAAATAGCCTGCCCAGGCCCAGCCAAACCCACCAAGGCTTGTGCGTAGCTTTTGGGGCCCAGAATGAGCCCCTCAGCTGCCACCAGGGTGGGAATGATTCCTGCACCTGGATTTGCTTTGAAAAGCAAAAATCCAGATGCGGGCAAGTCTCCCCCGCCTGCTAGCCCCGCCTGGTGGCTAGGAGCGGGTTTGATTCCTGCCTGGGGCCTCAAATATGTTACTTTTGTAACAGTTGCCATTCTGATTGGTTGGTTGGTGGACAACTTGTGTGAGGGTGGGTACAGGAGCAGGGGCAGAGCTAGACACTATGTGACTACTGAACAAGTTAAAGCCATAGGGGTTGGGGGTCAGGTATAGGTTGGCTTCCTTGTTGTCCGCCTCAAAGGCTTGAGTGTAGACGGGTGCATCCACGTTCTGAGCCTTGCCTCCATTGAAGCTGGCTTGGCTGCTGGCGCTGTCAAAGATATTGCTGTTAAAAACCATTGTAAAAAACCTAGGATAAAAATCACTAAAAGTAGAAGTTTAAAATTCTATGATTTATTTTTATTGTAATCAGCATTCCATATTTAGAAGGTTCTCAAACCTATTTTATAAAAATAAGGATCCATAAAAATGAATAAAATGCCTCTGTCCCTAAATTGGATGGCTGTTGATTGGCTGTTAAACTGTTATATTTCTATTTTAGGCTGCTCACACTACACATCTTGTGTGACTTCATTTTGTTTCATGCTTGTTGAATCTTGCTTCTAGATTGCCCAAATTTTGTTTCATTTTAGTCCTTCTATTGGTGCCTAATATGAATCCTGATTGGATTATAATATACTCTGGAATAGCATCCATTATCTCACTTGTTGTGTCAGTTCATTTTGTTTGTGGTTTGAACTACACTGCTTGATGTTTGATATAATTTTGTATAATGGGCTAGAGAAATTTTGTTTTTTGTTTGACAGTTCATTTATTAAGTGAAATTTTTTAAATTAATTGAATCCTGAATCTTGGGTGACTTGGATTTCATTCAAATCTGAAACTATTTTGTTTAAATCTGAGGTATTTTTGGTTGTTGCCATAGCTTTTAAAACTACTGTATATATTCTTAATTTTAATAATAAAGATAGAAGGTTCAACAGCTTTTTTTATACTATTTTGACTTTGGTGCATCTCCCTCTCTAGTAGGTGGATATCTTATAACATACTTCCCAGGGCCTTGAAGCAACTAGTCTGATTCATCCCTGAAGGCTAACCCTTAGTCAGTGTGAATTGCCAATACCATGCTGTAAAGGTTTCCCGCCATGTCCGCTTGGATATCGTTGCCAAGAGCCAAACACTGCACTCTTTAAGTTTCAGCCCATTATCTCCCACCAGATGACAGGCAGATGTGGATAAGTTTCAGAGGGATGTAAGGGGTTCTCTCCAAAACTTCTCAGCAAAACCAGATCCCCTAAGTCTAAGGACCTCAAAGTTTTGGGGTGGGAAGGTGTTCTGCCAATCATTTCTCTGCCGGCTGATTTTCTGTCAAGTTTGCTCTGGCTATGATCTTCATGAGTTTTTTTAACCTTGTAACCAATCAAAAATTTAAATTTACTTCAAACCAAATCTTTACCTTTTTAAAAGCCAGTTAAATTAAATTAAATCCCACCGCCAGAAAATAAAGTAAGGAAATTAAAAGTTTCAAAGAATAGCTTTTACAGAACAGCCTTTATTTATTTTGCATTTTTGATTGGTGCAAAGTTAAAAAATTTACATACAAAGAAAACTATAGTTGGATCAGATTTGACAGAAAACTGGTTGATGGAAAAATAATTGACAGGATGATTTCTTGCCCCAAAATTTTGCTTTGAATCCAACTTTGATATCCTTTTGGATGCTAGATATTGGATTCTACTCCAGAAGGGTCTGCTGCAACCCTAGTTCTGGAGCCTTTTTGGCTTTAGGCTACTGCTTTATGCCATCTTTTGAGTAACCAGATATCTCCTACCCCTAATCTATAGTGGTCTTCAAAGCTATGGTGTTAAGCAAAAGAACTCATCTCTAAGCAAAAAAGCCCATATGTAAACAAAATCAACACATCTCAGAGTGAAATAGAAGCGAACCCAGATCTCTTGTAAGTCAATATGAATTCATTGGGGTTTAATACTATTTGCATCTGAGTTTATTTTAATTACAGGTAAGTTATTTTCGCTTAGAGCTGATTTTTTTGCTTAGTGCCATAGCTTTAAAAACTATTGTATTTATAAATCTCAATTTTATCCTTAGCTTGGACTGAAACAAATGATACAGCTACTTGCTACAGACATAACAGTTACAAATCTAAGTTTTGGATTGAGAGTTGATTTGATTATAGAGGCTACGTACGACTAGCTTTGAAGTAGAAAGATAGAGTTACGCTAGTTACAAGCTGAATGGCTTGAATCACATTTCTTTGTCGGAGTGGAGTTTCAAGGTATTTACATGAAATATGCTATCTTACTTTTGAACTGAAGGCTTTGCTGGAGCTAAGTAATTCTTGCAGAATTAGCTTCTTTAGAAGAGTAGCTTTGGCTTTTTCTACCGTGTCATCAAAAAAGAAGGATGCCTTCATTTTTTGAGTGGCTTGGTTTGTAAGGCTTGCTTCGGGATCTAATACCAGCTGCACAGTGAGGATTCCCTAGCAGTCAGTAGGGGAAGATGGGTAGAGTACCTTTTTAGACAACTGAAAGCAGGTACGTCCAGCCAACATGCCATGGTGGGGCTTCAAATCGAAAAAGTCTCGAATGAAGTTCAAATCTAGATCGATGAACTCAGCCATCTCAGAATGTCCGGCCTCAGTTTCCAAAATAGCTCTATCCATTTGTTTTGATATCCCAATGTCAAAGTCCTGTGATTTGCCAAGAATTGCACCTGTGCCAGGGCTTGGGAATGATGTGCTAACAACGAGGCGATGCTGAAAATTAGATTACGCTGAAGGTTATATTACTAAAGCAAAGTCAGAGCATATGAACTCCCATTCTTCGCTGTGTATAGCTCCGGGAGCAATAGAACAAGGCGAGGTCTGAGCCTCCCCAGGAGCATTTTCACAACTTGTTTTGAGACCAAGACTGGAGGTTAGGAAAATGGGGCGGGGGAGAGATGATTCAGGAGACAGATCAGACTTAAGTTCAATCCTGTAGGTAAGCCCTAGAATTGGCAAGACACCCTCGTTGGATACGGAAACCTGGGCTTTGAAGCCATTATTATGAGATTGAGACAGGACATGTATTTTTAATCCATTGACAAGGAATTGCTCCATCACCTGAGACATGGTTTGGGACATTTGCATTGTCTGCTGAAGGCTGGAATTTAGAATCTAGCCTTGAATGAGTATACTTGGGCATGTTTTACTTGATACATGTTTGAAAAATTGGATTGTGTTTGAAGAACTGAAGCCTGCAACGCCGTAATCATATCCGCATTTGAGCTAAACCAATCTGATTAGTTCGAACTTAGCATTCCAACCATCAAACTTTAATTGCAAGTAATTATAGAAACAATTAATAATAAGCTTAGCTTAAAAACATAAAATCACAGAGACATACATGCATGCTATAATAATGAACTCAGATTAAACGTGAATTCAACAGCCAAATTCTTCTTTATTCACATCCTCTATATAGGCAGTCAAAAATCTAAATCAAATATAAATTTCTCTGTGGTTGTCTGATAGAGTATGCACAGCAAAGCCTCATATGGAATATCAACCAAACAAGCTTCACATAACTTCCATATTTTGAAACAAAGTAGTTCAATGCTTCATGGCACAGAAAATTTAAAGAATAAGCTATCAAAAACATTAGAAAATAAAATAAAAGAACTACAGTGCTCTGTGGGTTAGCTATTTAAGGATACTCTACTTAATAATAAAGAAAAATCACTATCCAATTTGCCGAGGTTGATTTTATGACAAACCAAAATCCTTTCATTGTGCATATCCTGGTAACTATGTAGTCTTTCCAAGTATTTTAAAGTTAAGTAATAAATAAAACATTAGTTTGCATGGAGCAAAATATATTTGAGATTTAGAAACGTGGCCAAAGAAAAGTTAATAGCTACCAAGTATTATAGATTTACAAAGAGATAAGAAAGGATAACAGCAAAACTTTTATCTGTTAGCAAAACCAACAGAAACTACACTCGCTTATATAATTACACATTTAGATCTAGGAATTTACCTTTGAGCGTCTTTTGTGTTATCACTAGGAGAATCTAAAGTTGGGTTAATTCTTGTTAAAGAAAACGACAACAGAAAACGTTCTCAGGTGGCCGAATTATTAAATAGCGACAAGCTGCTTTTAGCAGTAGAATCGATTGAAAACTTAAACCAAGACGCTGACTTGATTCGAAATAAAATCACCCAAGAAAAGATGCTAAGGCTGGGTTTAAATAGTCAATAAAACAGTTGTCTGAATGTTTTTGTGCACTTGCTTCTCAAGCTACTAAGAGGCTTGAAAAATTCGACGCTTTATTTTCTATGAAAGGGGCGAAAATAGTTTTCGCAAGAGAGCATAAGTAAAAAGAATGATTCGGCAAAGGTTGATGGAGTCTAAAGAATACCAAATAATAAGCTAGCCGTAACTAGATATTTTTAGGCTCTATAAAAATTCGCTCGACATTTATAACAAGCCCTGCAGTAAAAAGGTAATAAGGGGTTATGTCTGGTTATTAGAAACTTTTAACCTTTTTAGGCTGATATATAATAGTAAGTTTGTGTATTATTCCCATTTTAGGGTTTAGCCAAATGAAAGGTTCCTGGGGAAATTCAGAGAAAAAAGCGATATCAGTTGACAAATGGTTTATAAACAATAAGCTTTGGGGTTAAGGAACTTTAGCCATAAACTTTTGTTAGCGAGAATGAGCTTGAAAGCATCCAATATTTAAATATAGATAACTATTTAATTAGGGGGAAGCAACAGTAAGAAAAAATATTTCTTAGGTAGAATGGTTACTGAAAACTTTAAATAGAAGGATCACCTTCAATTTCTTCTCTTTCCTCCATTTTGTTTCCCCCTGACATAACAAGAGCGTATGAAAAAATAACCCTTGATTTGAAGACCCTATAAGCCAAGAAGCCAGCTACAACTTCAAGTTCGGTGATTTAAGTTCGACGCCGCCAAGCTCGATATTTAAATTTTGAAATAAAAAATGTGAAAGAATTTCAACAAAGAAAATATATATCCCAAGAGGTTTCAGACGAAACGATGCTTTAAAAAACCTGGTTTCAATCTTTTCAAAGGTATAAAACTTTCTTCGCAGAAGGACCCCATTTTTCTGAGCAAACTGCGACTTGGATGGGCTGCTCCTAGTATACACCTAACACAAAAGGTTTGCCGGCCCTAATTTTTTTCAAAATATTATTATTTGGGGCAGGTTTCTTAGGTCGAAGCTCCTTAGGTCGAAAGTGCAAGAATCGAAGTATCAAAGGTTGAAGTGCAAAAATCGATTTTCCGGAAGTTAACTTTGAAGCCAAAGAACAAGCAATCTCTAATATGAAATTATAAGTTCTAAAACTTCATATAGATTAAAGAGACCCCAAGTATTTTATTTCTGCAATAAAAATTATATGCTAGATAATAAAAAGTATTTAAATTATCTGCTCTTTAAAGAAAAGACAGCTTACTTTAAAAGCAAAATTACGCTAGAATTTATATGCAATTTTATTCAATAAAACATGGGATATAAAATTAAACAAAAAAGCTGATTTTAAATTTATTTAGAAATTTAAGTTTTTATTGTAATAGCATAAAAGTAACAGCAAGTTAAAAGCAATGCAAGTATTCATTTGGATCATCAGAGAACCTTTGCAATATTTTCACAATGAGTAAGCCAGTTAGAAAGGTTACTGGGGATGAGGGAGTTTTTTGAACTACATCAAAGCTGTTGAGATCCATCCTGGTCTGGGAAACACTTTGAAACCCATATAGAAACTCCTGATAGAGAGTTCTGTTGGTTGCCTGCTCAACTTTGAGTTTGTTGATCAGGACATTAAATTTTGGTTTCTTCACCCCAACACACATGGCAAACTTCCTGTGCCAGCCTTCCAAGGAAGAGGTAGTCTTAATGGTCTTATTCTTAACAAGCTTGGACCAGTTTCATCCAATTTTGTTCTCCTTTCTACCTTGGTATCTGCTCTCAAGTTTTACTATTCATTGGAATTCAAAGTAATCAACAGATGGAGCAAAGATAGCTGCATTGTCCTTCATGTACTTGCTCTTCTTAAAGGCCTCATATATCTTGATGGAGTCCTCTTTTCTCACCAAATTGATGGCAGAAAAAGAGCTTGCAACCAACTTGGGCTCCTGGGATATGGATCTAGTGACCTGTCTGTTGAGCTCAGTAAAGCTCTGGAGCTTCCTTCTAAGGCAATTCCTAAAGTGAAAGAAGCAGCCGTGAGGCTTAATATTAAATACTTCTTTGAAGGTGTTGGCCTGGTCAGGATCAAATTAAACAAGGAGGTGAGTATGATAAGGCTATGATGTCTTCTCATCACCAGTCTGGCTAGAGGTTTTTTGATTTCTTCTTCTTGGGGGTAGAGATGAGAGAGATAATATCCAATTTCCCCTTTAGTATTTCTAAGGCATGCAGAGAGTCATCCTCATCTTGCCCTGACATCAGAAATTAAATCTTTGGCAGAATCTTGTCATCATACTTCTTGCAGATGCACCAAAGCTGGGGAAATATCTTGGGACATGATGAAAAGGTCTCATCTGCCAACCACATATTGGTTGTCATCAATGTCTTCAGGTTCTTCTGGGTGGTATAGCATATTGTTCTCTTATGCTCATCAGGACCATTGCCATGAAGGAGAAACTGTTTGTCCTTAGAGGTGACTCTAAGCTTATTGGGTATATCCAGCTCTAGGAGGGAGGTAGCACTTCTTCCCACATTGTCAGACTTATGGCGGTTATCACTCACATACTTTTAGAGGGATCTAAAAGTTCCAACAGCTATCTCCTGAAAGCTGGTCAAATTGTGAAGGGTCCTAGTGACTATCTCCTGGGAGGTAAGTTCCCTGTTAAAAGGCTGCCTCTGGAACAGGTACCACTTTATAAGGCGCTGGTAAACCCCAGTTGGCTCCAGGCTGATATGATGATTGTTTAGCTTCTTGAGCTGGATGGATCCAGTGGTAGTAATGCAGACAGGCCCTCACACTTGCAGTGATGAATCACAGGTGCTTTTGCTCATCATTGTGCTTAAAGATAAGCCCATCATGATAAAACCCACTTTGCCCTGGGATGATATTATTGGGAAGAAGATGGGCAGGACATCTTGTAGTCAGATCTCCTCTTTGTGGTTGCATATATTTTGAACTTTTAAGATATCCCAGTGCTCCAGGCCATCCTCAGTTAGTGTAGCATTCCCAGAGCTGTACAAGTCTTCATGCTCTTCCTCTGAGATGTGGGGGTGTCTCTTTTTCATCCGCCTGTCTATAGAAAAACTTGTGCCCAGTTGGGCTCTTGAAGGGGCTGGGGGTAGCTTCCTCTTCGGAAGACTTCTTTTCTGGAGAGGGGGAAGGCTCAGGGGTCTTCTTGGCGGCCTTGGTGGGCTTCTTAATGATATTTTTGTTTGAATTCAGATAGGCTTATTACTTCTGAAAGGGGTGGCCTTCTTTGGGTTGATAGGAGTTGCTTTAGGGGTCATATAAATGGCTCAAAGTTAGTCTATTTTAGCTAGTAAAAATAGTATAAAAAATTAATAAAATCATCATTTTTTAACAGAATCTGAAAGCCAGAGTACTGTTTACTATATTTTTAAGGTTTATTATTTTTTAAAGTGGGAAAGTTAACTACATGATGCTTTCAAAGGAGTAAAAAGGGGGTTTTGATCAGACAATTAGGGAATTTTTATTATGGCACTTAAATCTTAACACTCCCTAAAAATAAGGAGGCACAGTGAAATATCAAATTAATTTAACATTTTTTAAAAGCTACCAAAAAGAGCAGTATTTACTAAACCTTTTAAAAGTTTAATCTAAATTAACCCAAAAGGCCTGAAACTTTGCTATGATTTAAAACTAGTCTTTAACCTTTAAAAAGCTAATTTTAAGCTTAAACCTTACTGTAGATTCAGAACCTAAAGGTAAAAATGTGGGATTGCCAAATTCTTTTGCGTGAACTCACCAAATTAATGGAATGTTTTCATCCTTTTATATAAAAAAGCAAGTTGTTCTGGGATGAAAATTACTCCATTAAGTTGGTGAGTTCACGCAAAAGAATTTGAAAATCCTGCATTTTTACCTTTAGGTTCTGAATTTACAGTATTTTGGATAAATATTTATGGTTTTTCAAAGTAGAGTTCTGGTTTGGTAAAAATAGACTTTAAATTTCTGCACTCTTGATTATAAACATCTATTGGAGTTTAGTTAATACAATATTAAACTTCAATCATAATATAAAATATATTGTTAGGCTAAATCAGTGCAATATGAATTTTGATTTTTAGCATTTTTGATTTGCACACTCTATCACTTCACTCAGTAAATCACTAAGTGATCAGATGAAATTTGTTTCTATCACCACTTTATTTTTTACATAATAAAACCACTAAAAATTTAATCAAATGATTTAAAGGTGAAATAATTCTTTATGGTATATTTTAGCTTATTTGGCTTATTATGTTATATTTCTGAAGCTTTTCTGATCATTTAAATAGTGAAAAAATTAATATTAAGTGATATTTTAATTTTTTGATTTTGGGGTCTCAAATATAGATTGAAGAGACTTCCAGGCTTCAATTTTTACACTTTTGATTTTGTCTCCTCTATTCAAAAGGGTGAGTAGAATCTATTTAAAAGTCAATCATAATTAAGGTGTTTTTAATTTGCATCAGTTTGGGAACTTTGAACTTGCTTTTTTGATTTTAGCTACTAATAAAAACACTCAAAAAAGTCAAATTTAAAATACAGTAGTTTTCAAAGCTATGATACTAAGCAAAAAGACTAATATTTAAGTAAAAATAACTCATCTTTAAGTAAAGTCAACTCAGATTTAAACAAAATCATAACATATCATAACAAGATAGAAATAAACCTAGCTCTATTGTAAATCAATAGAATTTTTTAATTCTATTTGCATCTGATTTAATTTTGTTTAAATCTTGGTTGATTTTTTTTACAGATTAGTAATTTTTTTAATGTCAAAACAGCAGGCTTGACCCGCCAGCCAGGTTCCAAGTAAGCGGGTTTGTGACCCACAATCTGATTATCCTGTCACTCAAAGTCAGACTAGGAAGTTGACTCAAAATTCCAAATCCAACAACATGAACAAATGATGATCCTTTACAGTGGATACCTCATTTCTGCGCTTGACTCATTACCAGGATCAAGCCACCCCCTTCACCATCCAACCAAGTGATCAACACCATCATGTTCCTGTTATCCATGACTCATATTAACTATATAATCATTATCTCTCAATAAAGAATATTATCTAGTTTCTAAATATTTTCCCCTTGTAACTCTGCTAAAACAGCACAGTTGCAAAATTAAATCTCAGTTTTTTGCTTAGTATCATAGCTTTGAAAACTACTATATTAAATTCTTTGCCAAAAAAGTTTATTAAAAAAGTGCAGAGATCAAAAAGGCCATTGATTTGGAAATTTTGATCTTTGCACTTTGACTTTAGGCACTTGTCTGTTGATCCCTGGCTTTGACCTAGAAAACATCTTGGTGACCTTCAAGAAGCAGGAATACTACAAATGCCCTATCCATCAAATGAGAGAACTTTTTTCCTTTCAGAAGGTCTCTGATAACTTGAAGGCATTTCATAATTAAAGCTTAATTAATTCCTTGATCATAATAAATTTGAAGTTAAATCATTAGATAGGCATTGAAATAAAATAGTGTAAATATTTTAGGTGTGATTTAGATGATTTCAGGATTTGAGAGTATTAACTAATTAAATGTTTCAACCAATTAATGCAGGCCAGCTTTCAATTGTTCCTAGGAATGATTTCAACAAAATAAAGCAGGCAACTGAGCCGCAAGATCAATGCATCAATTACCAAATAATATCCTGGCATTAAGAAATTCCCTGTTACTAATTAATTAATTAATGGAACCTGCATTATTGCTCATTAATTAGTTCCCTTCTGAAAGCACCTCAATATTCACCACACAACAATTACTATTCTAAACTTTAATTATATCCTAGAACAGAAAGGCTGTCATATGGACTGTCATTTGCATTACGTCTAGAAGAGTCCACCAGGGACTGGGCCGCTAGGACAAACACTCTAAGATAAAAAGCTTTGATCCTATTATATTAGAGTAGCTCTGATTAGATACAGTATAGTATAACAATCATATCTGTTAATTAGTAGCCAAATGCAGGCTAGTTAGCCCTGGATAGTGGCCCAGGCAGATAACAGATTCAGCTGCTTAAGGGATTCAGTTGTGCGGTGTGTCTAGAAAAAACACTATAAGCCAAGGAAGTTGTCAAGAAAGCTTCCACCAAAATCCACCCAGAAAAGGCTGAACTCATGCTGTGTTGTCCTAATAATACTTCAGTCTCTACTTAGCCTTGTAAGATAACTTGGAAAAGCACAGACAGATGGGCCGCCTTAAAGCCAGTTCATTAGAATAAAAGACTGATGATTTTTTTATTGACTTGATGATTGATCAAAGTCTTATTTCCTTAATTTTATGCTCTCTTAGGCTTTTTTTCTAGAGAAAAAGATGATACTGTTGTCATACAGTATAATTATCTATAGTAAAATATAGAGACAACAACTAATAATCCCATACCCAGAAGTAGAAAGAACATCCCAAATCCTTTGGGCTGCAGGCCCTGTCAGACTTGATACTTCCAATAAAAAACATTACAGGCTGCAGGTTACACCAAAGTCACAGATTCTCTGTACTTTTCTAATGTAAAAAAGACTTTGGATATCATCTGGTGGATGATAAAATACCACAATCTGTAGATTTATGACAGATGGTAAAATTAGTGAGGCTTTAATTAAAATGTGTTTATTTCTTAAAAAAGACATGTTTTGCTTAATGTCATAAATATTGTCTTATAGCTGGAGAGCCTCAGAAGTATGAATCTTATACTGTAAATTCAGAACCTAAATGTAAAAATGTGGGATTGTCAAATCCTTGGTCTAAATTTTGAAGCACATTTGCGGGCAACTCAGCTGAGTGAAAAATAAAATACTTAATAAAAAAGCATTTAATTTGAGGTTTATTTACAGTAGTTTTAAAAGCTATGACAACAACCAAAAATACCTCAGATTTAAACAAAACAGTTTAAGATTTGAACAAGATCCAAGTTGCACAAGATTCAGGATTCAAATAATTTAAAAAATTTCAGTTAATAAATGAACTGTCAAATAAAAAAATTCACTGGCCCATTATACAAAGTTATATCAAATATCAAGCAGTGTTGTTTAAACCACAAAAAAAATGAACTGATGCAACAAGTGAGATGAATGGATGCTTTTCCAGGTTATATTATAATCCAATCAGAATTCATATGAGGCACCAACAGAAGGACTAAAATGAAACAAAATTTGAGCAATCTGTAAGTGAGATTCCACAAGGACAAAAAAAAATGAAGTCACACAAGATGTGTAGTATGAGCAGCCTAAAATAGAAAAATAACAGTAATACAGCCAATCAACAACTATCCAATTTAGGTGTAGAGGCATTTTATACATTTTCATGGATCCTGTTTTGTGTAAAATGGTTTTGTGAACTTTATGATATATGGGCTCAAGATTATAATAAAAATAAATCATAAAATTTTAAACTTCTACTTTTAGTAATTTTATCCCATGTTTTTTTACAATGGTTTTTACTAGCAACATTTTTGACAGCATCAGCAACAAAGCCAGCAGCAGCCAAGACAGCTTTTGTAGAGGTGTGGCTCAGTATGCAGAGGCCCCTATTTACACCTAAGCCTTTGAGAAGGGTAACAAGGAAGCTGGCCTGTTACTAACCCCTGACCCATATGGCTTTGGCTTGTTCAGTAGTCACTTAGTGTCTAGCTCTGCCCCTGCTCCTGTACCCACCCTCATACAAGCTGCCCACCAATTAACCAATCAGAATGGCAACCTTGATTTGGAACAAATTGCTGCCACCACCCAACCTGCCCCCCTACAGCCAATCAGAATTCAGCTCCTCCAGCCCAGCGCCCCAACCACAGAATAATTACTGCCCAGATTCTTCAGGAAGTTGTGGCACTGAACTTGCAGGGTCTGTCCTGGGAACAGATTGCTAGCTAATTGCAATTTACCCAGTCTACTGCCATTTGGGAATTTAACAACCTGATGAACAGGGGGAATCTAATTGGGACAGCCAAGAAGCCCAAGAAGGCCCCCAAGTCCCAAATAAGCAAGGTTTACCCAATAATGCTTGACCTCCTTCAGCAGGACCCCAAGCTTCCCTTGACCCAGGTCCAGAAGCAACTTGCGCACCATGGCATTTGGGTGTCTGAGCGCATGGTGCTTCTCTGGATGTATGGGAAGGTGGTGTAAGTCTGTGTGCTGACCAATGTTGCCGGCAACCAATGGGATGGCACTGAGGATTCCCTGTATGATCAGGTCATTGAATCAACCCTGGCCCAATGCTTGACTAGTCTAACAGATGATGGCATTTTCATCTTCTACTACAAGCTATCAATAGCTTTTGATGATTTTTGCAAACAAGGAAGAGCTGCCACTCAAAAAGGAAGGAAGAAGGTCAAGAAGGGGACTTTCATTGGTGCAGTTTTGGCTATTTCAGCCAAGAGTTTCGTCTATTATCAGAAAACCCCAAATTTCAACAAATTGCTACAAGTACAGTCACATCCTTGGTGGATTACTTGACTCCTGGGATGGCTTGAATTCCAAGCACCAGGTTTTCTTAAGCCACCAGATGGAGGGTAGCTCCACTGACCTCAAGGCCATCCAGGAACACAGGCACCAGACCTCAGTATGCCCTGCCAGCCATGCAGACATCTATCTGGCTGATTTTGTGTTCTTTAATATTAGAGACACAGTCCAGGAGCTCCGCCCTCAGGCTTCCAACAATCTCTATCTTGGGGTCCTTGACCATGTTTCTCTGTTTGGTTGACAGATGGTGGCTGACTTGTTTGCCCAAATTGTCTTTCATGTGAACATGGGCAACCAATCAGGCAAGGATAAGTGCCTCCCACCCCATGCCACAGCCACCTAACAGCCAATCAAGGCAATGTCAGACAAGGAATATGACAAGCAGTATATGGCAGCCATCAGGAAAAATCCTCCTGCCTCCACCCCCGCCACCACTACCCCCCACCTTCCAGCCCCACCCACCCAATCACAGACCCCCAGGAAAGCACCGGCTCTACGCCTTTCTTCCCGCACTATTCTGCCTACTAGACATCTCTTTCCCTGCCCCCAATACACTCAATGTCCCCAAACATTTTCTATTTATATTATCTTTATTCTGAATTATAGTTATTCATTTTTCTCTTTGTTTATAGTTAGTTTTATTCTTTATGTTCAGTTTATTTCTATAAAATCATATATTTACTATGCTATGTATCTAGATCCAGAACAAAGTTATTTTTAGCACTAAAAAACACAGCCCCTTGTGAAAATATTAACAACAATTTGATGATAAGCTAAATTTGAATTAGAAAATTATAGGTTAATTGTGTTTTGATATTTTTGTTGCTGATCTTAATTTAAAACCTTAATGATAAACTTTAAGCCAATCAGGAGCTGAGTGATAAAGAGATTGTTGTGACATAAAGGATCATTCAATAATTCTTTGGTGCATGTGCGCTAATTAATATGATTGGCTGGTTGCTTTGCCAGTGTGCACCATTGACTCTGTGGCAAGTTGTTGATGGACTAGTGCTAACCCAGCAGTGATTGAGCACCAGTCCATCAACAACTTGCCATAGCAGCAATGGTACATAATGGCAAAGCAACCAGCCAATCATATTAATTAGCGCACATGAACCAAAGAATTATCGAATGTCCCTTTATGTCACAACAATCAATTTATCACTCAGCTCATGATTGACAAAGTATATCATTAAGGTTTTGAATTAAGATCAGCAACAAATTTATCTAAATACAAATAACCTATAGTTTTCTAATTCAAATTTAGCTGATCACCAAATTGTTGTTAATATTTTCACAAGGGGCTATGTTTAAATGCTAAAAATAATATAGTAATTAAGGAAACAATGTCAACACAAAGCAAACAACACATATTGAGTTGAGCGTAAAACATATACACAATGAGTAAAAAATGGGATAATGTAGTAAATGGGAAAACAAATAGGATTAAATAAGGAGGCAATAGTATCAGAAAAATACCAATTTTATTGAGGTGTGTTGAAACAGCAGGCTTGACCCACCAACAAGGTTTTGAGTAAGTGGGTTTGTGACCCGCAACCCAATTAGCCGGCCACTTGAAGCCAGACTAGGAAGTCAACTCAAATTCCCAAATCCAACAACATGAACAGATGATGACCCTTGCAGTAGATAACTCATTTTGGCATTGACTCATTACCAGGATCAAGCCACCCTCTTCACCATCCCACCATGTGACCAACACTATCAATTTCCTGTTATCCATGACTCACATTAGCTATATAATCATTATCTCTCAATAAAGAATATTTTCTAGCTTCTAAATATTTTTCCCTTGTAACTCTGCTAAAACAGCAGAGTTACAACATTGGTAGCACAGGTAGGTTCTCCATCCTACCTTATTCCCTAAAATTCCGCTTGTTGCCTGTACTTGCTGCAACCAACAAATTCTTGATAGAATCATGTCTGGCCTCCCAGCAGACTGGACGCCGTACACACCTGGTGCCAAGATACCTGATGGGGTTGTCCTCTACCAAAATATGATGATACCCCTTCCCACATTCAATGCCCTGTCTGCCCAAGAGTTCTTCCAGGCCCCCTCTGCCATGTCCTGTGCAGCTGAAAAATATCATGCCAGCCTATGTAGCCCAAAAATTTTGAAGAAGCCTGGAATTCTTTGCCAGGGCCAACAATGACAACGCTGCCGCATGGATCAAGTCCACCCAGAGCAAACTGGCCTAAATGGAATGCCCACAGCAATTTTGGATTGCAGAAATCTCCATCTGGCTGACTCACGGTGATGCACCTGGTGCAACAAGTGGCACAAAGAACATACCAAAAAGGACTGGGATACCTTCAAAAAAACTTCTTGGCAAGATTTGTGCTTAAAGACACCACACTCATGATCATATGTCAAGTAAAGAATTTTACCCAGACAGGCACCGTGAAGGAAATCACCCACGCCTACAAGGAACTCCAACTATGTGCACCCTCTGACATGGCCTTTGAAACCCCAGCCACACACCTCATGTACTATGACATAGTCAAGTTGCATGTAATGAGACATGTGAACCTGGATCAATTGACCAATCTACAGAGTCTGTATTGCAAAGCGGAGAAAGAAGAACAAAAATCCAACACTCTTCACAAAGCGCAAACCAGAAAACAAGAAAGACCCAAAGGCTATCACCCAGTCAGGCGCTCCAATTGACCACCCCCTGAGAACAACAGAAACAACACAAACCATAAAGCTGCAGGTTCAAATGGACATAGAAATGGGAATAATGGCCAGTCAAATTATACCCATTTTTGTATCACTGCTACTCAAGATAATTGTGACAAGGGAAAAGCCTGGGGAGAGCATTAAGCAAGCCAAGCTCTCCCCACACAACTTCTGACTCACCCAATAATGAGTACCAACCCAAGGATGTGGACCAATGATAACTGATCCAAGTACCCTTGGAGGACCTGGTACTGTACATCATTTCCAGACATCCCAATAAACTGATGTCATATCCTTTCTGTTTTTGCAGTTACACAGGCTTGACACTCCTGGACTTGGGCGTGGATTGAACCCTAGCCAACAGTAGCTTTGTGGACAAGTTCAAGCTAGCCTCTAATTCTTTCCAGATTAAAACGTGGTTTTAGCTGATAAACATCATATTGCCGTGACAAGGGAAACTGCCCCCTTCTCTGTCATTCTTGAGAACCTGCACTCCACCATCCAAGGCCCCGTCATTGACTTCCCAAAATTTGATATTGTACTGGGGTTAGATTGGTTACAAAAAGCAATCCTCATGTAGACTGGGCGACTTTGGTATTGACCATCAAATTTGAAGGTGTCAACCACCAGATCTACCCTGACTCAGTGGACCAACTCCTATGCAACCACATCTTTGTGCGCATTACAGAGACCCTGGACAAAAGAGAAAACCTGAAGACAATCAGCTAGGACTCCTGCCAGTACAAGTTCATATACTTCAAAGACCACCAGTACACCACCATGCCTCAGGATCACAAAATTGTAGCCCACCATCCAGAAATCTTCAAGGAGGCTTTACCTGGGCTACCTCCAGAAAAAAAATATCCAACACTCCATCCAACTCAAAGGAGCTGTATCTAAGGCACAACCTATCTATTTTCTGACTCCAAACAAAGACAACACCTTACATGCTTACCTCAAAGATACATTGGAGAAGGGATTTATCTGCCCCTCACAGTCTTCTTTTGGGGCTGCCGTGTTCTTTGTGGCCAAGAAGGATGACACCCTGCGCCTAGTCACAGATTACCAAGCCCTAAATGAAGTTACCATCAAGAATTGTTATCCACTACCACCGATTGACAGCCTCTTTGATGCCTTGGGGGAGCCACAGTCTTCTCTAAGATTGACCTAACTTTAGGCTATAATCAGATCCGTATTAAGGAGGAATATATTCCCAAGATGGACTTCTGTACTAAATACAGCTCATACAAATGTGTGGTACTCAATTTTGGTATGACAAACGCCCCCTCAACTTTTGTGACCTTCATGAACAAGGTGTTTGCCCCTCACATAGACAAGCATGCCTTAGTCTACCTGGACAACATTATTGTCTATAGCCCCTTGGTGGAACAGCACCACAAAGACCTAGAGGCAGTCTTTGCTACCCTGGCACAACACAAGCTGCTAACCAAACCCTCCAAATGCCAGTTCTTCCGCAAGCAACTGCCTTTCCTAGGGCACATAGTCTCAAAAGACAGCATCAAGCCCGACAGTCAAAAGATACAGTCCATCTGCAAGATGCCACCACCCAAAGACAAGTCAGAACTCCGCACATTTCTTATATCCCCACACATTAGCAAGTTGAAGCCATCCTAAATTACCATAGAGACCTAGGGCACACAAAAAGTTGCAACCTCTACAAGTTCCTTAAACACAAAGCATGGTGACCAACCTTATACCAAGATGTTCAGGAGGTCTTAGAACAATGCAAAGTATGCAGGAAGTTTGCAAGAAGCAAAACCCCACCAAAGTCAGTACTACCTATCCGCACGTAACTACCCTTCAAGGTGTGGGCCCTAAACATTGTAGGCCCCATTCCAGGAAAACATAACAATAAGAAATACATCATCACCACAATAAAATTTGCTACAAAATGGCCAGTGGCAAAAACAGTAAAGACAATACTGGCACCAATGTGCGGCAATTCATAGGAAAGGAAATCATCAGCAAGTTTGGAAAGCCAAAACTCCTGATAACTGACAAAGGCAAAGAATCGACCTCTGAAGACACCAACATGTACCTCACTAAGAAGGGGGTCAAGCACACTGTGACAACACCTTACCACCATCAGGTCAATGGACCTGTGGAAGGGCTAAATGGCAGCCTCATGCAAGCCTTGGCCAAACTCACTGCCAGGAGACCTGAAGACTGGTATAAGCAGCTACTAACTGCACTACTTGTATGCCAAACTCATGTGAACAGATCCACCGGGAAAAGCCCTTTTGAGTTGGTATATGGCACACAGCTTGATATCATCCAAGCATTATCAGGACCCAAGCTGAAAATTCCAAGCAAGGTCCCACCTTGTTCAGATCCCCAGGTCATAGAGGCCAATGTTGATCAAACAGAGAGAGAAAACAAGCGTCTACAAAAGACATTTGTCCCCATACAAAACAGACATGAGGTTGGTGACAAATTTCGGGTCATGAACATTGACAAAAGTAAACTACAACCCAAAAAAGTAGACCCAGCAATCATCCTAGAGGTAAACAAAAATAAACTTACCTCATGCAAGGACTTGGGAAACATAAACAAGACAAGGTCTTCCACCATGATTGCCTGAGACCCTGCAAAGCAAGACAGAGACAGTGCAAGATTGTCCTACCCGCCATAGAACAACAGTTAGTCCAGTATTGTGCCCGGGCTCCTGACAACCTCCCTGACAACCTGCCCCCAGAGGAGGCCAACCTTCAGTTGGGGGGTGTTGAAACAGCAGGCTCAACCCGCCAGCAAGGTTCTGAGCTAGCGGGTTAGTGACCTTCAGCCCAATTACTGTAAATTCAGAACCTAAACGTAAAAATGTGGGATTGTCAAATCCTTGGTCCAAATTTCAAATCACTTTTGCGGGCAACTCAGCTGAGTGAAAAATAAAATATTTAATAAAATCAAACATTTAATTTGACTTTTTTGATTTATTTAAATTGGCAAATTTCAAATCTCTTGAGCAGATAACTCAACTAACAAAAGACAAAACACAGCAAACAAATGTGGGATACATGAATTGGAAATGCGGGATTCTAATGTACAATTTGAGATTTCCTGTATTTCAAACAAATCATAGACATCATGAAAAACTTAACAAATCTGAAATTGTGGGATTGTCAAATCCAAGAACCGAGTTTCAAATCAGAACTATGAGGAATTTGAAATAAATATAATTTATGGGTGTCTCAAAAAGGATGCTAAAGGATCTAGAGTGGATTTGTGCTAATTCTTTTAGGAATCATAGGCATTCTCAAAAATCACCCTATTTCATTTTAGGACAGCTAAAATTTAGATGCTTGATTACAGTAGATTTTAAAAAACGCTAATAATAAAATAGAATTATATATTATAATCTATTTTTAACATGTTGCCTTTTCCTTGGTATGTTGATAGTTCATTTGATGTTGATAAGGTGTTTGCATTTAATTGGATGGTTTCAACTCCAGTTGCCTTGGCAATAGGAAATCAAGTTGCCTCTGTGACTACAACTGGTCTTGCGGAGGCAACTTGATTTCCTATTGTCAAGGCAACTGGAGGTGAAACCATCCAATTAAATGCAAACACCTTATCAACAGCAAATGAACTATCAACAAACCAAGGAAAAAGCAACATGGTAAAAACAGATTGTAATATATAATTCTATTTTATTATTAGTATTTTCTGAAATCTACTGTAATCAAGTATCCTTAATAGCAGTACATGAATACATAGTGTAGTAAACTGATAATTTATCTTTCCCCCTCCTTCCTTCCTTAAAATAATTTCTGCATCATCAGGAGGGTAGCTCATATATCATTATATTGTTTTTTGGTGCTATATTAGTGATTTAGAGTGCATAATATTGTATCATTTCCAGTTTAGACAATTTTAAATTTCACTTAGTTTCATGTCTAAACACGGTTGTTGAGATTGGATTTTTATTTGATTTTATCCAGAGTGGAGCTTTTTGATTTGGGTTGACTTGTCCTAGTTTATTACTGTACATTCAATTTGGATTCCAGTTCCTGCAATCAATATCTGAGTTTACTAGTGGCATTCAAAAGTGATTTGAAATTTGGTTCTTGGATTTGATAATCCCGCAATTTAAAAAAACATAGTAAACTTAATGAAAATGGTTGATGGATTTGAACACTTCAAATCTGATTCCAGTTGATTCATTTTTTCCATTGAAATATGCAGTTCAACTTGAAATTTTCAAAGTGTTTATGAGTTTCTGCATTTTTAAAAATTCAAATAAAAATACAAAGAATTCAATTTAATTAAAAAAGGCTATCCCGCAAAAGTGATTTGAAATTCAGACCAAGGATTTGACAATCCCGCATTTTTACGTTTATGTTCTGATTTTACAGTATCCAGTCATTTGAAGCCAGACTAGGAAGTCAACTCAAATTACCAAATCTAACAACATGAAAAGATGATAACTCTTGCGGTGGATACCTTGTTTTGGCGCTTGACTCATTATCAGGATCAAGCCACCCCCTTCACCATCCCACTGTGTGATCAACACTATCATGTTCCTGTTATCCATGACTCACATTAGCTATATAATCATTATCTCTCAATAAAGAATATTTTCTAGCTTCTAAATATTTTTCCCTTGTAACTCTGCTAAAACAGCACAGTTACAACAAGTGAAAGCTATAAAAACATTTGGAAAGGTTAGTAAAAAATCATAAGAGAGAATTAGAGAAGCTGCTAAAGGACCTTGACTTGGCAATTTCAAAAATAAAATAAATTGACTGCAAGGTCAAAGCAAAGCTGAAGTCTGCCGTCCTTACTTGGGACAAAATTGAGAAGATGTCTGCCAAGGAACTTATGGCCAAGATGCCAGACAACCCCAAAATAACAATTGAACGCCTTTTAAATGTCCAGAAGACTGTTGTGGAATGCCTTCAATTCAAGTCCTTTGCCCTCTCTGTGCTGTCTGTCTGGGTTGATAACCCTGAGATGTATGCACATCTCAAACCAGCAAAGCAAGTCAGAACCAAGGACACAGAATTGCCAGTACAATTGCTTGCGCCAAGAATGGCTAACCTACTGAAGCTGCTGGAAAGGAAGAAACACACAAAGATAACCTAAAAATTAATAAGAATTAAAAATTATTACATTTTTTTAGAAAACATAGACAGTGAAATCTGCTGGGTCCTGGTTCCCTTTGTCCCCGCCTCATTTTATTCCAACTACGCCAATCATGTGACCAAGCAGCTATTTCTGTCCCCCCTGTCTTGAGGGAGCTTGGAGATATAATTCACGGGTCCTTCCCAATGACAAGGAATGAACTAGCCAAGCTGATGCATGCTGAGGGGACATCCAAGTGGGCAGTTACTGCCTACAAGGATGCCCAACTGGTCCGCCTGGACCTGGGATCCCTCAGTGGAGTTTACTGTGTAAACTCAATAAGCTTGCTTGGGACGCCCTGGAAATACTCCTATTCAAGAACATACTGGAGATGGGCTGGGTCTATGCAGCTGCTTGCTTCTGCTTCCCGGTGGAGCACACGCTCTCTTACCTGCTGGAAAACTTTGGGTGTGTGGTTGTAAAATTGTTGTGTTGCAGATGCAACAGCCATCAAGAAAACTAAAATCCTCCTGTTCAACTTTGGGCTGGCCTGAAACACTGACAAGACAGGGGTCCCTGCAGCCATGGAGCTGATCTTTGAAAAGACAAAGCACAAGAAGAAAATTAGTACTGTGTATAATAAACTCTGTGAGTTTACAGAAGCCTTTGCTGGGCAAAGGCTTTACCTTGTGATTTACCTGGCATATCTTTTCTCCTTTGGGATAAGCGCCAGAGTAGAGGACCTAGACAGGGTCCTTCTTGGAATTGACAAGGCCCGGCTCTCATTGGATGGGAAGAAGGTCCCCCTGGGCTACAACTCAGTTGATCATGTAATCCAGGTTGCCCTGGTCCTGGCGGGAATCTATGGGTTTGCAGCCCCACCAGAGAAGCTGCTCCTGCATTCTCACCTAACAATACTCCCTTTTATCAGCTGTGGTGAATATTTTAATCAGGATATATCCACCATCTACAGTGTGTCAGTGGAGGTTGTGCGCCACCTCCATTGCCAGGTGGGTACATACCAAAGAACCCATTATAGGTGCTCCTAATATATTCTATATTCCAATAAATTTATCTACACTTTAGATTATTTTTATTTATAATAATTTTTATAATTTTTATTTTAGCAAAGAAGTTTTGCAAAATAAATCCTGGAGACAGTTTTCATAAAAGCATAATAATATATGTTAATAAACTATACTTCTAATTTTTACATTTTACATTTATTTTTAACTCCATTTTTATATTTATTTGATAATAGTGATATAGATATATCATGTAATCAAGTATCAAGTGTTTGGGATAGCCTCAGATGCCATAATAAAAAATAATATAAAATAAATAAATTACTAACCTTCATTGATGGTCCCGCTGAATGTGATTGTGGGCTTAGAAGCTTCTTAATATAAAATGATAATTAATAAATCCTAAATAGTAAATTTGAGAATATAAAAAAGTTGGACAAGCTAAGCCTTTAATTGATTGGCTGTTTGGCCAGGTACATGGGGATGAATAAATCAGCGTGGCCATAGAATTTGGCCACAGTCTCAGCTGGGAGGGTGTGGATCCTGAACTGCAGCAAATTAAATAGGTCTTTGGTCCCAGTTGGGGTCCCTTGCTTGAAAACTTGCTTGAGCCACCCAAAAACTTCCTCAATGGGATTTAGGAAGGGCAAATAGGTGGGGAGGAAGAGAAGGCGCAAATTTGCCGTGGCCAATTGCTGGGGGCCCACTGCAATGCTGGTGTCAATTGATGGAAATTCCTCAAGAATATCTGCCACCTTATGGAGACCAACATTAGTCAGCACAATTATATTGGTAAAGCCCAGGCTTGTGCGCCTCAGGTGCTCCTGGACTAATTGGAAGAATGCTAGAAAGGTAAAGTAGTTGTGGGAGCCTAGTATCATTTGATAGAGCTCAACCCCCTTTGGACCAAGGGGGCCACCATTAAATATGCTTTGGCCCGGACTTTAGCAAGCCAAGCCATCCTGTCATTTGAGCCTTTGGGAACATAGTCATATGCATTGCACATAGACAAGGAAAATGCTTATTTGTCAATATAGTAAAATTTGACTGTCACCTTGGCTTTGAGGGCAGTGTACGCCTCTGTGTAGTTTTTCTGGGTCTCAATGTTGGTTGGGCTATTCCAATTGTACAGAGATACCCCAAGCTTTTTCCAGGAAAAGCACATCTTCTTCAGCAGATGGTAGTAAAAGGAAACGGAAGCCTAAACCCCAAAAGTGGACTTGACCATTGCCTGTATATTTGCCAGCTCAAGATGGCAGTCCCAGGTGATCCACTGGCGGATTGCCCATTTGTGCTCCTTGGTGAGCATGGTGGAAACGCGCATGGATTTCTCCCTGCAAGGACTTGACCCATGTTAATAAATGTGTTGAAGGTCTTGGAGGCATACTTAGGATCCACTCCAACAAGGGCTGCAGCCACCTTGTTTTGCCCAATTCATGCATTAGCTTAAGCAGAATGATGTGTTTGATATCAGTGATGCGCTTCTGAGTGGGCTTTGCAGGAGTTGGTGAATATAGATCCTGATTGGAGACTGGCTTACAAGGCATAGGCACCTTGGTATAGAAGTCTGTAGCCTTTTTTAACACCAGCTGTCCCTCATCAGTTCTGTAGAACTCAGACTCCTTGTCCTCTTCCTGATTGCCATCACTGACATAAGGCTCATAGCTAGTGTCAAGTACAGGCTTCACCTTCTCCAGCATGGCTGACAGGACTAACTCTTGGCAGTACACAACGTCAAACACATACAAAGTAAGTTCTACTTCCTTGTTTCTAACCATTTTTGTTGTGATAACCTTGGTGGCTTCCGGGTCAGCTTGGGACCCAAGGGTTGATGCTCCACACCCTAGAAGCTTGTGCACCTTGAACCGGCTGTGTCAGTCAAGCGTCACTATTAAACTCTCCTTTCCTGTCTCCTTCCTGAGTAGGCACTTGGGTTGCACTAACTCTGTTCTTTGACCCGCGGGGCAACCACAACTACGGCGCACTACAGGTGCATTGGTACTCTGTTGTTGTGTTCCTTTTATTTTAATAATTTAATAAAATATTAAATAAATTTCAATTAAGCTACTTCCTAATTTTAATTTTTGCTTTCATTTGAATATGGATAATTAATTAATATTTTTACCACCCAATATACCAATTGTCAAGATTTTTGGATCTTGAAGAAGAAGAGGTATAATTTTTATTGTTCATATTATGTATGTTGGGATATGTGAATCTGTATTAAGACAGATGTACTTCTATTGGTGTGGATGGTGTGTGCAACAGGCTGTGTTCTGATGCTGATTGATCCAAGTGATGGGGAAGTCCTGTGGTCCTTTGGAGACGCGACACCATCAGTGATGGTTTGGCAGGAATTTAAAAGTATCAACAGGTCACTCTTACTGTAATTTGACACCGCTACTATTTTGACTAGTAGTTATGTTGAAGGGTATTAATTATCTGCCTTCCAAGTGATCTTGGAAGGACCCTTTATAGTTGACAGCTAGCGGCCAAACTGGCGACTAGCTGCGGACAACTCTTACTAGCTACTCTATTGTCCCCAAGCTACTTGTTTCACCCCCTAAAGTTGGATCCCAAAACCTGAATAAGGTTTGAGATGAGGTAATATTCTAGGCTGCTGATTTCTCCTCTTCAGCCTAGATATACCTTGACTTAGTTACGGTAAACTAAGTTGACATCCATTTTGGCTGACCTGCCCTTGTGCTCAGTATAATGTGCAAAATTTGCACAGGCAGTCTTCTGTCTCACTTCTCAGTGAAACAGGATGTTGCAATCCCCTGTTCTAATCTCTGTGTTGGGTTTGCGTCCTTATTCAGATTCTTGAATGCATAGCATCTAATTATAGAAGCTTCTGGATTGACCTGTGATCTGAGGCCTGGAATGTCTTATGTGTCTTCTGACTTGGAAACTATATCAATCTTGTTATAGTTTCTCTGTATTCCGGAATAGCTGTGTCACTTTGGCTGTGTCCCGTCTAATGTCAACCCACAGCTTCAGTGATAGGGATATGGATCAGTCAATCCTAATAGATCAGGATTTCCTGATACTAGGGTTGTAAATATGGGTCATTATTTTAGGGATTAGGCCATTTTCTAATACACATGCTGCCCAAGTCGCAGCATAACACAGTTCAATTTTGAAAAAATCAAATTACAAATGTTTATATTTAAAACAGTAATAACTCAACAAAAAGTTAATATTTTTTCACACTGTAAACTATCAAAATGAAGTTAAGAACCTTATCTTTCCATTTATGTTAAAATATTAATCTATATATAATATTGAATATTAAAGCAAAAGCAATTTGAAAGAGTATATGTCAGATTTTATTATATTATTTTGATAATGAAATAAAATAGATTGCTTAAAGCTTAAAAAAGTTAGTTTTTCATTAATTAATATATGATTTTTATTTAAAGAAATTAAAGATAAGATCAAGAGCATCATTTCTGCATTTTATTTTATTTTATTTAAAAAGCTTAATATTTAGGATTTTATGGTAGTTTGAAGTTAGGACGTTAATTTATTTGCTGTTTAGATGAATTTTGAGGTTCAAGTGAACTGTGAACCTCAAATTGAGCATTTTTAAATACAGTTCTTTAATATTTTATCATTTTAAAAATATGCGGATCAGTTATAATTAAGTTAATACATCATTTTAATTGATTTGCATAGATTACAAAGAGGATATGATGTAATTTGATGCTTAGCTGATACACATATATCACTTGTGCATGAAAACTGGGGATTTCATTTATTATAGAAATATAAATTCAAGTTGAAATTGTAAATAAAGCTGTCATATCATTTCTTTCAGAATGGTGTCATAAGGCTTGGTATATAAGAGCTAAAGCACCACCTAAGGTTTACTTCAAACCATTTTCACAAAAAGATATAATTCCTGCAACCAGCACTCTTTTTCAAGGCATCTCTACAAAGCATCTCTTTATCAGCAATCACAAATCCAATATTATGTAATCTGTTAACTTTACTTCTGCCATGAAGCCATTTTCCTCACTGGGAGCATCAACAAAAAGAGAAAGAATTGCTATGCTAAAGAAAACATTCCTCTTTGTTTCTGGAGGCAATCTTAATTCCTTCATCAATCACTTCCTCACTCAAACTGAGTTTGGAAAAACATAGTTCATTCCTTTAATTCAAAATCAGAAACTAAATGGGATAATTGACAACTTAAAGGATCTTCTGAAATCTGCTCCTCAAAAGCATCTCCCAGCCTTGAGATCTCTGGTTACTTCCAGTTACTCTTTAAAAGAGCTTACTGATATGGGATTTAATATAACCAAAAGTGAGTTTGAATACTCAAGAAAAATAAATAAAAATAAAAATGTAAGCTTAAACAAAAAAAGCCAAAAAGATAATAACTATTCATTAAAAAAAGAAATAATCAAAAAAATAATTAAAAAACTACTGGGAAATTCTTTTGAAACAAGCCATTTTACAAAAAAAGCACCAGAAAAAATTTATAAAGACATTTAAAAAGAAATTAATGAATATTCAACTGAAATAAAATATTCTCTATTAAAAACAAAAAAAGAAATATATGAAAATATGAAAATAAAAAATATAAATTTCAATATCACTTTCAACTTATTATAAATTAATACCAAAAAATATAATAAAGAGTAAAAAACAAACTGACATGTGTAATATTTGTACCTTAAAATAATCCTTAGAAAAAAGAAAAGAAGAATGTGAAAGTAAAAACTTATTATTGCCAGAATCTATAAACAGTGACTTAAAAGCTATTAATCAGCACCAAGACTTTTATGCTCATCAAAATAGGGAATACAAGAAAGATATCAATGAATTAGATAATGAACCATGTATTATAGTCATAGATTTTAAGGAGAATTTAAAAGTTGGTGGTGGTCTAATTGAAACCAATGACTGTTTTTATTCCAAAAGATCTATTTCTTTATTGGGGTTTGCATTGGTATTTAAAGAAAACAATAAAGTTAAATATGAATACCATGATTTTTTATCTCAAATATTGTCTTGTGATTCTTTGTTTTCAGGTGAATGTCTAATAAGTCTTCTTAAATCAGATAAGTTTAAAAAATATATAATATCAAAGTATGGACTGATAATGGAAACCATTTTAGATCTTATGAATTCTTATATTATCTATTTAAAGAGGCACCACAATACATTAAAGGGTCTATTAAATACAATAGATTTGTAGAATGTCATGGAAAAAGCATTGTTGATGGTCACTTTGGTGTAATATCAAAAACATTAAAAGAGAAAGAAAATCAGCTTTATATTAAGAATATAAATGATATTAAAAATATTTTTGAGCAAGAAGAAAAAAGAAAAGAATTATATAAATCAACGCTATCAGGCTCAAATATTTCTCAAAAGTCATTATTTTATATTTATGAGAGAAAAGTTAGGCCTATAAGGAGAGAGCTCAAAGTTAAAAATCTGTGCATTAATCTTTCATATTTGATGAAAGATGGGAAGTTGTATACTTCACCTTTAACATTTGAAAGTTTCTCAGAATCTTCTGAGATAACTTATCATTTGAAATCATGTGATGATACCAGAGAAACAAAAATATCAGAAGATGCTAGTGGTGCATTAGGGCAATTTCATGAAGTAGGGCAGCTTACTAGAGGGTGTATTTTAAATAGAGTTATCAGTCTTTCAAAAACAACAACCTTTTTTGAAACAAACTAAGAATATTTATTATGAGCCAAAGATAGGGTAATAGCATTTATAGCTTTGGGGATGCTATTACTCTCCCATGCAACTCATCATAAATATTTTTAGCTTGTAGTATGTAGTAGCACTTAAGATATTTCCAGCAATATTATAAGGTGCAATTTTCAATTCTAAAATTGATAAATTATTTTTTTAAACAAATATCTAAGCCCAAGATCAATTAAAGATTTGACATTGATTGTATTTTAATATTTCTGAATAATTTGAATATGAATAATGTAATTAGGTTATAAAATAATCAGTCCAGCGCTTAGACATAACAAGAAAAATAATGACCCATATGTACAAAAAAATCAACTCACACCATTTTGTTTGTGAATCAATGTATTTTGTATTGTATTTTGAATAGTTTTGCTTTGCGCGTGAGCACTTCTTTGCTGTGTTGACCTATTTTGCCCATTAACGCCAAAAATCCCTGTTAACAGAATGTATATTTTAACCTGATAGTTGGATTTTATTCAAATCTAAAATCATTTTGTTTAAATCTGAGGTATTTTTGATTATCAAAATAGCTTTTAAAACTACTGTATTTATTTAAAATGGCAAATTTCATATCCTTTAGGAAAATAACTCAAATAACTAAAGAAAAAACACAGAAAACAAATGTAGGATACATGAATCATAAATGAAGGATTCTAATGTGTGTTTTAAGATTTCCTGTATATCTAAAAAATCATAGAAAACATGTGAAAATTAACAAATATAAAATTACAGGATTGTCAAATCAAAAACCAAATGTCAAATCATAATTGAAGTGAATTTAAAATAAATATAATTTATGGGAATCTCAAACAGGAAGTCAAAGGATCTAGAGTGGATTTGTGCTAATTATTTTTAAGAATCATATGCATTCTCAAAAATCACCCAATTCTATTTTAGGACAGCTAAAATTTAGATGCTTACTATTAACTGAATTAGAAAACACTTTTAATAAAATAGAATTATATATTACAATCTATTTTTGTAAAGTTGCTTTTCCCTTTTTGGGGTGATTGTTCATTTGTTGTTGATAATGTGCCTGCATTTAATTGGATAGTTTCACCTTCAGTTGCCTTGGCAATAGGAAATTAAGTATCCTCACAGAGGCCAGCTGTGGTTACAGAGGCAACTTGATTTCCTATCACCAAGGGAACTGAAGGTGAAACTATACAATTAAATGCAGGCAAATTATCAACAATAAATGAAAAATCACCACAAGGGAAAAGCAACTTTATAAAAATAGATTGTAATATATAATCCTATTTTATTATCAGTATTTTCTAAAATCAACTGTAATCAAGCATCCTTAATAGAAATACATAAACACATAGTGTAGTAAACTGATGGGTTTCTTTCCCACCTCTCCTTCATTCCTCAAAAATAAGTTCTTTTTGCCCTGACTACGTCAGGGCAAAAGCTTTTAAAAGTGTTGAAACAGCAGGCTCAACCCGCCAGCAAGGTTCCAAGCAAGCAGATTTGTGACCCGCAATCCAATTAGCCGGCCACTTGAAGCCAGACTAGGAAGTCAACTCAAAAAGCCAAATCCAACAACATGAGCAAATGATGATCCCTTATGATGGATACCTTATTTTGGCTCTTGACTCATTACCAGGATCAAGCCACCCCCTTCACCATCTAACCGTATGATCAACACAATCATGTTCCTGTTATTCTTGATTCACAATGACTATATAATCACTATCTCTCAATAAAGATTATTATTTAGTTTCTAAATATTTTTCCCCTTGTAACTCTGCTAAAACAGCACAGTTACAACATTGGTAGCACAGGTAGGCTCTCCATCCTACCTTATTCCCCAAAATTCTGCCTGTTTCCTGTACTTGCCGCAGCCAACAAATACTTGACAAAATAATGTCTGGCCTTTGTCTGGACTGGACCCTGTACACCCCTGATACCAAGATACCTGATGGCTTTGTCCTGTACTAGAACACAGTGATTCCACTACCCGCCTTCAACATCATGTCTGCACAAGGGTTCTTCAATACGGCTGTCACCATTCCACAACCAACCAACAAAAACACTATGCCTGCCTATGTAGTCCAAAGAATATGAAGCGCTGCCTTGGAACCTTTTGCTGGGGCCAACAACAACAACACTGCTGCATGGATCCAGTCCGCCTAGAGCAAGCTGGCCCAGATGGAATACCTGAAGTGATTTTAGATTGCAGAAATCTCTATCTGACTGACCCACAGCACTGACACCTGGTACAACAAGTGGCAGAAAGAGCACACCAAGAAGAACTGGGATACCTTCAAACAAGACTTCCTGGCAAGGTTTGTGCTTAAGGACACGGCGCTCATGATCATATGCCAAGTAAAGAACTTAAACCAGATGGGCGCCGTGAAGGAACTCACTTGCACCTATGAGGAACTCTGACTTTGCGCGCCCTTGGACATGGCCTTTGACACCCCAGCTACACACCTCATGTACTATGACATAGTCAAGTTGCATGTAATGAGGCACGTGAACCTGGACCAGGTGACCAATATATAGAGTCTGTATTGCAAAGCTGAGAAAGAAGAACAAACATCTAACACCCTCCATAAGGCATAAACTGGAAAACAAGAGAGACCCAATGATCCCCACACAGGTGGGCGCTCCACTCAACCACCCCCTGGAAGCAATGGGAATAACACCAACCATAAACCCACAGGTTCAAATGGACATAGAAGTGAGAACAATTGCAAGCAAAATGTACCTATTTCCATATCACTGCCACATAAGTCAATCAAGACAAGGGAAAAGCCTGGGGAGAGCATTAAGCAAGCCAAGCTCTCCCCACACAACTTCTGACTCACCCAATAATGAGTGCCAACCCAAGGACGTGGACCAATGATAACTGATCCAAGTACCCTTGGAGGACCCGGTACTGTACATCATTTCCAGACATCCCAATAAACTGATGTCATATCCTTTCTGTTTTTGCAGTTACACAGGCTTGACACTCCTGGACTTGGGCGTGGATTGAACCCTAGCCAACAGTAGCTTTGTGGACAAGTTCAAGCTAGCCTCTAATTCTTTCCAGATTAAAATGTGGTTTTAGCTGATAAACATCACATTGCCGTGACAAGGGAAACTTCCCCCTTCTCTGTCATTCTTGAGAACCTGCACTCCACCATCCAAGGCCCTGTCATTGACTTCCCAAAATTTGATATTGTACTGGGGTTAGATTGGTTACAAAAAAACAATTCTCACATAGACTGGGCAACTTTGGTATTGACCATCAAACATAAAGGTGTCAAGCACCAGATCTACCCTGACTCAGTGGACCAACTCCTATGCAACCACATATTTGTGCGCATTACAGAGACCCTGGACAAAAAAGAAAACCTGAACACAATTGATTGGGACTCCTGCCAATAAAAGATCATATACTTCAAAGATTACCAGGATACCTCCATACCTCAGGATTTCAAAATTGTGACCTGCCATCCAGAAATCTTCAAGGAAGCTCTACCCAGGTTGCCTCCAGAGAAACACATTCAACATCACATCCAGATCAAAGGAGTGGTACCCAAAGCGTGTCCTACCTACAGGTTGGCACCAAACAAAGAGAACACCCTACACACCTACCTCAAGGAAGCGTTGGAGAAGTGACTTATCTGCCCCTCACAGTCTCCCTTTGGGGCCACTGTATTCTTCATGCCAAGAAGGACAGTACCTTGCGTCTGGTCACAGACTACCAAGCCCTAAACAAAGTTACCATCAAGAATTGTTATCCACTACCACTGATTGATAACCTATTTGACGCCTTGGGGGAGCCATAGTCTTTTTCAATATTGACCTAACCGCAGGCTACAACCAGATTTTTATCAAGGAGGAAGACATTCCCAAAACAGCTTTCTGCACTAAATACAGCTCCTACAAGTGTGTGGTGCTCAACTTTGGCATGACAAACTCCCCGTCCACCTTTGTGACCTTCATAAATGAGGTGTTTGCTCTGCACATAGGCAGGAATGCCTTAGTCTACCTAGACAACATCATTGTTTACAGCCCCTTGGTGGAACAGCACCACAAAGACCTAGAGCCAGTCTTTGCTACCCTGGCACAACACAAACTGTTGGCCAAGCCCTCCAAGTGCCTGTTCTTCTGCAAGCAATTGCCTTTTCTGGGATGCATAGTCTAAAAAGGCAGCATCAAACCTGAAAGTTAAAATATACAGGCCGTCTGCAAGATGCCACCACCCAAGGATAAGTTGGAAATCCACACCTTCTTGGGAATGGTGGCCTATTTATGCCACTTCATACCTGACTGTAGCGTTTTGACTGCCCCCTTATCCGCCATAACAGGTGCCAAATCCAAGTTTGTGTGGACCCCCCAACGCAACCTCTGTTTTAGACACCTCAAGGAGAAGCTCATGAGGGCTCCTATTCTGTAATACCCCAAACATGACGGGGAATACCAAATGGAAAACAACACCTCAGATGCATCCATTGGGGGAGTACTACAAATCAAAAATAATGATGGTGATTTCCTACCTATAGCTTATGAATCCCAAAAGTTGACAGATGGCAAGTATTGATACCCTATCTATAACAAGAAACTGCTGGCCATTTTACACTGCCTAGTCAAATGGTGTTGTTATCTAGAACAACAGGAAAAACTCATAGCACTGACCAACCACAAGTTGCTCATATACTTCAAAACCCAAGCAAATCTATCTCGCCGCCAAGCCTGCCTTTATGGAGCTCTTGGATAGATTTAATATGCTCACACAGTACAAACCTGGTCCAGAACTTGCTATGGCAGACACCCTTTTGCACCTGTATGTCTGTTCCATAAGAGGAGAATATGGGCTTGACCCAGATTGGCCCCTCTTGGTGCTACAAACAAAAGACAAGGGCTTCCCTCCTGGTACAAACAACATAACAAAAGAAACAGTCATCAGAAACAAACATCTATTTGCTGATGTGTACGGGACCTTGCATAGAAAAATGTCTGACAGGACTACCATCCCTTACATCCCCACACACCAGCAAGTGAACACCATCCTACAATATCATAGAGACCTAAGACACACCAAGAGCCGCAACCTATACAAGTTCCTTAAATACAAGGCCTGGTGGCCAACCCTATATTGTGTTTTCAAAAAGTCCTAAACCAATGTGAAGTATGTGAGAAATTTGCTAAAAGCAAAGCCCCTTCAAAATCAGTACTGCCCATCTGCACATAACTACCCTTCAAGATGTGGGCCCTCAATGTTGTTGGCCCCATTCCAGGAAAACACAACAATAAGAAATACATCATCACCACCATAGGCTTTGATACACAATGGTCAGTAGCCCAAGCAGTAAAGGCGCACACTGGCAATGACGTGTGATGGTTCATCAAAAGAGAAATAATCAGCAAGTTTGGAAAACCAGAACTCCTGATAGCTAATGGGGGAAAGAATTGACCTCTAAAAACACCAACATATACCTTGCTAAAAATAAGGTCAAACATACTGTGACAACACCATACCACCCGCAGGCCAACGGACATGTAGAGCGGTTAAATGGCAGCCTCGTGCAAGCCTTAGCCAAACTCACTGCCAGGAGACCTGAAGACTGGTATAAGCAGCTATCAACTGCACTACTTGTGTGCCAAACCTGAGTGAACAGATCCACCAGATAAAGCACTTTTGAGTTGGTATACGGCACACAGCCAAATATCATTCAAGCATTGACTAGACCCAAACAGAAAATTCCAAAAAAAAGTCACCCCTTGTTCAGACCCTCAAGTTATAGAGGCCAACAGTAAGCAAACAGAAAAGGAAAATGAACGTCTTCAAAAAACTTTTGTCCCCATCCAAGATAGACATGAAGTTGGGGACAAAGTTTGGGTCATGAACGTTGATAAAAGCAAACTACAACCCAAGAAAGTAGGCCCAGCAATCATTATAAAGGTAAACAAAAATAACACTTACCTTGTGCAAGGACTTGGGAAGCGCAAACAAGACAAACCCCCGCACCATGATTGCCTGAGACCCTGCAAAGCAAGACAAAAACAACGCAAAACTGCCCTGCCCACCACAGAACAACAGCTAGTCCAGTATGGCGCCTGGGCTCCTGACAACCTCCCTAACAACCTACCCCCAGGGGAGGCCAACCTTCAATCAGGGGGGTGGGGTGTTGAAACAGAAGGCTCAACCCACCAGCAAGGTTCCAAGCAAGCGGGTTTGTGACCTGCAATCTAATTATCCAGTCACCCAGAGCCAGACTAGGAAGTCAACTTGAATTTTTAAATCCAGCAACATGAACAAATGATGATTCCTTAAAATGAATACCTTGTTTTGACGCTTGACTGATTACCAGGATCAAGCCACCCCCTTCATCATCCAACTGTGTGATAAACACAATCATGTTCCTGTGTCAGGGATTCTTTCCCTGACTACCTGAATATTGTTGACAACTTTGACAAAAACATACTCTCAAACCAATACCACAACAAATATTTGGAAGACACCCAGTCAAAGACATAACACAACAGACTTAACAATTATATTGGGTTTTTGAAAGCCTTTCAGAACAAGATTTAAACCCAGGACGCTGCTAATGAATTTATTGTTAGTACAGGATCTTCACAAACCTTTGATTTACCTTTTTATCACCTTTTAATTCAATTGGTTTTTGCTTTCAAAACACCTTTCAAATTTGAAAGTGTTAATAATAAGACTGTAAACGTCACTTACTGCTTTGCGTCTGATTGGCTGATGCAAGCCTTCCAGTAAATCAGTAACCCGCTCTCTCTGCCTTTAGGCCAAGCTCTGTACCCTTTGATACTTGATTTTCTGTGTATATACCGCTTAATTAGCCTGGCCATTGTGAGATCTTTTTGGTTCCTCTATTTACACCATGCTAGTTTGGAAATGATTAACTAATTATTTAAGTTGCACTTAAAACAGGTGGTTGTAAAATGATTGACCCAGGTAAATCATCTCATTTCTCAAACTCCTCTCAAATATTTAGCCTTATGTTCAAGCTATATAAGCTCTAAAATTTCCCTTCAATTCAAATGTTCCAACAATAAAGAATTATCCTACACCTAATACTCCTCCATTTTCAGATAAAACACATTTTTGAAGCCATGAGAGGAATTCTATTCCTATCCTGGTTTCTAGCTTACTTCTTGCCAGTGGTATCAGCCCTGGAAAACCCAACACCTACAACTGACTGGTACAACTTTTCCCCAGATGACGCCCACTAAAAGGAATCTCTCGCCAATGGATGGTTCAAATACCCTTCTGGACATTGGGGACGTAAATTCCACTATGGTTGTTTGTTTACTACACCACCTACTAAACCTACTATGGTTAGACCTTACACCTCATTTTACCTCTTGACGTATTTGGTGGGTTACTATCTACTTGGCTGTTTCAGTTCTATGTTCAGAAGATTTGCTTACCTAGGGCACCTTGGACACCTCACAATGGTCACAGTTCCTATTGGTTTGGTAATAGCAGGTTCAAATTTAGGGGCTTTGGCTCATCAGCTAGGGAACTTGTTCCCTGTCAAGTGGGTCCCTGACATCCTGTTATCCTTGATTCACAATTAATATATAATCACTATCTCTCAATAAAGATTATTATCTAGTTTCTAAATATTTTTCCCCTTGTAACTCTGCTAAAACAGCACAGTTACAACAAAAGATTTCTGAGTTGTCAGAAGGGTGGCCCATATATAATTATATGGGTTTGTGGTTGCTATATTAGTGATTTGGAGTGCAGAATATTGTATAATTCCAGGTTTAGACAGTTTTACATATCACTTAATTTTCATGTCTAAACATGGCTATCAAAATTGAATTTTTCATTTGATTTCATCCAGATTGAAGCTTCCTGATTTGGACTGATTTGTCCTAGTTTTTTACTGTAAATTCAATTTGGGTTCAGATCCCACAATTATTATTTGAGTTTACTAGTGGCATCAAAAGTGATTTGAAATTTGGTTAATGTATTTAACAATTCCGGAATTCTAAAAGCCCAGTAAACTTAATGAAAATAGTTGATGGATTTGAACGCCTCAAATCTGATTCCAGTTAATTCCTTTTTTCCATTTGAAATATGCAGCTCAACACAAAATTTGCAAAGTGTCTATGAGTTCCCGCATTTTTAAATATTCAAATAAAAATACAAAGAATTCAATTTAATTGAAAGAAGGCCATCCTGTCTATGTGATTTAAAATTTGGACCAAGGATTTGAAAATCCCACATTTTTAGGTTTATGGTCTGAATTTTCATTATTTAAAGGCTGTTGAAAGTGACGAGAAAGCAGCTTTGAAAGAACTTCAAAGAATGATTTGAGGAAGAATGATTTCATTAAAGCAATACTTTAGACTTTGTATATAAGTGAATTCTGGCAAGTACATGAGTTAATCACTGAATGAGATACCAGGAGAGTGAACCAGATCTGAAATGGGTGGATAGATGAATTTGTCATTGGGAAATCAGCTTGATGCCAAATTGAGCAAGCTGTTTGGGAAATTGATTTTGCACCAAATTTGTAAAGCTATGCTTTCCTCCTGGGCCTCTGCTTCAATCCTCACCAAATGCTCAGGGATCTCTACAAAATTGCACCTGGATATTTATCCAAAGATTTACTGAAAAAGCCCAAGAACAGCCCTCACGCTATTGCTTGCAGAGCTATTTCAAAGATGCCCCCACCTAACCCACCCAAGAGATATTCCTGGTTGAAGATCATATGCAAGAGCGGCCAGGAGAAGTTTTATCTGCATCCAAGGCAGGTGTAGGACTTCAGATTTTTTAAACAACAGCTGCAGTTGTATCAAAGCCTGTGCTCAACCATCACCAATAAATTACTATTTACTAAGAATACAAAAGATAAACCTAGAGTTGAGACAATAGCTTTATTGATGAGCTGCTGTAACTGTGCTGTTTTAGCAGAGTTACAAGGAAAAATAATTGAAGGCTATATAATGTTATTTTTTGGGATATAAAAGCTATATAGTTGCTTTAAATGAAGATAGTAGAAAAATTATTATGAAGATAACTTGGTTGGATGGTTAGAGAATAGCTTGATCCTTTTAATGAGTTAAGCGCTGAATCAAGATATCCACTGTATAGGGATTGTTATTTGGACATATTTCTGGATTTGGAAATTTGAGTTGACTTCTGCATTTGGCTTTGGGTCACTTAAAATTCAGGTTGCAGGTTGCAAACCTGTTTAGCTAGAATCTTGCCAAGAGGTTGACCCCATTGTTTTTCCAGAGTCTAAACAGGAGGAGATTTGATTGCTTGGAATAATAGAACTGTGAGGGTTTTATACCCAATTCTATGAAAAGAAAATGCTAGAGGAATTATATTTAAGTGGTATTGACCAATAATTTCTATTCAGAAATAAACTTTAAAGTAACATTCTGAAAGCTGGAATTGAGGGCTTTTGGCTGACACCAGTTTTGGCTGAAATGGTTCAGTATTTGCAGAAATATAGGTGATTGAAGATGGTAAAGGAGAAACAAGAAGGCAGAAGTCTTAAAATAAATATTAACAAAATAAAAAATACCAGTTGAGAATTAAATTCTCAGTCCTGACAGTTGGCTACCTTTTTATGCGCCCCAGGTGGCGCTAGGAAGATAGGCAGTATTTCAGAGGATTTTTAAAGTTTCTTTTGATTATCTTTTGCACACAGAAGGTGGAATGGAGGCATCTTGTTTCTGCATCAGGTCCCAATTAGAGTTTCTTGACTGGAGGGTGCCTCTGGCCAGTAAAGATAGATCCAAGAAGGAGATCATGCACTGTTTACTGGCCAATCTGATTTGGTACCAGATCAGGGATTGCACAGCGCTTCACCCACTATTCATACCAATAAGATGATACTTATACTGCTTATACTCCCTGTATTTGACTACATCAAACTGATGACAGTAGGATGTGCAATAATGAGATCTTATTGTGATGACTAGGCTGATCTTTTTGGTGACCTGTTAAGGTCAACCAACAAGCTGCACTGTCCAAGAGAAAATATGAGGATGCAGTAAACAGACCAGAGGTTGCTTAAGCAACAGAAGACCATATCAGAATGGGGGCTTCAATATTCAGGACGCTTAAACAATAAAGCAGAGGACAGTGGTTGAAATTAAAGCCAATAAAATTAACAGTAAAAGGGAATGAAAATAATAGCTAGAAAAAACTAAAGTGAAGAGCAGCCAGGGCTCAGCAAAGGGCTCAGCAGCCTCTCTCACATCAGTGCTGGCAAAGTTCTCAAACACAGGGCCTAGCAGACCCAAGTATTCAAGCATGGCTGGGAAAAACTTTTTTATTGTTCAGGGTGGGTAAGATATCCAGAAAAAAGTTTTAGAGAGGGATAAAGAAAGTTTTAAAGAAGTTTGGGATGGAAGAGATGGATTTTTTGAGGCATCTAGTTGGTCAATGAGCATATTTTCAGCAGCCAGATGACCTGTTTCAGAATTTGATTTGATGCTGCTATAGTTTGGACCCTTTTACAGCCAGCAGGTTGAGCAATGCCATCTCCAAACAGTATATAGTGTACAATTCTCTTGTCATGATTGATTGGCGCAGATAAGGTAGGCCTGGATTTTTTTGGGGGGGGGTATTTGAGCAACTCCAGCTTGGAACCATTTTTTTGTCAATGACAATGTTTGAATTGTCCAAAACTATCAATGATTTAGCTGAAGATCTTTGTTGGTTCTTTTTGTTATCTGAGGGTGTGCTATCCCTTCCACTTGTTGTTCTATTGTAACCCAATCAGCCTACTTTCGCAGTGTTTAAGGACTCTGTCCTGTTGTAAATTTTGTATAATGTACAACTAATGAGCTGATATGTAAACTTGAGGATTTTATAGGATGGCTTGCTAATGTGTGGACCAAGTTTAAACAGTTGGCAGAGGTAAAAGGTTCTGGATGTAGTCTCTTTTGATGTTTTTTGATATTTTGTATTGAAATCTCCTTGATTCAGATTTGGCTTATAGACAAAATAAGCTAAATCTGCAATACCCAAAGTAATTGTAATATTTTTTCTTTGTATGGTAATGGATACTGTAGTTAAACTTATTGTATGCTTGATCTTTACAAAGGTTTAGTTATTTGTTGACGTTTTTATTGGCGATGGCATGTTATTAATATCAGGCTATATAGATCCATTAATCTGCTGACCATTCATCAATAATGTTGGAGATATGGGGTTGGGGACAGATCCAACCCCGTATAAATTTCAAAAGGTCTAGCTGTTATTGAACTAAAAGGCGTAGAAAGTAAAGGTTTATAGAATCAGGTTCAGGAATACTGTATAGTTACCAATAATAACGTTGATATGAATCCTTATTTCTATATAAATGTTTTTATTTACTACTCAAAAAGCACTGAGATCTGACAACTTATTTGAATTATGTTGCTGGAAAGATATTGTTGGTGATGAGGTGGGTATATAATTTTTAATACAGGTATCCGATGTATATTAGATGTCGCACCGAGCCAAATTCTTAACGGGTCGGATGGCCATTCAACTTCTGACTCGACTTGACCCATCGCCTAATTTGGGCAACTACTTATATATGGCACCCTGCTGTAATCTCATTGATTACCACAGCTAGCAATCTTCCTATACTATCCAAATAGGATAGGTCACATGTAGGGCTGCTTTGGTCAAGCCCCAGGCAGCCTCGGCCAGTTTCTAGCTCTCAGTCACTCCTACCAAAGATTTATATAAACTATTAAAATATATGGTAATTTCCGTCTTTATGAGCTGCCCAGAGCCGAAAGCTGGCCGGGGCTGAGCCGAAGCATCCCTAGTCACATGTTAGTGAAGATCAACCTTAAGAAACCCTTTTCCACAAGCTACCCCCTGGTGGCCTATATATTTTTTGTTGCAGCAGTGGAAACAAGTTTATTTGAACAATCAAGCGACAAGCGTATCACAACTCCGGTTGCGATGCATCCCAAACGCAATGGAAGTGCGCGACGGCAGGAAAGGAGGGCCAATGGGCGCATTATGCTCTTGGCTTAGCCTGGTTCGGGCGGCGAACGACGGGATGAATCGGCCATCTGCGACCGGTAAATCAGGTGTTCCAACGTTCTCGGCGCATTTTGTAAGCGTACGGAACACCGCGGGATCAAATACAAGCACCAGAGAATTCAACAACCCAGGCAGGCTTATTCCAACGAGAAACCAGCACTTGAGAGTTTGGTTCGCCACTTCAGAGATTTCAACGTTAAAGCTTATTGGGACATGACCGGCCATGGTGATGAAGCAGATGAGGGGATACAATGCCAGTCGCTTGGCAGCTAACTTTAGTCGGGCCTTGCGGATATCGCCCATGTTGATGGTGGCGGTATCGAAATCATTCGTGTTTTCTTCAGTGTCCTTCTGCAGAAGAACCAGAATGGAGATGCAGACCATATACACCAAAGATATCACAAGAGTACCCTCGGCAACAATGATCCTAGCCCCGTTATGCTTAGCCATCCCATCTGTGCCATAGCAGCCGACGTCCTTCTCCGGCGTACTGCTCCCCTCTATTCATATTTGTTTAGAAAGGCCAACTAAGATCTAACCTGTCGACATGGCCTCGTTAAACATTGCCCCTATAAAGGGTACCACCCATAGAAACCATATCCCTTGATTCCTTCTCTTTCGAAGCAAAACGAGATGCAGATGCATCGCGATGCAGGCATTAAAAAATACATACAAGTGATAGCCAAAGAACCCCTGGAAGACGAGGAACGAACATAAATTCTTCTTCCCAAGGTATACAGTAAGGATCTGGGCATGGCGCGTAAAGTCCAGTAAGCCTTGCGCGGAATGTAACCGAACCGCCGTCTTGTGAGCATGCTGGGGGTAGAAGAAGACTGAAAATGAGCATAGTTGTGGCGGTTACCTGAGATCCGCATCAGCAGCAGGCCTAAAATAGAGGCAAAGATGCTAGCCCAGTTCAGCGGCGCGGCTAAATCTTCAATACCCATTGCGGCAGGAAATACTCGCTCCGTTGGTGCCAAGCGCAACGTAGCGAGCAGTGAAAATTTCTTATTCCCTTTGGCTTTACGTGAAGTTCAGATTGCACGTGACGCGAATTGCGATCACCGCCCCACCCAATGGAGCCGAGCGTGGCTGCTTAACATCGTATTTTTCAAATCTACAGTATATCGCTAGATGTAAGGACATGCCGGTATGACCTCAACTACCTCCACAGCTCTGCCTTGGTTACGATCTGCTCAGTCGCTGGCTTGAACAAACTTCCCATCCAATCTGATCCCAATCCATAATTCCTAATGAAATCTCCACCGAAGAGCCTATTCCAGCAGATCCAAGGGATGGCGGTTGCAGCATTTAGTATCTCGCCAATTCACATTGGATGATTAAAAGCTCCACCTGGCGTTAATCTGAATCCAAAGTAGTCACAGATAGACAGTAATAAAGCATTTCAAAACAATCCTATTTCTTTGGAAATCCGTTTTTAAACCCTTTCATTTTCGTTGCCTTGGGTTCCCCTAGGTTAAGTTAATTAAGTTAACTGATCGCCTGCCCCATATTTTTTAAATCACCATGGCATTTTAAACGGAATCCAACTTAAAATTCCAATAAACTACTCAAAAATATTAGAACCATTTTATTTAAAAATATCTCTGGGACTTGAATATTTGTTGCTGTGTGCAATACCACTCCACTGTTCCTAAGCCTACTTACGCTTCTCCTGTCTTCTTTTCTGGTATGATCCCCATCCCCTCCATCTTGCTTTTCATTCTGATCCCCTTCTTCCATTAAATTCTGGGCTTCTCAGAACATTGGTAATTTAAGGGTATAGGATATAAAGCATGGGTCTGCTCCTATAAGAACTACTGCACCAACTTTGTGTTAACCAATGCTGCTCAGTTGAAGGAAGTTGGGTCATTCTTGCAAGATAAACCCCAACTCTGGCACCAGGATCTTGTTTTTACTAGCTGAGATGCCTGAAACCCCAAGGCCTCATGAGATTTGTGGGTCAAAAACCAGATGCACACCACTATATGAACCAAGCCAGAATCTCTCAGTTTACTAATATAAAATACTTTATTGTTTTCCCCCAAGAAAGAGCCAATATTGTTCTCATTCAATATATCAAGAAAACTACTTGTAGTATACACCCAATGTCATTAAACCCTTTCACAATCTTATTGGAATTTTCACCTTTGAGACTTCCCTGATCCCACATATGATACCCTCATATGCAAGGCAGACCTTAAACTTTGAAATACGCATACAACTCCTTCTGCAAGAAGTATGCCATATATGCTGACTGTAGATCAGATAAAGATGCCAGAGCAACCAGAACCTGAAATACTTTTCTAGCTAAGAAGAAGCAGAGAAGGAAGCAGCACTTGCAGTTACCACATAGGCCAAGTTTATGGGACCAAGCAACAAGTTTGAGCACTTGCTCCCTGCCCAAGATTTTGAACCCCAGCCAAATAGAGATGACCCCAGCCACAATCCTTGAAATAGCTACATGTGCCAAAACTGTGAAAATGGGCCATCTATACAAGGCATGTTCCAGCGCCTGATATATCTGAGAGAAGCCTGATCATCCTAACTATCCCTTCTCTCACCGCTACTTCCCTGATCCTGGCCAGCGGCCTCACAATACCATGATGACTTAGCAAGAGTAAAAGCAAAATACATGGATTATCTTCTTTCTCTACCCCAGACCATGAATAAAAAATAAAATCTGAATGTATTATTGATTCTTAAGGGCCTCATTTTATATTTGAGTCATTTAACCTAACATTAATCATCTCTGGTGTCCCATCCCTGGATCATGATATTACACTGTCACCCAAAAAAGCTTCAGTATCTACCCAGCACTTCACTCATTAGTACTTGTTGTTTAAACACTTACTTTCACAGAAGTCCTCATAATGCTGGGCATTATTTGTCCCAATAAAAAGAACAAAAGCAAAAGAAAAGTGCTTGAAAATCAAACAAGCCAAGAAAACTAAACCAAACTGCCAATACAAAATCAGTGACATCTGCTTTGATCTCAGCTAAAGATGAGTGTTTTCAACCAGAGCTGGTTGAGATAAGTTGCTGCATCTCTGATTCATACCCTATACTTTCATGACAAGAAAAGGGGCTCAAAGATTGAGTACCAAGGGTTTATTTCCTAATTTGATATGATTTGACAACAGTGACTGGTTAACAAGGCTTATTGATGTCCCAGGTGACTGCCATAAAGAAAGCTGAGTCAAGTCCTGGTAACATACAGGCTTCATTTTGATCAGCACTCAAGAGTTGTGGTTTTTCATAAGCTCTAAAAAAACCTTATGACATAAAAACCTACATTGCCATTTATTTCTAAATTCAAGGATGCATCTGTTTGTAGGGCGCCTGAGCCATCTTTCAGTTAACTAGGTTGTTAACTGCTGTGTTACTGATTGCTGAGAAGATGTTTCTAGAGCTTTGTTCTTAGACTCTTCCAATGTTGAGGGTATCCCAGAGGAGATGGGACAGGAGGAAACTAAAGTCTCCCAATTTCCCAAGTTCTACTTGGAGAATTCTTTGCTTCTCTTTCAGGCACTATATCTCACAGTGTTATGGTTAGTTTAAGTTATTCTCCTTGAAGTTAAATTGATCTTTGAAAGGTTCATTAATGTTGCAACATCTTTGATTGCTCTCTCTCAGTAAAATGATTCCCTGAGTGACCCAACAAATGATTTCCTGACTAACCATTAAGTCAGTGGCACTGTTATCATTTGATTATCTATTACAGGGATCAAACATTTTGAGCCCTAAGAGAAACACTACTTGGACAAACCTCATGATCTAATAAGAACAATCACTTGCATAAGCCTCATGACTACCATGACGTAAATGGACAGTATGTGGCTTTTCATGATACTATATAACATTCTAAACTCATATCAAATAAAGTATCATTCTCTTCTTAATTTTCCTCTTTATCTTGTTTCATATACTTCAAAGAAGTATATACTCAACAGTAGTAGCAGAGGTAAGTTATCCACATCTACACAACTTAAATAAAAAGTTTCTTCAAAGAAAAAACCCAGCAGATAGCACTCCTCATTGGCTGAAGACAATACAAAGAAGGACAATACGTCCCAGCAGGGTTTGTTGTCTTCAACAATGTCCTTGTACCAACCTAACAATAAAACTTCTTCAGCACACATGGAATTCTGAACCCACCTTCAATTCCTGAAACAACCAAAATACTCAACATTGTATTTCAACACCTACACTCAGCAGAAATTGTAACGTTTTCAGGACTACACCAAAAAAAGCCAACCTCTGAAATCAAAGCACACAAAGTAAGTTTACACAAGTGGGCTACCCCCTCAAACTCCGGGCTAGTAAAATTACCCTACATGTGATAGAGCAGCCTTAAAATTTTAAGCAAATGGTTTGACCAACACCCTGAGTACAACAAAGACTGGGACATGTTCAAAACCGCCTTCCTGAAGAAATTTTCCATAAAAACTCCAATGTGGTGATCATGACAGATGTTGTGTTTGCTCCTGGAGACAACATCCAGGAAGACGCAGCAGGAAATCTTTATAACAAAAGATTTGAGGTTTGAAGCTTAATTTCCTGAAATACAAGATAAGGACTTCCTTTTGGAAAAAAGGAAAGAAGAAGTCTTGAAGAATATTAAAGCCAATGAAAATGTGGATAAACTTGTCTTTATTGGGAGAAATGATTCTACTTAAATAGTAGACAAGGGACAATGATCACTTATTAGGTAGATAGAGTGGCAGAGGGGGTCATGTTGGGGTGAGGTCATACCAGGATCAGACAAGGAAAGGTATGGTATTCCGGAATGGGTGGATATTGGTACAGACCCATTTACAGAAGGCAAGGAATTCCCAAACTCAAAAGCAAAACCAGTCAAATCTTCACATATATCATTATTTGAAGGCCATATCAAAATAGCATTTTGGCGCAATTTCTGACAAAAGAACTCAGAACCTTCAAAATGACAGGAACCATTGAGGAGTACATTGCAGCCTACAAAGACATAAATTATTGAGCCCCCAATATCATCAACTTTGATGAAGCTGGACCACAACTAGACTTCTACAATGACCTCCCCATACACATCAGACCTCAGTTTTATATGAGCTGTTGTAAGAACCTCCAGGATGTTTTATTGGAAGGAAAGCAAGCTGCATAAAAATCTGACACCCTACATATAGTCATCAAACAGAAAGAGAGTCCTATAGAAAAGAAGGACCCTTGACCCAACAAGCAAAACAGCTGAGCTAATAACCCTCACCCTCAAGGCAGAAACTGTATAACTCAGGCTAACCAGATGAGTACTGAAAATGCAACCAAAGAGGGAAAAGCTCAAGGGAGTGCTTAGGCAAGCCACCCTCCCCCACCCTACAAGACTTGTACAGGGACTAAGATTTGGACTAAATTACTATGATCCAGGTGCCCTCCAGCAATCCTCTACTATTTGCTGCCCAAACTGAAAATAAACTTCTCACTTATTTTTCTGATTTGGCAGATATCAGGGCACAGCAATATTTGACAATGGAGCAGACCAATACCTCATTAACAAAAGATTTGCCAGCCTCATGAAACTACTCACGGTCCAAAGTAACGTCAAGAGAGTTGTCATGGCAGACAACAGAAGTACACCAGTTATCAGAGAAGCAAAGCCCTTCCGGGCTTAAATAAGGGGCGTACAGACTACGCTTAGTGGCCCAATCATACCAATCCCCAAGTATGATGTTATACTTGGCCTGGGCTGAATGAGAAAGAGCAAACCTCATATCAACTGGGATAGCGCTACTCTCACCATACAACAAGAAGAGGTTTGCCACCATGTATATCTAACTCATCTTGACACACTTATGAGAGACCATGTACTTGTGAAAATTACAGAAAAAGAAGAGGAAAAGGACCCTAGCAAGATCAATTGTAACACCTGCATGTATGAGATTATCCAATCAAAGAACGCAGAGACCTTGCGCAAACAAGATCCAATTTGACAACAGCTAATCCTAGGATTCCCTTCAGTTTTCAATAAACGTTACCAAGACTAATGCCAAATTGGGGCATCCAACATGAAATTGACCTTAAAGGAAGTGTTCCAAAATCACAACCTATCTACCACCTAACACTACAAGAGGACGGCGCCCTAAAGGCCTACCTGAACAAGGCCCTTGAAAAAAGACTCATACGACCTTCTAAATCTCCTTTTAGTGTGGCTGTCTTTTTTGTAGCAAAGAAATATGGAGGACTCATCCTGGTCACAGACTACAGGGCTCTCAATGAGGTCTTAATTAAGAACAGGTATCCCCTGCCCCTGATCAATGACCTATTTGACGCCCTGGGGGGTCCCAAATCTTCACAAAAATTGATCTGACAGCAGGTTACCACCAAATCTGTGTAAACCCTCAAGACATCCCAAACACTGCATTCAGAACCAAATATGGCTTGTTTGAATGTGTTGCTCTTAAATTTGGCATGTCAAACACCCCAAGCATCTTTGTAACCTTTATGAATGAAGTTTTTAAGAAACACATTGGAAAAAGGGCTTTTATCTACCTTGACAACATAATCATATACATCCTGATCATAGAGCAACACTGAAAAGGTATCTACCTGGTCTTCTGCACCCTTCAAGATAACCAACTTATAGCCAAACCCCTAAATGTGACATCTTCTTAACAGACCTCCCATTTTTAGGACACATGATCAGCAAGGACGGAGTAAAACCTGACCCAGAAAAGTTACAAGCCATAACTGACATGTCAGCACCACAAAATAAGTGCAAACTTTTTATGTTCCTAGGCATGGTAGCCTATGTCAGATGATTCCTCCCTGACTGGGGTGCCTTTACTGTCTCCTTATCTGCAATCACATGAAAGACAACCAAATTTTTATGGACACTGTTAAGAGATCAACATTTCTGACAGTTAAAAGAACGCATGGGCACTACCCCATCTTACAATACCAAAGCTGTGAAGGAGTATATGAACTAGAAACTGACGCCTCTGATTATGCAATAGGAGGAGTACTCTGAATTCAAACTGATTAAAAGGAATTCCTCCCTGTATCATATGAATCAAGAAAGCTGTCTGATAGTGAGCAAAGATATCCAGTACATGACAAAGAACTGTTAGCTATTGTCCACTGTCTAATGAAGTGGTAATGTTACCTGGAAGATGCAAAGATATTCAAAGTGCTAACCAACCACAAGTCAAAGGTATTCTTCAAGACTCAACAAATCTATCTAGACAACAAGCTGAATGGATGAGACTTATACAAAGGTACCCCGTGATAATTGAATAAAAAGCAGGCAAAGAAATTTTTACTGCAGACGCCCTGTCAATGCTATATTGTAAAAATCTTCTATGCACTGATGAAGACCCCAATTGGCCCATGTTAATAATGGGGAATCTCCAAGAGGGGTTCCCACCTGGTACATCAATGGACATCCAAGAGAGAGTCCTCAAGAACAAACATCTGTTCAAAAACGTGTATGGCACTCTATATTGCATACTACCAAGTGGTGATACTGTACCATACGTCCCATCAACACAAAAGAATGACACAATCCTTTGATACCACAGAGATCTGGAACACACCTGTAGCAGGAAATTTCATTAATACCTCAAGACACGCTACTGGTGTTCCAACATGCTGGGCAATATCAAGAAAGTACTAGAGCAATGTGAAGTCTGTGAAAAGTACACCTTCTCCAAGGCACCTCCCAAGTCAGTAATATCAGTATCAATCACACAACTTTTCAAAGTGTGATCACTGGATATTTTGGGACCAATGACTGGCAATAACAAAGGCAAAAAGTATATTATAACAGCTATCAACTATGCAACCAAGTGGCCTGTAGCACAAACTACAAAAAAAACAAAGTCAATGGTGTCAGACAATTTATTGGCAAAAAGATCATAGCTAATTTTGAGAAGCCTGAGCTCCTGATCACAGACAGAGGAACTGAACTTAAAGCCATTGACACCAATGTCTACCTTGCCAAGAATGGAAAAAACACACCATAGCCAGCCCCTATCACCTGCAAGAAAATGGAAGAGTTGAAAGACAAAAAGGCTCCCTAGTAGAAGTGTTCAGTAAGATATCTGTCAATAATCAAAAAGCCTGAGTTGACATTCTACCAACAGCACTTATGGTATGCAGAACACAGATTAACTGCAATATGGGCAAAAGCCTATATGAACTTGTCTATGGGCATAAGCCCACCATTGTTAACACTACTTCAGGATCACAATTCCCCTGCCCAAGAAGGTGTCAGACAAGAGTGATCCTGACGTACAGCACACCAGGAGAAACCAGGAAGACAAGGAAAGAGAAAGGGTTGAGAGACAAGCATTCCATTACAACAGGAATGCTTCCAAGTCAGGGATAATATCTGGGCTGTTAACCACAAAATTTACAAACTGGATCCGGGATTACAAGGACCAGGCATTGTCATGGAGGTCAAACCAAACAACACCTACCTCATCAAATGCATTAGCGCTTGAACAGAGTTCAAACGTATTCACCATGACTGCCTCTGCCTATGAAAAGTAAGCATGGCACAACATAACTCCCAACTTTCTGTACTAAGCACAAAACTGGATTAATATCAAGCCCAAATCCTTGACACTCTCAAGAAAATTCCCAAGGTTCTATCTTCCAGCACCCTAGGAGGAGATGTTACAACATCTTTGATTACTTCCTCTTGGGAAACTAATCCCTGAGTGACTTGCAAAATGATTCCCTGACTAATCATTATGTTGGTGGTACTGTTATCATATGACCATCTATTACAGGGATCAAACTTTTGAGTCCTAAGAGGGACACTACTTGGACAAAACTAATAACCTAAGAAGAACAATCACTTGGATAAGCCCTATTACTATCATGACGTACATGGACAGTATGTGGCTTCCCATGATACTATATAATATTCCAAACTCATATCAAATAAAGTACCATTCTCTTCTTAATTTTCCCCTTTATCTTGTTTCATACTCTTCCAAGAAGTATATACTCAACCCTAAGCAATATTTTTGTCCCAATCTTTAGCTAATATTTAATGGTTTGTGGATATGTGTCATGAATGAAAAACTCCTGCTAACTATGCTTATAGGAAAGCTTCAACTACAGGAGTCAACCCCTAAAATCTTGTAGGCTGCCATCCCGCAGGACTGGCCGCCTGCAGTTTCCTGGAGTCAACCCAGAGCAGGATTAAACTTTAGGGAATCTCCTGAGTTTAGGTGAACAAGAATTTCTTGCTTCAAGGCCTCCCACGCCAAAGGTTCCTGTTAACCAGATCAATGAGAGCGCAGGCCAAGCTAAGGATCCTGAAATAACTTGGGGCACTTTGGCAGGGGAAGCAAATAAACTTCCTGTGGAACACAGACCACCCAAAAGTATACCAATCCTACAGCCTGAAAGGGAAATTTGAGTTTTCTCAGTTCAAACCAGCCAATGAAATAACTCCTGCAATGGATTCCACCGAGGGTGCTTAAACCTGGTAGATAGTAGAACCAGGCCCAAAGGAATTTGTAAAAGTTTCTCCATGGCAGATGGGTATACATATACCCTAGGCCGCCAGGAAGTTGCCCATTGTCAGGGATCCAGCCTGTGGGGGGTTCCTGAGAACTTGCGGGCAGACAGCCCGCGGGCCTGGCAGGGAGAGCCCATCACAAGATTGGAGTCAACTTTGCAATATAAGATAACAATTTGCCCAGGAGAGCCCAGGGTCTGCTGGCAGGTACCATAAAAGCTATCAAGCCAGTAAGAGTGATGAACATCACTCCAAATATCTGGGTGGAAGTGGATTCATTGGCAGCAATGGATTCTTGCAGAAAGTTGGGCTGCGGGGTGAGAGGCAGAGTCAATGAGACCAAATACACAGGCAGGTGGCTGTACTTGTTGCAGAATAGCAGGGGGGGTATAGTGATTTTGCAGCCTTCCCTGTAAGCAGTCTTGGTCTCTCTAGCTCTTGCCTCAGGGTTGTAGATTAGGATTTCCTCTAGGGTGAACTCCAAATACACAGGGTTGGGGGGGTACTTGGTGAAATGTACTGGGCTGTAGGGAGCTCCTGGTGGATGAAGGTCAGGCGGCTGGTCCGCAGTTTCTTGGGGTTGATGGGTGTGAGGTACAGAACTGCAGGGGGTAGACTGTAAATGAAATAGAACTAATATCAAATATGGAATAACTTGGTTGAACCAAAGGTTCATGTCACTTTATTGCAAGAATAATGATGGGCAACTTCCTGACAGTCCAGGGTATAAGCATGCTCATCTGTCATGGAATTTTTTTTACAAATTTCTTTGGCCTGGGCGTTACTGTTTACCAGGTTTAAGCACCCTTGGTGGCATCCATTGCAGGAGTTATTTCATTGGCTGGTTTAAACTGAGAATACTCAAGTTTCCTTATTGGTTTGGGGAATTGGTCATCTTTGGGTGGCCTGCGTTCTATAGGAAGTTTCTTTGTTTCCCCTTCTGCAATGGCCCAAGTTATTTTGGGGTCTATGGCTAGGCCCTCCCAATGATTGGTTGAGTTAACAGGAACCTTCAATGTGGGGAGCGTCAATGTGAGTGATTTTGACTCATCAAGCCTTAGAGAATTTCCCAAAGTCAACTCCTGCTTTGGTTCAAGCCCAAAAATCTGTGGGCTGGCAGCCCACAGGGTGTCAGGGTTTGAATCCTGTAGTTGAGGCTTTCCAGTAAGTGTGGTCAATAGAATTTTGTCACTTGTGATACCCATTACCATTCTTGCAATAAAGTGATGTAAATCTTTGGTTCAACCAGGTTATTCCATATTTGATTTTATTTCTATTTTGTTTTCAGTTACCTCCTGCAGTTCCTTACCTCATACCCAACAACCCCAAGAAACCGCAGACCAACTGCCCAAACTATATTGTACACCAGGAGCTCCCTTTGTATGGTACATTTCACATAATACCCACCCAACCTGGTGTATTTGGAATTCATCCTAGAGGAAATCCTAATCTACAACCCAGAAGCCAGAACTAGAGAAACCAAGACCATTGGTAGAGAAGGAACTCAGGTCACCACACCTTCCCTGCTGTTCTGCAACAAGTACAACTACCTGCCCGCCTATCTAGTTCCAATGACACCACCTCTCATCCTGCAGCCCAACCACACACAGGAATCTGTTGCAACCAATTAATTCACCTCCACACAGATATTTGGGATGATGTACATCACCCTCACTGGCCTGATTGATTCAATGGTGCCTGCTAGCAGCTCTTCTGGGCAAATCATTATCTTATATTGTAAAGTTAGCTCCAATCTTGTGGTGGGCCCTTCCCGCAGAACCCGCAGGCTGTCTGCCTGGAAGTTCTCAAGACCCCCCCACAGGCTGGATCCCTAACAATATGGGTCTTTATACCATGCCATTTTGATTTTGGACACCACAATTCTGCCATTTTTATCACATTACTTGAATGATTTTTCTGAGCTTTTAGAAGCAGTGTACTATGAGACCATGGGTTTTTCTCCATCACTTCAGAGATTTCTAAGCTTAATATGTTGATTTTCATGTGCTTGTTCTTGAGTTTGCCTCTGGAGCATTTGTAATATTTGGTTTCCCTCCTGTTTTGACTAAATTAACTGATCCCCATGTCTTTTTTGGTGTTGTATTTTCTATTGACATCCAAATCCAGATCCTTATCCTGTCTTTTATCCTGCAACAACTTCTAGCAAGGTTACTTTAACACCAGCAATGCTTTAAAACTTTGATTCAATGCATATGATCCAAGTTTATCATGTAATGATTAGACTTTCTGATGCTGTGTGTGGTTAGCCAATGCTCATTGTCAAGTGCAGCTCCCGGGTAATAACTGAGGCAGCCAGCTATATTCATTGCTAGAAGCAGCTTGTGTTTCATTTGAGCAGTCTAAAGTTTACCAAACATCAATTTTCTTTTTAAAGAAGGTTGAATCCCTTGTGGTATCCCTTTCTTGTTTCCAGAATTTTTATCAGGCTGTATGTCAGGAATTCTGAATAACTACTGGTCAACTGGCCCATCATTGTTCCTACTTAATTGGGTTGGCTTCACCTGGAAAGCATGCCACCTGTCAGAGACCCACTTCACAAGGATCAGGTCTCTGTGATCCATCCAGTACTCCATATTGATTTCAGGCAAGGTAGCCTTTTTCATCAACTAGCAATAGCGCGCACATTCTTCATAGCAGGAATTCCAACCAAGAAGATCAAGTCAGTGTTGTAGAAGACTGAGCAGAAAGTGGTAGATATTAACAAAGCCAATAAGTCCAAGCAACCACCAATATAAGTAGTAGGCATTCTAAGCACTAGCAAGGTTTCCTATATAAACCTGTTTTAGCAAAGCATTAAATCTTGGAATTGGGAACAGGATAAGGTTTTTATTAATCAAACAAGAATCAAGAAAGAGGATTATTCACTTATATAACCATAGATGCCAACATAAGGAGATCTTGAACTTATCTTTTTCATATCAAGAACCCAGAGTTGAGTTCAATGTTGATCACATACATGACACGTTTGCAGATGGAATCTGGTTTTAAACAATGTGGATTTTCAAAATAATCAAGAGGTGAAACAATCATCAAGGGATCAGGTGATCAGGGAACTTGTTGAAATGTCTTAGGAAGTCTAAGGAAATGGTGATAATCAATTTAAACTCCTTAATAATAATCAATGATGTCAAGAAGTGATTCCTGACACTGCCCATCAACTTTGATAAGAGCTTTGGATTAACTAGACAAATCTAACAATAACCTTATTCTGACTAATTATCTGGATCCAGGACTGATAGGATAGATTATAAAATGGTCAAGAAACACACAGATTGACCATGTCTTAGAATATTCTGAGGGCAGCATAATGATGTCAATCTGCTATTATTGATAATAGCTTGGGCTTACACCCAAATAAAAAGGTCAAGCTGAAAGAGTTCCGCTGCCACTTTGTAATAAGCCTTGGAATAAGATATTCCTGGAGAACTGAAAACCCCATGCCCCTATCATATGGATGCCTAGCTCTGGGGATTGAAACTGGTAGCCTGGGAAACAGACAGACTGGCCTAGAAAGAGTTATAAGTTTCATACATTATGCTGGCAGGAAGTTCCTAAAAACCCTATATAAAGGTCTTTCCTTCCACTTAGGAAAGCAGAAAAAAAACAAATTATCACAGGCAGGAAATAGCAGACTTATTTCTACCTTCCATACTACTGGGCCGCTTGTTAGTAGTAATATTGATCCAAGCACTAGACTCTAATACCCCAGCACTTGTGGGATCTCTTGGTGATGGCTTTTGCCAGTGATGTTTACTATTGAAAAAGAATCACTTCTGCATATACTCTCCCTCAAGAAGGACGCCTAGACACCCCTCTGCTGTACACTGAGACTAATTGGTAGCTAGGATTGTCTCCATACACTCCACTTATCAACAGTATTGCCTTCTAAAGCAATTAATAAAGGTTCTTTAAGATCCAGAAATCTTGACAACCACATTTGAGGGGTTGGCAGGCAAGCATGGATGTTGGCTATATAAAGAATGACTGCCTAAGTGAGATAAAGGTTTGGGTGTTTTTTTTTTGCTTATCTACAAGGGCTGGTTTTTGTCAAATTGAGGTGTTTGGTGTTTGTTTTATGCCTTAGAGTGCTAATAAGAGGGCCACTTATCAGTTCTTGGGAAGCATATGGATTGTCATAAAATAGTTATACCAAGGCAGTATAGGCATCCTTAGACCAGATGGGATCAGAATACAGATAGGTATGTTCCCTATGATAAAGATATCATGTGATATTGGAATTCTAAAGCCAACTGGGGCTATAATAAAGTTGGTTTTAACTACCACAATAGTGAGAGTTTTTTCTGTCTATGACTTATAGAAGTTTAAGAGGACTTACTTCTCCTGTGCAAGAATAGCGTGCCTAGAGCCATCATTGAGGTGGACTTTTAGAGAAGATGCTGTTAGACTTAATAATTGAGGGTACTGGAAAGAAAGGTTGGTTATGATGTACAGAAAATTCCATGCTAACCACCTGGGTGAATAATAGGCAGTTATTGTTAGGATTGATAATTTTCTTCCCCTTGAAACCTGGGGCCAAGACCAGGATTAAAACCCTGACCCTGAATCTCCACAGGCTGCCAGCCCTAAGGACTGGCAGGCCAGCCACCCGTATTTTCTTAGGACCAAGTCCCCTCAAGCTGAGACTGGGCATGATGCACTAGATGGGAATGTCAGCCAAACCTTGGAAACAGAAGTTCTAAACAAAAGATCAAATGAATTTCCTAATGGAGGCAAAGAAATTCCTATCATTAGCTTCATGAGTTTGAACTCTATGCTAGTGGCCAATCAAGAGCCATCACCGGAAGGAAACATGGGCCAGAAGCCCACTCCCATGACCACACCTTGAGAACAGAATAATTGAGTGACCTATTCTGAAGCTTTGAACAGTAAGCAAACGCCCAGCAGCAGAGCCATTTTGAAGCTTTCAAATCCAGGCGTCCTGGCCACCTGTCCTCATATCTCACAACTCTATGATGAACCCCAGTTAGAAAATGTGAATTTTGGCGGTGGGGTACTATATAGGCCCATAGACCCCGCCCTCAGACTTTATTGCTATTTTTGAATAAAGGTTATGTCATATTGGCTTCCACAACTATTGCCTTATTTCATTTTTACCATCTATCAATTCAGTACAAGACCATCCTGCCCTTCTGCCTGAAGATTCCTGTCCTCCAGGAGCTCCCTTCAGCCCAGTTCATTTTACAGAGTATCCTCCAAACCCAGATTATTTGGAATTCACCTTAGAGGAGATCCTAATTTACAACCCAGAAGCCTGTAACAGAGAAACAGAGCTTATTGGTTGTAAAGGAACTTGGATCACCAAACAACCCTTGCTATTTTGTAACAAGTATAACTACCTACCCACAATCTTGGTACTGATGGCTCCTCCTTTGACCCTGCGGCCTAACTGCCTGCAAGAATCTGTTGCTACTAGTGAGTCCACCTCCACCCAGATATTCAGAGTCATGTACATGACCCTCACTGGCTTGATCAATTCTATGGTAACCATCAGCAGACCCTGGGCCATCCTCAGGAAATCACTATCCTACATTGTAAAGTTAGCCCCCATCCTGTTGTGGGCCCTTCCTTCTGGGCCTGAAGGTTGTCCGCCCGCAAGTTTGCAGGAACCTACCACAGGATGAATCCCTGACATAAGGGGCCATAGTTTCCATTCTGGGTTGGGTTAGCATCAAACCTTTCACCTAAAACATTTGCAGTGATTCCTACAATGCTGAACAAGACTTTGTTTTACCAAAGTCTTTAGGGATAACTGGCTTTTGTGAATTTGGTTTATGTGTTTTGACTCCAGATGATAGCATTTGCTTATCAAGGGCCTGAAAATCTGTGAATCTCTTTTGGACAAAGGTACTGGGAGACTACATGAGATATCTTGGGGACTGGTTGGTTCAAAGTTTCTTTTTCTGTGAGGTAGTTGAGCTTCTAAATAGGTACAAGGACATAATTAAATATGATGTTTTTCAGGGATAGCCTTTTCCATCTCTGTAGATTCTCCAGAAATTAGAGAGTAATGTTTCCTGTGTCTTTGCCTTTGAAGTTAATATCTCTCAAGTTGGGTAGGTATGAATAACCTATTGTTGTGCTCAATGTCAAGTATGTACCTCTGGGGAGTATATAATAAAGATAAATGGAGGATTCAGAGGAGAATTGATATCTTTATTAAATTAGATGAAGATATTGATATAGCTTGTTGGTATTTCACATGGTGTTAATGTAGATCATTCATGCCATGCTGTTTAGAAGAGAAGTCTTCCTCTGAAGAATCAAGGGATTGTTACTAGTATAGAATCTGTATTGGGCCTCAGGTCCACCTTCTACTTGATAGCCAAGTTTTTTTATGAGAGAATGGTTTCCTGATAGAGAGCCATTAAATATGTTATGAAACTAATCCATAGCTTTAGAATAAGCTAATGGCATAAAAATCAAACTGGCATTAAAAAATATATGCTATTTTTAGTTTTTTATGTGTACTGAGTGTAAACTTGAATGTATCTTGTTGAGTCTGGATCTTTGATTATGCCAAAAGCCCAATTCCAGCACTTTGCTTTTTATCTCAGCATCTAGAGCAGCTAAAGCTATCATATTTAGTATCATTTTGATAATAACTATCTGAAAGGTTTAGCTAACTTCTTTGAACTCTATTAGAACCATACTTTTTTTGAGTCTTAATTTTTTGTAGCTGTGCTGTATTAGCAGAGTTACACAGGGAAAAGTATTTGGAATCTAGATAATACCTTTATTTGGGTTTAGAGATTATATAGTTGGGGTAAATTGTTTTAGGAGGGACAAGATTGTGACAACCAATTGTTTGGATTGAGAGGGGGTGGCTTGATCTTGGTAAGGATTGAAGTGCCAAATTGAGCTGCCACTGGGACCAGATTGACCTTTGTTCTTGTTCCTGTTTTGATAATCAAAAGTTGACTTCTGCCTTTGGCTTCAAGTGGTGGGAAAGTTGGTCTGAGTGGTACAGGGTCTCTTGTGAAAAGATTTGCTGGGGGGTTGACCCCGCTGTTTTGACAATATTATTATTGAAAGTTTGCTCCACTGATATTAATTAGGATGATGTAATGATAAGCAGGGTTAGCTCTGAAACAAAATCATCCGCTTGGATCAGGTGATCCATCCAAGTGGGATATTCTATTGGTGCAGCTCAAAACAAATAAATTGAAATGTGCTTGTCAACCATCTCTTAAATAAACTTATTTCATATAAGTATTTTTATTTCAAGCTTAAATTAGGTCCCTTTAAAGTGACCACTTCCCCCTTTCTCCTATCAAGGCAATCCTCAGCATAGAGCTTAAATATACAATCATATAGAAGTTTAGCAAATTAATCCGAACTGTAACTCTATTATTTAAAAATCTGCTGCTCCCTTTCAATTTTAATCCACACTTTCTGGAGTTGGATAATTTAGATAGATATGCCTTGTATGGTTGCAAGGGTTGTATCACTATTAAAAGATTAAGCATTTAAATATAAATTTATTGAAGTTTGAGTAGCCTATATTCTCATTTCTATATAATTTAGGCCCTACTTCACTGGATTCAGCCTACATGCTTTCAAAGGTGCTTGTAAGGGATTGCAGATTAAGATGAACCAAATCGAGCTTTTGGCTTGGCCATCAACTTTAAAGTTAAATAATATAAAATTAATCCAATTTAATCCCTCACAGCTCGAGTGCACTCAAGCTGACATTACAGGTAGACTCACTTATATATATATTAATGGGATCGAACCTCTTATATAGTTTAATGAATTAGGCAAATATAAACATGAGCAGGATCAATCCTAGACTAAAAGAAGGGCTTGGTTTCTGGTGAATTGTTTAACGTTTGGTACACTGTTGGTGATTGTCGGGGGTTTAGCATAGCAAATAAATATTTTATGAATTTAGCATGGCTGGAAGAAATTATAAATCAAAGCTTGACTTGTAATGCCTAAGAATAGATCCATAAGTAGGCAGTTCGATCACAAGTGATTCAATTGGCTGGAGGAAGATTTCTAATTGCTTTAATTCCCCGTCGGATTAGAGTTTAGCTCTCTTTTATCGTGGGTAGAGCAGCCGAGATGTTGCTTTTTGTTTAGCGCGGAAAAGAGTACAAGCAGTGTTTATTCTACACTCCCTAGCCTGGGTTCTTCCTATGGGATATTTAAAGAAGGATTAAATCTAGTACAATCCATGCAAATCCTTAACATCTTCTTTCTCTGTGGACATTGTGCTTTTTTAAGAAACTCTCTTCCTGTAACCGACAATCCATTTTATCAGCAAAGTGTGGCCAACAAAAATAAACCCATCGATATGGTTTTTGGTGGTGATCACGTTGAAGTGGCAAGCGGCCAGGGAAGAGGATCAGAGACAACCTCCCAACTCACCTATGACTTTAGCAACCCGTGGCTAGACTCACATCTCGCTGTCAAGCTTATTACCGACTTTACCCTCCTCCCCTGTGGTATCAACTACCGCGGCCCTGAAAGTAAAGAGGATGACTGCGACATGAAGCTCCGTGTCCTAAACCATACCATTAAGATATATTGAAATATACCCTTTAGAAGATCCATCCACTTTCAATCCAGCATCGATTTAAAGTTCACATGCCAGTAAATCACGTTTAGCCTCCAAATCTTGATCAATCCCACTACCCTTTCCAAGCAGGGCATGTATGCATTATAGTACTAATGTAGCTAAGGGATAACCCCCCAATGTTATAAAAGTTAAAATAAACATTTTCCTTTCAAAATTATCACATGAAATGTCAACCCCTTTAAGGGTTAGCTTATAATAGTCATTTAGCATTGTCCTTTCAAGAAGAATTTTGAAAAAATATACCAAACATTTATTATAGTAATAAGAGATTTTGTTGTAACTGTGCTGTTTTAGCAGAGTTACAAGGGGGGAAACATTTAGAAACTAGATAATATTCTTTTTTGAGAGATAATGATTATATAGTTAATGTGATTCATGGATAACAGAAACATGATTGTGTTGATCACACGGTTGGATGGTGAAGGGGGTGGCTTTATCCTGGTAATGAGTCAAGCGCCAAAACAAGGTATCCACCATAAGGGATCATCATCTGTTCATGTTGATGGATTTGGAAATTTGAGTTAACTTCCTAGTCTGGCTCCAAGTGACTGGATAATTGGATTGCGGGTCACAAACCTGCTTACTCAAAACCTTGTTGGCGGGTCAAGCCTGCTGTTTTGACACCCCCCCAACTGAAGGTTGGGCTCCTCTGGGGGCAGATTGTCAGGGAGGTTTTCAGGTGCCTGGGTGCCATACTGGACTAACTGTTGTTCTGTGACGGGTAGGACAGTCTCACATTGTTTCTGTCTTGCCTTGCAGGGCCTCAGGCAATCATGGTGAAGGACCTTGTCTTGTTTACATTTCCTAAGTCCTTGCACAAGATAAGTGTTATTTTTTTCCCTTTAAGATGATTGCTGGACCTACTTTCTTGAGTTGTAGTTTACTTTTGTCAATGTTTATGACCCAAACTTTGTCACCAACCTCATGTCTGTTTTGAATAGGAATGAATGTATTTTTTAAACACTTTTTCTCTCTCTCTGTTTGATCACTTTTGGCCTTTATGACATGGGGATCTGAATGAGGGGGAACCTTGCTTAGAATTTCCAGCTTGGGTCCTGATAATGCTGGGATGATACTGGGCTGTGTGCCATATACTAACTTGAAAGGGCTTTTTCCAGTGGATCTGTTCACAAAAGTTTGGCATACAAGTAGTGCAGTTGGTAGCTGCTTATACCAGTCCTCAGGTCTCACAGAAGTGAGCTTGGCCAAGGCTTGCACAAGGCTGCCATTTAGCCGCTTCACCTGTCCATTGTCCTGAGAATGGTAAGGTGTTGTCACTGTGTGCTGGACCCCATTCTTGGTGAGGTATACATTGGTGTCTTTGGAGGTCAATTCTTTGCCTCCATTGGTTATCAGGAGTTCTGGCTTTCCAAACTTGCTGATGATTTCTTTTCCTATGAATTACCGCACGTTGCTGCCAGTATGTGTCTTTACTGCTTGTGCTACTAGCCATTGTGTGGCAAAGTCTATTGCAATGATGATGTACTTCTTCTCATTATGCTTCCCTGGCATGAGGCCTACAATCTCTAGGGCCCACAACTTGAAGGGTAGATGCATACAAATAGGTAGTACTGACTTAGGTGGGGTTTTGCTTCTTGCAAGCTTCTCACATACTTTGCATTGGTCCAAGAATTTCTGAACGTCTTGGTACAGGGTTGGCCAACATGTTTTGTGTTTAAGCAACTTGTAGAGGTTGCAAATTTTTGTGTGCCCTAGGTCTCTATGATAACATAAGATGGTGTCAACTTGCTGATGCATGGGGACATAAGGGATGGTGGTTCTGTTGGACATTTTTTGATGTAAGGTGCCATATCTGTCTGCAAATAAATGCTCATTATTAATGACTGTTTCCTTTGTTATGTCTGTGGTGCCAGGGGGAAAACCTTTGTCTTTTGTTTGGAGTACCAGGAGGTGTGTCAGAAATCACTGGATAATATGAAGCCATTTCTAAATGATGGGGAATTACCACCCAAATCCACATAGAATTGATTACCAACCACCAACGCGGCTTCAGATATTTTTTTGTGAAATTTCCAATTGTAACTCAAGGATTAAGTAGAACCAGTAGTCCTAATCAAAGTAAACCAAGATAAATGACCTGGGAAAGCATCAATGCATCTTCAGCGTAGAATTCTGGGCATTGAGAAGGGACACAATTTTCAGTTTCAAGAATGGGGGGAGGAGCTACAAAATTGGCTGGCATGAAATTGACATTTGGAGGCGCCAACAACAAAGTTCCAGATGCTGGGCCCCATCTTCCTCAAACAATTTGGTTCAGAATCAGATTGTACGGGATATACTGTAACAGCCCAATCACAGGATGCATTTTTAAAATTTAAAATTTAGAACTTGGGATAATTGATTTTTATTGAGTAAATTTAGGAGGACTCAACTCTTAGAGTTGAAACAGGGAAAACTATTCAATATATATCAGAAAAATTGACTAAACAATACCACCTGAGTCTTGACCTCCTATCCCTTCCACATTGCTAAGTAAGTATCTGGTCCAGGTTGCAAAGAACCCTTGTGTGACTAGTCTCTGACAACCATACTGATTAACAAGCTCATATTGGGTGACCCTCATATTACGTCAATTTATCAACGTCAGTTTGAAAGGGGGAGCTGGTTTCAGCTGGTGGACTGGAGCAGCTTTGACCCATTTTCAATCAACTGTTTGGTATAAATCCGTTAACTTGGTCAATTTTGATACAGGTTTTCCGGCCTTCTGAGCTTTCTTACTTGGACAGACAATAACCGGCATTATGGAATCTACCATGACAGGAGGGGCCAGTCTGGGTCAAGCCCATTCTCTCCTCTTGTGGCTCAGACGTACAGGTGCAAGAGTGTGTCTGCCATGACAAGCTCTGGACCAGGCTTGTATTGTATGAGCATACTGAATCTCTCCAATAGTTCCATCCAGCGGGCTTGACAGAGGAATAGGTTTGCCTGGGTTTTGAAATATATGAGTGACTTTTGGTTGTTCAACGCCGTGAATTCTTCCTGTTGTTCTAGATAACAACACCATTTGACTAGGCAGTGTATGATGGCCAACAACTCTTTAGTGTGGATAGGGTATTGTCACTTGTCATCTGTCAGTTTTTGTGATTTGTAGGCTACAGGCAGGAAGTCACCATCATTTTTTTTGATTCATAGTACTCCCCCAATGGATGCATCTGAGGTGTCAGTTTCCATCTGGTACTCCCCATTGCGTTTGGGGTATTGCAGGATAGATGCTGTTGTGAGCTTTTCCTTGAGTCTTCTAAAGCAGAGGGCATGTTGGGGAGTCCATACAAACTTGGATTTGGCGCCAGTTATGGCAGATAGGGGTGTAGTCAAGACGCCACAGTCAGGTATGAAGTGGCATATGTAAGCCATCATTACTATGAACGTGCAGAGCTCCTACTTGTCTTTGGGTAGTGGCATCTTGCAGATGGCCTGTATCTTTTGACTGTTGGGCTTGATGCCATTGTTGAAAATTGGCGTACAACAGCAGATTCAACAGAAGAATTAGGAGACAGGGGCACAAACTCAATATGTGCCTTTGAATGTGAAGATTCAGAATACATTGACCAATTTGGATTGTAGTGGTTAACTTTATTGGGTCCTATACAAGTAGGTAAAAATTCTGCCCCTTGGCGTTTACTGCCAACACCTTATATAGGGGCATTCTCATATTACTAATCACCAGTCACTGGTAATGTCTTCTAGGACATTCCAGCGCACTGTAGAGTCTGGGTTGGGTTGGCAGAAAAATGGACAACATTCTATTTAGGGCGCAATCCCGCAATGCCTTGCACAAGGACACCCTCTGCTAGCACATTAATCAGTGATCCTTTTTAGGGTATTCAATCACTTCTATATTTAGTTCTTAGCAGGGAGTCAAACAGGCCATTCAAATTGGCCCTGGCGTCTTGGCATTATTTTCTCTCCAGGCTGGCGCCTCAGCGCACAATGTTAATTATGGCGGTGCTCTGGTGCTTGCAAATAATTGTATTGGCATCACAGCGCTTGATGTAAACTAGAGCGGTGCTCTGGTGCCAATAATATTTAATCCCAGCGCTGTGGCGCTTGTTATTTAAGGTGGCGGCAGCGTGGCGCAATATTCCTTGGCAATGACGTCATGGTCCACTAATCATATGTTTGAATATATGATAAGTTACACTAATTTCTGGAAGAGTAATTGATTGTCCCTAGTTAAATTTCCATAACCGCCTAATGAATTAAGCTTTCCACAATCCCTGGTCAACAATTCTTCACAGCCATCTTTTGAGACTATGTGCCCTAGAAAAGGCAGTTGCTTGCAGAAGAACTGGCATTTGGAGGGTTTGGCTAGCAGCTTGTGTTGTGCCAGGGTAGTAAAGACTGCCTCCAGGTCCTTGCAGTGTTGCTCTACCAAGGGGCTATAGACAATAATATCATCCAGGTAAACTAAGGCGTGCTTGCCTATATGAGGGTCAAACACCTCATTATGAAGGTCACAAAGGTTGAGGGGGCAGTTGTCATACCAAAATTGAGAACCACACATTCATATGAGCTGTATTTAGTGTGAAAGGCTGTCTTAGGGATGTATTCCTCTTTGATACAGATCTTATTGTATCCTGCAGTTAGGTCAATCTTGGAGAATACTGTGGCACTGCCCAGGGCATCAAAGAGGTTATCAATGAGTGGCAGTGGGTAACAATTTTTGATGGTAACTTCATTTAGGGCTTGTTAATCTGTGACTAGGTGCAAGGTGCCATCCTTCTTGGCCACAAAGAATACAGCGGCCACAAAGGGAGATTGTGAGGGACAGATAAGGCCTTTCTCTAAGGCTTCCTTGAGGTAAGCACACAGGGAATTGTCTTCATTTGGGGTCAGGCAATAGATGGTTCATGCTTTGGGTACCGCTCCCTTGAGTTAGATGTAATGTTGGATATGTTCTTCCGGAGGTAACCCAGGTAAAGCTCTTGAAGATTTCTGGATGGCAGGCTACAATTTTGCCATCCTTCTGCGTAGTGGTGTCTTGATGATCTTTGAAGTGTATGATCTTGTACTGAAAGGAATCCCAGTTGATTGTCTTGAGGTTCTCTCTTTTTTCCAGGGTCTCTGTAATGCGCACAAAGACATGGTTGCATAGAAGTTGGTCCACTGAGTCAGGGTAGGTCTAGTGGTTGACGCCTTTGTGCTTGATGGTCAATACTGAGGTTGCCTGGTCTACGTGGGGATTGTTCTTTCTCAGACAATCCAAGCCCAGTACAATGTCAAATTTTGGAAAGTCAATGACAGGGCCTTGGATGGTGGAGTGCAGGTTTTAAAGCATGACAGAGAAGGGGGCGGCTTCCCTTATCACAGTAATGTGATGTTCATCAGCCAAAACCACATTTTTAATCCGCAAAGGATTAGTGGCTAGCTTGAACTTGTCCACAAAGCTGCTGTTGACTAGAGTTCTATCTGCAGCCGAGTCTAGGAGTTCCAAGAATGTGTAACTGCAAAAGCAGAAAGGGTAAGACATCAGTTTATTGGGATGTCTGGTGATGGTGTAAAGCACCAGGTCCTCTGAGGGCACTTGGATCATTGGACACTGGTCCACGTCCTTGGGTCAGTACTCATTATTGGGCAAGTCAGGAGTTGTGCGGGGCAATCTTGGCTCACTTAATGCTCTCCTCAGAATTTTCCCTTGTCTTGGTTGCCTTGTGTGGCAGTGATACGGAAATGGGTACAATTTTACTGGCCATGGTTCCCATTTCCATGTCCATTTGAACCTGCAGGTTTATGGATTGTGCTGCTGCCGCTGTTCCCAGGGGGTGGTTGACTGGAGCACCCGGCTGGGTGAGAGTCTTTGGGTCTTTCTTGTTTTCCATTTTGCAATTTGTGGAGAACGTTGGAAGTTTTTTCTGCTTTCTCTGCTTCACAATAAAGACTCTGTAGATTAGTCACTTGATCCAGATTCATGTGTCTCATTACATGCAACTTGAGTGTGTTGTAGTACATGAGGTGTGTGGCTGGGGTGTCAAAAGCCATGTTAGAGGGTGCGCTTAGTTGGAGTTCCTTGTAGGCGCGGGTGAGTTCCTTCACCATGCCCGTCTGAGTTAAGTTCTTTACTTGGTGTATGATCATAAGTGTGGTGTCTTTTAGCACAAATTTTGCCCAGAAGTCCTGCTTGAAGGTATCCCAATCCTTTTTGGTATGTTCTTCATGCCACTTGTTGCACCAGGTGCCAGCGTTATGAGTCAGTTGGATGGAGATTTCTGAAATCCAGAATTTCTGTGGGCATTCCATTTGGCCCAGTTTGATTTGGGCAGACTGAATCCATGCAGCAGTATTGTTGTCATTGGCCCCGGCAAAGGATTCCAGGGCAGTGCTTCAAAGTCTTTGGACTACATAGGCTGGCATAGTGTTTTCATCAGTTGCACAAGGCATGGCGGAGGGATCCTGGAAGAACCCTTGGGCAGATAGGGCATTTGAACGCAGGGAGTGGTATCACCATGTTCTGGTAGAGAACAAACCCATCAGGTATCTTGGCACCAGGTGTGTACATGTCCAGTCTGCTGGGAGGACAGACATGATTCTATCAAGGATTTGTTGGCCGTGGCAAGCATGGGCTACAAGCAGAATTTTGCAAGATAAGATAGGATGGAGAACCTATCTGTGCTAAAAATGTTGTAATTGTACTGTTCAGCAGAGTTACAAGGGGAAAAATATTTAGAAACTAGATAATATTCTTTATTGCGAGATAGATTGTAATACCCAGTTACGGTAGGTACCACTTGCAGGATGTAAGGCAGCAGGTTAGTGAAGTGGAACCCAGTCAAGGCAGTAACAATAGGATACACAGTCATTAGCAAGCAGAAAACCTTTGCATATACATTGTATCTCCTAAAGCTCCCGGCAAAGTAGGCTAAGATCTAGTACATGGACGTGTACATCACAATAGAGAGTGTAGAATGCAGAGACACCAGGGGAGGCCAGGGTCCAGTCTGAGATGAGTTCAGTTGACCAGGGTTGTAGTGGGGATCATGACCTAGTCCATCAGGGGAGGGCCCAAAGAATTCTGAACCTTGTTGGTAGCCTCCAATCCCAAGGCAAGATGTGAGCACAGCTGTGAAGATATGGTTCATCTCTCTTGGATTGGAGGGTTGGCAGGGGCTGATTGGTAGTTTAACTTTTAGTTGTAAGTTGAATTTCACTTTATTAAGGGTATTAATCTCACTAATAGCACAAGCTATTACTGAGGTGGGATCCTTTATTTATAGTCCTCTCCCCTGTGCAAAGATTTGCAATTGGGAGGGAAAAACAGGGGATGTGAGATCCCAGAAGTTTGGAAGGTAGGAATGGCAATTGAGGCTTGGGAAGATGGTCAAATTCCTGTTCTCCTGCTATCTGTGGCTGGTTGAGAAATTCTTGAGATGAACCAATAGTTTCATGTTGTCCTTGTGCTAGATGAAGGTTGGGAGTCAATTCCTTTTCAAAAGTTATTTTGGTGCCAAGAACATTGTTTTGAAGGGAATTTGGCCTTGTCCATGTGGCCTGTGATTCAGCATCTAATTGGTTAGTGGCAAACTTATTTTTAAATTTGGAACCATTATTCCTGCCCTCTTCTGGAGGGGGAATTTTGCCTTCTGTACTTTCCCCTGATTTCAGGGACTTATTTGATTGGTTGTACCCCAGGGGAATTTTTGATTGGTTGCAGGGTGAGCCCTGGGGCCCAGGTGGGTGGCAGGCATCTGGCTGAGACCCGGGGAGCAAGCGGGTGGCTTGCGGGTGCCTGGTTGGGTGGCAGGGGGCTGGCAGGTAGCTTACTGGGTGCTGACAGGCAGGCAGCGTCTGCGCGGGGACGGCAGGCGCCTGCCTGGATGATAAATTGGTTTGACGCCCATCAAGATCTGATTTTCCCTTGATTTCATTTTTATTTTCCCCTAATAGGGGGGAATTCCAAATCAAATTTTGCCCCATAAATTGGGGCCTCAGTTATTTTTTCCCAACTCTTCCTTTCAGTCTGTATTAGGTTTATGTCAGGAGTATTCCTGAAATAGGTATTATATAGTCATTGTGAATTGTGGATAACAGGAACACAATAGTGTTGATCACACAGTGGAATGGTGAAGGGGGTGGCTTGATCCTGTTAATGAGTCAATGCTAAAACAAGGTATCCACCGTAAGGGATCATCATTTATTCATGTTGTTGGATTTGTAAATTTGAGTTGACTTCCTAGTCTGGCTCTGAGTGACTGGATAATTGGATTGCAGATCACAAACCCGCTTACTCAAAACCTTGTTGGCGGGTCAATCCTGCTATTTCAACAATCCTATATTCAAAAAGAAGTTCTTAAGATCCTCATAAATAATTCTAATAGAATAAAATAGATGTGGCCCTTTAATTATGCTTCTATAAGTGCATAAATTTATGTGAGAGAGCTTCTGATATCAAGAGGTTGCAATCTCTTCTTCCAGTGGATTTTTGGCTCAATTAAAAAGTATGTTTCCTGAGATAGGAAAAATAATTTCTGGGGGAAACTGTGGAAAACTTGACAGTATGAATATAGAGGCAAGAATTCAAAAGTTAGAATCTAAAAGTGGTCAAGTCAACACCCTTAAATTTTCAAAAAAGGCCTTTTATAAATAAAGTAACTACTTTTTCTTGACTTTTTCAATTGAGAGAATGAATAAAGTATTTTATATGTCCATAACAATGATTTGATCTAATTTTGATATTTTAAAACTGTTGACTTGGCCACCTTTATATTCTCACTTTTGATTTCTCGCCTTTTCATTCATACTTTCAAGTTTGCCACAGTTGCCTTCCTGGGGATCCCTGAACCAGATAAGCTTTTGGTAACACATGTATGATTTTTAGTAGTTAATACCAAGTTTTCATATGGGATGTAATACTTTACTTTTTTATTTTCAAAAAGTGTAGAAATTATATAGAGACTGATTTTTTTGGACGGACCTTGAAGTTAATCAATTGATACCCACATGCTGTTTTCCATCTTGAAGATCCTTTCTGAAAGGTCACTTGAGCATTGGCTCATTTTTACGTTTTTAGTTTCAAGGGCTGGTGTCCTTTTGAGACCTTTGATAGCCTTGATCAGTTCTCATTTAATATAATGAGCCACTTAGGCTTGCTAGCATACAATAATCTAAAGGGTGATAAGCTATTGTTAAGTTTTCTTTGGTCCACATAATTATGGGACCTATCAGATACTTATCCAGAAATTTAATGTTAAATTTACACCAAGTTACAAAAGCCTTCCATAGTCTGTTGATCCAATAGTTTGTCTTCCAATTACCCTAGTGATGATAGGGGTATAATCAAAACTTGACTTTTATTGTTTAGTATGGCAGGTAATGACAGCCTCTTTGTTTTGGCTGGTTACCTCCTGGTCAACAGTTCATCATAGTTAACTGAGTTTTAAGAGTACCACATCACCTTAAATCAAATTCTCTATGGATACTTTATGTCTTTTAAAGCACAAAACACCCTCAAAGCTGGTATAGCCAAAATATGAGATGGTACAGAGTTATCATTCAATGTTTTGGCCATCAATCCCACAATATATTCAACCCATGCCTTAAAATGATTCTTGAAAATCTATGGCTAGCCCCTAATTTTGATGCTTGTGCCCTGATAGTCAGATCTCATACAATATGCTGTTCCAGACATAGCCAGCATCTTCCTAGGAAATGATCATCATATACTTGATAAAGGGCTTTGATGTAAATGCAGGATTTGGTGGTCTCTGACTATTAATAGTATCAACAACCAGGTAACCTACATAGATAAAGCAAGAAATAAACAGGAGAAGAATGCTTTATTAAGTAGTAGATCTATCTTTTAAGCTAAAGGTATTGTGACATGATCTCACTAATGTATAAAGATAAATTATGGTTAGAAAGGTTGAGGATGGTTGGCACATGACTGAACTAACTTATCCACAAATTAAGGAACAAGGATCATCAAATATGGGAGGTTGTAGGGCTTTAATTTTCTCCTTCAAAAGGGTTTAAAGAATTTTTGCAATATAGGTGATTAAATCATGGCACTTAAAACTCTATTGATTTGCCTGTATATGAAATTCCAAATTTTTATTTTAATCCCCCTGATTTGTGGCTGATGGGAATTAAGTAAACTTGCCACCAATCTTTATTTGTATATTGCTCTGGTTGTACTTGTCAATTTCTTCATTTCTCTTTTGGTGGATTTTATGATCACCTATCACTTATGTTCAGATGATTCATTTACCATGAGAAGATCTGAATAATCTGGTGATTTTTATGCCTTAACTGTGCTGTTTCAGCAGAATTACAAGGGGAAAATATTTGTAAACTAGATAATTATCTTTATTTAGAGATAGGGATTATATAGTGGCACTGAATCATCATAAGAGGAACAGGAGTATGTAGATCACTTGATTGGATGATGAAGGGGATGGCTTGATCCTGGTTATGAGTTAAGTGTCAAATCAAGTCATCCATCATATGAGATCATTGTTTGTTCATGTTGATGATTCTGGGAATTTAAGTCAACTTCCTTGTTTGGCTTTGGGTCACTGGGAAATCAGATTGCGGGTCTCAACCCTTTTTAGTTGGGACCTTGTTGGCGGGTCAATCCTGCTATTTTGAAACTTATAAATAAGGACTTGAGCTCATTTACATTTTCTTGTTCCTTTCCCTTTTTTTAAAGGTTGAAGAGTTTATTTTTTCTTCTGTCTTAAAATAATCCTGAGTTACAGTAACTTTATAGTCTGTTGAGATAAACAAAATTAACTCAGGCTAAAAAAGTGAAGTGGATCCAAATCAATTTTAATTTAATATAAATTCTTTGGTTTTCAATTTTGTCTTTAGACTTGGTTGATTTTGTTTATCTCAACAGGTTATAAAAATAGTGTACTTTCTTTTTCCTTCTTTTTTCTAACCTAAAATAGCTTCTCCATTTTAAAATCCTCTTGTTTCAGGGTTGTGCTGGATCTGCTCTAGGGACAAAATTTGTTGTAAATTGTGCCATTAATGTTATTTTGATACAGCCTTTGAATAATGAAATGTGCAAAGATTTGGTTGGTTTTGCCTTCAATTTTGGGAATTCCTTACCTACCTTAAACAGAGCAACATCAATGTCCACCCATTCTGGAATATCCTACCTGTCTTTGACTGATCCTGGTATAATTTCATCTCAATGTGACCCCCTCTGCCACTCTGTCTGCCTATTTAGTGATTAGCAGCCCTTGTATACTATTTAAGTAGAATTAATTCTCCTAATAAAGACAAGTTTATCCACATTTGTGTTGGCTTTTGTATTCTTCAAGCTTTTTCCTTTCCTTTTTGCCAAAAGAACATATTCTTGCATCCCAGGAAATTAATGCATGTGCCCTTAATTTTGCCATGAAGGCTCACCCAAGGCTAGATTTGAACCTCAAACCTTTTTTATGAAGGTTTCCCTCTTTGTTGTTCTAGATGTTGTCTCCAGGTGCCAAACACAGCATGCACCTGTAAAAGGGACGGCATCAGAGGTAGTGGGGAGGGAACGGGTAGTGGTTTGAGAGTCATGGTTGGAAGGCAGGTGGCTTGGTCTTGATGGGGGAGTTGAGGAGGATTAGTTTGTTGACTGGGAAAAGACAGAAAGAGCTTATTGCTTCAATTGTTTGAATTCTTCTTTTGTCATGTATGCAGGCTTAAAAAACCAAATGGATGAGAGTGGGGGAGGCAGGAGTTCTTTCTGGACTTATCACTATCACTTCCATAGAATAAGACAAGATCTGATAATTTTCTAGACAAATATGTAAGGGGAAAGCTCATGCCCCTTCTCAATTTGTGTGCACAGTTCATTTTATGTGGCAGGCTTTAAGCGCCTGAGAGCCAAACCAAAATTGTAAATACATCTTCAAGATTCATGTCAGCGTGGTTGGTGGGATAGGACCAACAGGTATGCCCTGCAGCCTTGATTTCCTTGGTTTCTCATTCCTGCTGCTCTATCTCTGCACTCATTACAACTGTGTATACAGCTTGTTGGATAGCCCACTCCTCCAGCATGACCTTGAGCTCTGTCTGGTAGGCATACCCATCTGCTGTGTTTGACAAAGCGGAGTAATGATTGACACCCAATGTGGAAACTGCCAACAAAACCCCAACAAATTGATACAGGATTGGTCTGTGCTTATAGACATCAGATTAGATGCACTTTCCCCCAAAGTCTTGAATACTTGCCAAAATCTTGGCATATGACAAAAAACAACGTCATTATGGGCTCTCATTGCCCTTCCTTTGATAAAATTAATGATTGTTGCATTGTAGGGGTTGATATCCACCAAATTGGGGCCACTGAGAACCTGATTAGATAAGATTCTGGTAACAACCACAACTCTGTGCATCCACAAATTCACCGTTCTCTTATTGGTGAAAATGCTGTGGAGTCCCAGTTGGAGACAGACCTGGACCAGGGGCATCCACGGGTCACGCTCCATAATAACCATCATGAGAGGGTGGGCTTTTTCACCTTCAGTTCAAGAACAGGATCCAGTTGGGGTCTTCTTGGGAGGGTTTATAGTTGGCATGGGCTCTCAAGGTTGAGCCACAGTGGACTTTGCAAAACCCATCACAGCCACAATTTCCCCAAGGGACATAAGCATCCCTCACTTTTGGACCATTTTTGAGGACAATTTCTGGGGTAATTATCTTTCTTCTGCATCTTGCAGGCTGATTGGCTGGAGGTGAAATTTTTCTGTCTTGGGAACCAAACAGTGCCATCTGATTGGGTGTTCTGGGATTTTGGCTTCTCTGGGTGATCCCTTGACTAAATTGGCTGGGGTTGGATGCCATTGTTGATATATGATTTGGATTAGCAGCTGCCTGTGTGTGATGGGCAAAAAGGGCCATGCTTGAGGACACAGGAGAAAGAACACACTCCTGGGTAGTGCTTGGGGAGAGTCTGCAAGTTGGGAGTGACCATGGACGGAGGCTTCACTATTGAGAGACCCAGAGTAAGCTTGTATGATTTCATCAAGGCCAGGGAACAGATTGTTGACTTGGTTGTTGTTAGAAGACATAATAAATTTTATTAAAAAATTAAACTCAAAAAGAGGAGTATATATATTAGTCAATTTTATTGCTAAGTATGTAAATTTGGTGAATAGTAGGATCTAAATTTTAGCCGTCCTAAAATGGAATTGGGTGATTTTTGAGAATGTCTATGATTCCCAAAAAAAATACACAACTCCACTATAGATCCTTTGAATTCCTGTTTGAGAGGCCCATAAATTATATCTATTTCAAATTCACCTTATTTTTGATTTAAAATTTGGTTCTTGGATTTGAAAATCCCACAATTTCAGATTTGTTAATAATTTCATGTTGTTTATGATTTGTCAGACTTATAGAAAATACCAAATTTTACATTAGAATCCCACATTTCTGATTAATGTATGTTGTGTTTGTTTGATGTGTTTTGTGTTCAGTCAGTTGAGTTATCTTCTCATAGGATTTGAAATTTTCCAATTTAAATAAATCAAAAAATTCAAATTAAACAGTTGATTTTATTAAATATTTTATTTTTCAATCAGCTGAGTTGCCCACAAATGTGATTTGAAATTTGGACCAAGGATTTGACAATCCTGGATTTTTACGTTTAGGTTCTGAATTTACAGTATCAGAATAACACAGAGATTATTGGGGTGAAAGCTATTAAAACATATGGAAAGTTAAGTAAAAAATCAATGAGAGAACTTGAGAAGCTATTGAAGGACCTTGACTCAGTAATTGCTGAGATCAAAGAGACTGATCACAAAGTTAAAGCCAAATTCAAGTCTGATGTCTAAACAGGCAAGAAAATTGACAAAGTTAATGCCAAGGCCATTATGGCCAAGATGCCTGAAACTTCTGAGAATACAATTGTGTGTCTTCTAAACGGTCAGAAGACTGTGGTAGAGGGCTTACAGTTCAAGTTTTACACACTTTCTATGCTTTCTATATAGGTAGATGACCCTGAGATGTAAGAACATCTCAAGACAGCAAAGTGAGCCAGAACAAAGGAGACCAAGATGCTAGCACAGCTGGTTGAACCTAAAATGGCCCGCCCAGCAGGAGCCACCAGAAAAGAAGCCAGTGAAAAAGGTACCTAAATAAATAATAATAATAAAATAATAATAATAAAATAATAATAATAAAATAATAATAATAAAATAATATAAAAACTTACCTGTTTTTTTAGAAGTTATTGATGGTGTAGTGCGCCAAGTTCTTGCCCTGTACATTCCAGCCACTTTTTATGCCAACTTTGCCTATCATATTTCTAGGCAGCTGGCCCTATTCCTCCTGTTGTGTGTGAGCTTGAAGATAGGATTCACAGTACCTTCTCAATGTCCAGGGACACGCTAATGAGACTTTCACAAGCCAAAGGGGCATCTGAGTGGGCTGCTAAAGCCTATAAGAATGCCCAGTTGGTCTTCCTGGACCTGGTTTTCCTTGGTGGAGTTTACTGTGTTAAACTCCATTGAGCTTGTTTGAGATGTCCTGGTAATGCTCCCATTCAAGAATATACCAGAGATGGGACAGGCCCATTTGGCTGCTTGCTTCTGCTTCCTGATGGAGAATACAATTTCCTATGTGATAGAGAACTTAAGGGGCACAATGAATAAAATAGCTGTTGCATTAGTGTCACAACATCTTTGATTACTCCCTCTTGGGGAAATAATCCCCCAAGTAACTCCCTGAATGATTCCCCAACTAATCATTAAGTTGGTGGCACTCTTATCAATTGCCCATCTATTACAGGGATCAAACATTTCAAGTCCTAAGCAGAACACTACTTGGACAAGCCTCATGACTGCCATGACATATACAGACAGTATGCGGCTTCTCATGATACTATACAATATTCTAAATTAATATTCAAATAATTATCATTCTCTTCTTAATTTTCCCCTTTATCTTGTTTATTATACTTTTAAGAAGTATATACTTGACAGTGATAGAACAGTTAGGTTATCCACACCTACACAACTTAAAAGAAAAATTCTTCCAAAGAAAAGAACCCAGCAGATGACACTCCCCACATGCTGGAGACAATACAAAGAAGGACAGGACGTCCCAGAAGGGTTTGTTGTCGTCAACAATGTCCTTGTATCAACTGAACAATACAACTTTCTCAGCAAAAATGGGATCCTGAACCCACTTTCAATTCCTGAAACAACCAAAATACCCAGCATTGTGTTTTAATGACTACACTCAGCAGAGATTGGAACGTTCTTAGGACTACACTGTGAAAATGCCAGCCTCTGGATTCAAAGAACCCAAAATAAGTTTCACAAGTAGGCTACCACCGGAAATTCTGGGCAAGCAAAATTGCTTTACACGTTACTGGGGCTGCCTCACTCTTTGTAAGAAAATGGTTTGATCAACACTCTGGTAAAAAATGACTGGGACATGTTCAAGAACACCATCCTTGAAAAATCTGCCATAAAGGACTCTGATGTTGTGATCATGACTGAACTCAGAACCTTTAAAATAACAGGAACTATCAAGGAGTACATTTTAGCCTATGAAGAAATACATGATTGAGCTCCTGAAATCATCAAATTTGATGAGGCTGGACCACAGCTGGACTTCTATAATCCCCCCTCACTCACATCAGACTTCAGTTTGATATGAGCCGTTGTAATAACTTCCAGGATGTATTCTTGGAAGGAAAGCAAGCTGCACAAAAATCTGACACCCTGCATATAGTCATCAAACAGAAAGAGAGTTCCATAGAAAAGAAGGACCCTTGACCCAACAAGCAAAACAGCTGAGCTAATACCCCTCACCCTCAAGGCAGAAACTGTATAGCTCAGGCTAACCAGATGAGTACTGAAAATGCAACTAAAGAGGGAAAAGCTCAAGGGAGTGCTTAGGAAAGCCACCCTCCCCCACCCTACAAGACTTGTACAGGGACCAATATGTAGACTAAATTACTATGATCCAAGTGCCCTCCAGCAATCCTCTACTATTTGCTGCCCAAACTGAAAATAAACTTCTCACTTATTCTTTCTGCTTTGGCAGATATCATGGCACAGCAATATTTGACAATGGAGCAGACCAATACCTCATTAACAAAAGATTTGCCAGCCTCATGAAACTACTCACGGTCCAAAGTAACGTCAAGAGAGTTGTCATGGCAGACAACAGGAGTACACCAGTTATCAGAGAAGCAAAGCCCTTCCGGGCTCAAATAAGGGGCGTACAGACTACGCTTAGTGGCCCAATCATACCAATCCCCAAGTATGATGTTATACTTGGCCTGGGCTGAATGAGAAAGAGCAAACCTCATATCAACTGGGATAGCGCTACTCTCACCATACAACAAGAAGAGGTTTGCCACCATGTATATCTAATTCATCTTGACACACTTATGAGAGACCATGTACTTGTGAAAATTACAGAAACAGAAGAGGAAAAGGACCCTAGCAAGATCAATTGTAACACCTGCATGTATGAGATTATCCACTCAAAGATTGCAGAGACCTCACGCAAACAAGATCCAATTTGACAACAGCTAATCCTAGGATTCCCTTCAGTTTTCAAAGAAACGTTACCAGGACTACTGCCCAATTGGGGCATCCAACATGAAATTGACCTTAAAGGAAGTGTTCAAAAAGCACAACCTATCTACTGCCTAACACCATAAGAGGACAGCGCCCTAAAGGGCTACCTGAACAAGGCCCTTGAAAAAAGACTCATACGGCCTTCTAAATCTCCTTTTAGTGTGGCTGTCTTTTTTATAGCAAAGAAATATGGAGGACTCTGCCTGGTCACAGACTACAGGGCACTCAATGAGGTCTTAATTAAGAACAGGTATCCCCTTCCCCTGATCAATGACCTATTTGACGCCCTGGGGGTCCCAAATCTTCACAAAAATTGATCTGACAGCAGGTTACCACCCAATTGGTGTTAAACCAGAAGATATTCCCAAAAAAGTGTTTTCAACTAAGTATGGATTGTTTAATGTGTTGTCCTCAACTTTGTCATGACTAATGTCCCAAGTACCTTTGTGGCTTTTATTAATGAAAAGTCAAAGATCACATTGGAAAAAGGGCTATTGTCTACCTTGAAAATGTAATTATATGCATATCCACTAAGGAAAAACATTGAAAAGGCATCTGTCTGGTTCTCCACACCCTGCAAGATAGTCAAATCATAGCCAAACCCCCAAAATGTGACTTTTCTTAACAGATCTCCCATTTTTAGGACACATTATCAGCAAGGACAGAGTAAAACCTGACCCAGAAAAGATAAGAGCCATAGCTGATATGCCAGCACCGCAAAATAAGAGTGAGCTCCATATGCTCCTAGACATGGTAGCCTATGTTAGGAGATTTATCACTGACTGGGGTGTCTTGACTGCTCCTTTATCTGTAATCACTGGAAAGATGACATATTTTCATGGATACTGTTGAGGGACCAACACTTTTGACAATTAATGGAAAAATGGTCTTTGCTTCTATTTTATAATATCCCAATTGTGAAGTAGTGTACAGACTAGAGCCCGACGCCTCTGATTATGCAATATAAAATGTACTCTGAATTCAAAATGCAGAAAAGGACTTCTTCCTTGTAGCATACAAATCAAGAAAGCTGTCTGACAGTGAGAAAAGATACCCAATACACGACAAGGAATTTATAGCTATTGTCCACTGCTTAATGAAGTGGCTGTGTTATCTTAAAGGTGCATAGATATTAAAAGTGTTAACCAAGCACAAGACATTAGCATTCTTTAAGACTCAAGAACACCTACCTAGACAACAAGCTGATTATATGAGCCTCATACAGAGGTACCCCATGATAATTGAATACAAACCAGGCAAGGAAATGCTTACTGAAGATACCCTGTCAAGGCTATACTGTAAAAACCTCCTATGCACTGATGAAGACCCTGATTGGCCAATGTTAATAATGGGAAATCTCTAAGAGGAGTTCCCACCTGGTACACCAATGTGTAAAGTCACTCCCCCCTTTAGCCTTGGATAGGAAAATCTTTCCTCAACATACAAAGAAATCTGCTCAGAAACCAGCTAAGCCTCGCAATTCCCCTGAGGATTTAGCCCACACAATTGACAAGAGATTTGTATTGGTGTACCCTTCTCAGGTGGAAACCACTAATGATCTTATTTTAAATCCCTACATAGAAAGAAGCCCTGATTAATTTGGACAACTTTTTGGGTTGGTTTTGCCCCCATTTAAAACAAATTAAGTGGAACCAATCAGGGTACACTTCTTCTAAATTAACAAATTCCACTCAAAATGAATTAAATACTTCCCTGAATCATTCCAAAGGCGCCAGCCAATCAAAGTTGAAGCCGGAAATTATTGGGAAACCTTTCAACCTATTGAATTCTCCCTTGCAAAATTTCTCTTTAAGCCAATCAAATCTGAGCCTTGAGCCAGGTGACCTTTGAATCCCAAAATCTATCTTTATAGCTAGACAGGGGACTTTCAGTCCCCTGCTTGCACATTCTTAATAAAAGTTTTAAACTTTATCACTTTTAACTTAAACTTTTTGGTTTCTTTGGCTTTTCCTTGGCTCTTTGACACTCTAAAGTTGTTAGTAAAAGTAGCTATTATTCCTTACCTTAGTTTTTGTCCCCTAGATCCTGTTGTCCTCTTTGAAGTCCCTGTAGTCAGTGTTAGTGCTATTGTTAAATCTTATTGCTTTTGCTTCTGGAATCTAGTTCAAACACTAATAGTTGGAATTAAAAACCTTATAATTACATATTATACTTTAGTTTTTTGTTTTGCTTTTGCTCTTGCCTCAATTCCCAGCTATATATACTTCCTTTGATAGTTATGTCTTGGTTATTATCTTGTCCCAAAGGTCCTTAGTTGTCCCCTCCACTTCCCAGACTCAAAATTTTCCCTTCTTTCTTCTGAGGTGTTTTTTACACTTGGATTTTCACATTTTTTGAGATAAATTTCCATTTTTTCTCTTTCTACAATGTTGATCCCAATTTGTAAGTTTGTTGTTTTTACACTTTCCACAGTTCTGCTATTCATCTGGCCCACTTCCTCCAACTTCTGGGGACAGATTTCCTTTTCTGTGCTGCAAGTGGGCAATAACCCCTCTCATATATTGCACCTTGTAAAAGAACTCCCTGTAAGGGCCCAAGGCCTCCTCATCTCTGGCTAACACTTGGCAAAGAGCCTCATCTGTGATGATTTGGATCCACTCCTTCTTGACCTCTTTTTAGGACCTTTACATAAAGAGGAGCCTCCCTTGTTTGCACTCCCAATGGAAGACCCCCAACCCATTTCTTGGTCTTCACCTGCTTCTCAGGGCTACATCACCCAGTGTACTCCCTGGCTTCTTGCAGGGATATCCTTATGGTGTTCAACTCCTACTTTCTGCAACTATTTTCCATATCCTCTCTCTAGAATCCTGTTTGAGTGACCATCCCAGTGTTGCACTGGATGGTATCTTGGTGGATCTTTCCCCTGGGATGGGAGCCAAACTTACTTAGTTTGGCACCCCTCTTTTACACAATCAACATCCAAGAGAAAGTCTTCAAGAACAAACATCTGTTTAAAAATGTGTATGATACTCTAGATTGTATACTATCAAGTGGCTATATTGTACCCTATATCCCATCAACATGAAATATCAATACAATCCTTTGATACCACAGAGATCTGGGACACAACCATATCAGGAATCCACATTAGTACATCAAGACACACTACTAGTGGCCCAACATTCTGGACAACATCAAGGAAGCTCTAGACTAATGCAAAGTCAGTGAAAAGTACACCCGCTCCAAGGAACCTCCCAAGTCAGTAATACCAGTGCCAATCACACAACCTTTCAAAGTGTGGTCATTGGATATTGTGGGGCCAATTCCTGGCAATAAAAAAACAAAAAGCACATTATAACAGCTATTGACTATAAAACTAGGTGGCCTGTATCCCAAGCCAAAAAGGAACACAAAGGCAATGATGTGAGAAGATTTATTGGCAAAGATATCATAGCTAAGTTTAGTAAATCTGAATTCCTAATTAAAGACAGAGGAACTGAACTTAAAGCCATTGACACCAATGTCTACCTTGCCAAGTGTCACAAGTGACAAACTCCTATCAACTATGATTATTGAAAAGCCTCAACTACAGGATTTGAACCTTGATCCTCTGCAGGCCGCCAGCCCGCAGTTTTTTGGGCTCAAACCAGAGCAGGATTTGATTTTGGAAAATCCTTGGAGCTTGATGAATCTAATTCACCTACATTGTCACCTCCCACGCTAAAGGTTCCTGTTAACTCAACTAATCAGTGGGCAGTTCCAGCCATAGATCCCAAAATAACTTGGGCCCACTCAAAAGGGGAGACGGAGAAACTTCCCATAGAATGTGAGCCACCCAGAGATGAACAACCCCACAACTTGACTAGGAAATTTGAGCATTCACAGTTTGAGCCAACCAATTAAATAACCCCCACAATGGATGCCACCAAGGACTGGGAAGACCTAGTAAACAGGAAAACCTGGGCCAAAGAAATTTGTGAAAGTTTTACCATGACAGAGGGGCATACTTATACCCTGGACTGCCAGGAGATGCCCATTGCCATTCTTGCAATAAAGTGACATGAACCTTTGGTTTAACCAGATCATACCTTATTTGTTATCAGTTCTTCTTTATTTACAGCCTATGTCTTGCAGTTCTGCACCGTACGCTCACCCGCCCCAAGAAACTGTGGACCAGCTGCCTGACCTTTACTGTCCACCAGGAGCTCCCTTTGGCCCAGTACATTTCACCAAGTACCCACCTAACCCAGAGTATTTGGAGTTTACTCTAGAGGAAATCCTAATCCACAATCCTGAAGCTAGAACTAGAGAGACAGAAGTCCTTTACAGAGAAGGCACCAAAATTATCTGGCCCCCTCTGCTATTCTGCAACAAGTATAATTTCCTGCCCGCATATTTGGTTCCAATGACACCACCCCTCACCCCACAGCCAGACCGCCCACAAGAATCTGTTGCCACTAATGAATCCACTTCCACCCAGATATTTGGGGTGATGTATATCACCCTCACTGGACTGATTGATTCTATGGTGCCTGTAAGCGGACCTTGGGCAGTCCTTGGAAAATTGTTATCTTATATTGTAAAGTCAGCCCCAATACTGTGGTGGGCTCTCCAAGCTGGGCCCGCAGGTTGTTCACCTGCAAGTTCTCAGGAACCCCCACTGGTTGGATCACTGACACCAAGAATGGGAAAAACACACCATAGCCAGCGCATATCACCTGCAAGCAAATGGAAGAGTTAAAAGACAAAATGGCTTCCTAGTAGAAGTTTTCAGTAAGCTATCTGTCAATAATCAAAAATCCTGAGTTGACATGCTGCCAACAGCGCTTATGGTGTGCAGAACACAAGTTAACTGCAATATGGGCAAAAGCCTGTATGAACTTGTCTATGGGCATAAGCCTTCCATTGTTAACACTACTTCAGGACCACAATTCCCCTGCCCAAGAAAGTGCCAGACAAGAGTGATCCTGATGTACAGCACGCCAGGAGAAACCAGGAAGACAAGGAAAGAGAAAGGGTTGAGAGACAAGCAATCCCATTACAACAGGAATGCTTCCAAGTCAGGGATGATATCTGGGCTGCTATTCACAAAATGTACAAACTGGATCCGGGATTACAAGAACCAGGCATTTTCATGGATGTCAAACCAAACAACACCTACCTCATCAAAGGTATCAGCGCTTGAACAAAGTTCAAAGGTATTTGCCATGACTGCCTCTGCCTATGCAAAGCAAGAATGGTACAACATAATTCCCAACTTCCTGTACTAAGCGCAAAACTGGATTAATATCAAGCCCAAATCCTTGACACCCTCAAGAAAATTCCCAAGGTTCCATCTTCCAACACCCCAGGTGGAGATATTGCAACATATTTGATTACTCCCTCTTGGGGAAGTAATTCCCCAAGAAGATCCCCAAATGATTCCCTGACTAATCATTAAGTTGGTGGCACTCTTATCAATTGCCCATCTATTACAGGGATCAAACATTTCAAGTTCTAAGCAGAACACTACTTGAACAAGCCTCATAACTGCCATGACATATATGGAAAGTATGTGGCTTCTCATGATACTATATAATATTCTTAACTAATATCCAAATAATTATCATCTTCTTCTTAATTTCCCCTTTATCTTGTTTATTATACTTCTAAGAAGTATATACTTGATATTAGCAACAGCCATCAAGAAGATAAAAATCCTCCTTGTGGACTTTGAGCTGGCCTGGAGTGAAGAGAAGACAGGAGTCCTGACATTCATAGAGACCATGTTTTCTAAAACAAAGCATTAGAAGATCACCACAATGTTTAACAAATTGTGTGATTTTACTGAAGCCTTTGCCCAGCAAAGGCTTCACCTTGTTGTTTACCTTGGGTATCTTTTCTACTTTGGGATGAGTGCCAGCATCAAGAACATGGATGGGGTTCTACTTGGGATTGACAAGGCCAGGCTCTCCCTGGACGGCAAGAAGGTCCCCATAGGCTACAATTTGATGGACCATGTTATACAGGATGACCTGATCCTGGCTGGAATTTACGGGCTGCAGCCCTGCCAGAAAATCTGCTGCTTCACTCCCACCTCACCATCCTCTCATTTACAAGCTGCTGGCAATATTTTAATCAAATTTTAACTACTATTTATGGTGTGGCAGTGGAGGTTGTGTGCCGCTTCTATTATCAGGTGGTCACATACAGGCACACTCAATATAGGTGTCAGGACTTTGGAATAATATGGTTAACTTGACCATCATTCCCATGAATGATTAGCTCCAGGCGGCCAATTGCCACAGAGCCCTCAAGCTTAAAGAATTACCAGTTGATCCCATCTATAGTCTTGTGTAATCAGGATATTGATAATTATCCCAAAGCTTGATTGCAATTCACTGCTGGACTTCCTATTGATTTGAACCTAAACCATTAAGCCTGGTGATTCCTGATCATGATTTCAGAACGCGCCTCTTCCAATAAGCTGATTGATTCCTGAATATGATTTCAGGGCGCGCCTCTGCCAAACATTTGAGCCAGGACTTGAATTGGATTACATGATCAATATGGAAGGTTGTTTATAAGAACAATGCAGAATGCAAAAACCCATTAAAAGGATAATCAAACCTTGCATATTTGTGAAATATTAGACAAGCAGCTAAAACCCCATTATGATATATTGTCTGGTAATTAATTGAATTCCTATTCTAGACCAGCATGGCTGCCTAACTCTGGGGGATGAAACTAGCAGTCTGGGGAACAGATTGGCCAACTAGTAAGAGTTAGAAGCGTCAGATAATAATCTATTAAGAGGTCTTATCCACCCTATAAAAGGTGCTCTCCTTACTTGAGATTGAGCAGAATATTCACCCTTGAAGATAGAGATTGAAGATCCCTATTGTTGCACAGTAGTTTTAAAAACTGTGGCAACAAGCAAAAATACATCAGATTTAACCAAAATGATTTCAGATTTAAACAAAATCTAAGTTGCGCAAGATTCAGGATTCAATCAATTTAAATAGATTTTGGTTAATAAATGAACTGTCAAACCAAAAATAAAATTTCAATAACCCATTATACAAAATTAAAGCAAACATCAAGCGGTGTAGTTCAAACCACAAACAAAATGAACTGACACAAAAAGTGAAATGGATGGATGCTGTTCCGGAGTATTTTATAATCCAATCAGGATTCATATGAGGCACTGACAGAAGAACTAAAATGAAACAAAACTTGAGAAGTCTAGAAGCAAGATTACACAAGCACAAAACAAAATGAACTCACACAAGATGTGTAGTATGAGCAGCCTAAAATAGAAAAATATCAATTTAACAGCCAATCAACAGCTATCCAATTTTGGAACAGAGGCATTTTATCCATTTTCATGGCTCCAGATTTGCATGAAAAGGTTTTAAGAACCTTCCAAATATGGACTTGAGATTATAATACAAATAAATTATTAATTTTTAAAATTTCTACCTTTAGTGATTTTATCCTAGGTTTTTTACAATGGTTTTTACAAGCAAGATCTTCAACTGCACCAGCAGCCAAGCCAGCAGCAGCCAGACCAGCTTCAATGAAGGCAAGGCTCAGAACGTGGAGGCACCTGTTTACACCCAAGCCTTTGAGGCATGTAACAAGGAAGCTGACCTATATCTGATCCCCAACCCCTATGGCTTTGACTTGTTTGAGAGTCACTTAGCGTCTAGCTCTGCCCTTGCTCCCACACCCACCCCTGCACAAGCTGCCCGTCAACCAACCAATCAGGATGACAACCTTGATTTGGAACAACTTCCTGCCACTGCCCAACCTGCCCCCCCCCCCTCAGCCAATCAGGCTTCAGCTCCCCGCTGCCCAGCGCCCCAAACGCAGAATAATCACTTCCCAAATTCTTCATTAAATTGTGGCACTCAACCTTCAGGGTCTGTCCTGGGATCAGATAGCCAGCCAATTACAATTCACCCAGGCTACTGTCATGCGGGAATTTAACAACCTGATGAATAAGGGAAATCTGATTGGGACAGCCAAGAAGCCAAAGAAGGCCACAGAGTCCCATATCAATGAGGCATACCCAATAATGCTTGACCTCCTCCAGCAAGACCCCAAGCTTCCCTTGACCCAGGTCCAGAAGCAACTTGTGCACCATGGCATTTGGGTGTCTGAGCACATGGTGCAGCTCTGGATGCACAGAAATGTGGCTTGAATTAGGGCTCTTACCCATGTTGCTGGCAACCAATGGGATGGCACTGAGGATTCCCCATATGACACTGCAATCAAATCAACCCTGGTCAGATGCTTGACAAGTCTAACAGATGACATCATGTTTGTCTTGTTTACAAGTTATCAATTGCATTTGATGATTTCAGTGAGCAAGGAAAAGCCGCCACCAAGAATGGAAGGAAGAAGGTCAAGAAGGGGACATTCATTGGTGCATTTCTGGCTGTTTCAGCCAAGGGTTTTTTCTACTATTGGACAAACCCTGATTTCATCAATGGGTACTCATATAGACACATCCTCAGTGGATTGCTTGACTCCTGGGATGGCTCAAATTCCAAATACCAGGTTTTCTTGAGCCACCAGATGGAGGGTAGCTTCACCGCCCTTGAGGCCATCCAGCAACGCGGGCACCAGGCCTCAGTGTACTCAGCTGGTCAGGCCAACGTCCATCTGGCAGGTGTTGTGTTCTTTAATATTGGAGATACACTCCAGGAGCGCCGCCCTCAGGCTTTCAACAACCTCTATCTTGGGGTCCTTGATCACAATTTTCTCTTTGGTCACCAAATGATGGCTGACTTGTTTGGCAAATGGTTTTCCATGTGAACATGGGCAACCAATCATGCAAAGATAAGCGCTTCCCATCCTGTGCCACAGCCACCTACCAGCCCATCCAGCCAATGACTGATGAGGAGTACAATGAGCGGTATATAGCGGCCATCACACGCAATCCTCCTGCCTCCACCCCCGCCACCAACATCCCTAACCCACAAGCCCAACCCACCCAATCCCAGACCCCCCAGGCCAGCACTTCCTCAATGTCTTCCTTCCTACGCTATTCTGCCTACTAGACATCACTCTTCCCCACCCCAATAAACCCCCTGTTGCCAAACATTTTCTATTTATATTATCTTAAATTTTGAATTTCAATTGTTTGTGTTCTCTTTGTTTATAGTTGGCTATATTCTTTATGTTCAGCTTATTTCTATAAAATCATATATTTACTATATTGTGTATTTAGATCCTGAACACAGTTATTTTTAGCACCCAAACACATCCCCTTGTGAAAATATAAACAACAATTTTGTGATCAACTAAATTTAAATTAGAAAATTATAGGTTAATTGTATTTAGATAAAGTTGTTACTGATCCAAATTCAAAACCTTAATGATAAACTTTAAGCCAATCAGGAGCAAGTGATAAAGTGATTGTTGTGACATAAAGGGTCATTCAATAATTCTTTGATGCATGTGCGCTAATTAATATGATTGGCTGAATGTTTTGCCATTGCCGCTGCAGCAAGTTGTTGATGGACTAGTGCTAACCCAGCTGCTGGGTTAGCACTAGTCCATCAACAACTCACCACAGCAACAATGGCGTACAATGGCAAAACATCCAGCCAATCATATTAATTAGCGCACATACATCAAAGAATTATTGAATGACCCTTTATGTCACAACAATCACTTTATCACTTGCTCCTGATTGGCTTAAAGTTTATCATTAAGGTTTTGAATTTGGATCAGTAACAACTTTATCTAAAAACAGTTAACACTATAATTTTCTAATTCAAATTTAGCTGATCACCAAATTGTTGTTACTATTTTCACAAGGGGCTGTGTCAAGTGCCAAAAATAATATAGTAATCAAGGAAACAATGCCAACACAAAGGAAACAACACATATCAAGATGAGAGTAAAACATATACACAATGAGTAAAAAGATGGGATAATGTAGTAAATGGGAAAACAAAAAAGAATAAACAAAGAGGCAACAGTATCAAAATAATACAGAATTTATTGGGGCAAAAGCTATAAAAACATATGGAAAGGTTAGTAAAAAATCAATGAGAGAATTGGAAAAGCTTCTGAAGGACCTCAACTTGGTTATTGCCAAAATAAAGAACATTGACTGCAAGGTCAAAGCCAAAGTGAAGTCTGCCGTCCTCCCTGGGGACAAAATTGACAAGGTGTCCGCAAAGGCACTAATGTCAAAAATGCCAGACACCCCAGAGAAGACAATTGAGTGCTTACTAAAAATTCAAAAAACTGTGGTCAAGGGCCTCTGGTTCAGGGCATACAATCTTTCTGCGCCATCTGTCTGGGTTGATGACCTGGAGATGTATGCCCACCTCAAGCCCGCCAAGTGTGCCAGGGCAGAGGATACCAAATTGTCAGCGCAATTGCTTGCGCCAAGAATGGCAAAGCCATCTGAAGCCGCCAGGAAGGAAGAAACCCAAGAAGTTACCCTAAAAAATTATAATTAATAAAAATTCTTAAATACTTACCTTTTTTAGAAGATGGTGATGGTGAACTCCACCAGGTCCTGGTTCCTTTTGTCCCCCCCCACCTTCTACTCCAACTACACCACTCATGTGGCCAAACAGTTTTTCCTGTCCCCCCCTGTCTTGCGGGAGCTTGAAGACAGGATCCATGGTACATTCCTGATGTCCAGGGAGGCATTGGCTGGGCTTTTGCATGGTGAGGGGGCATCTGAGTGGACAGTTACTGCCTACAAGTATGCCCAACTGGTCTGCCTGGACCTGGTTAACCTCAGTGGAGTTTACTGTATAAACTCCATTGAGCTTGTTTGGGACGTCCTGGCAACGCTTCCATTCAAGAATATACCAGAGATGGGCCGGGCTCATGCGGCTGCTTGCTTCTGCTTCCCGGTGGATCATACTATCTCTTACCTGTTGGATAACTTTGGGTGTGCGGTGTTGAAATTGGCTATTGCAGATGCAACAGCCGTAAAGAAGACAAAAATCCTCCTGGCAGACTTTGGGCTGGCCTGGCTTGCCAACAAGACAGGGGTCCCTGCAGCTATGGAGCTGACCTTTGCCAAAACCAAGCACAAGAAGAAGATTAACACTGTATACAACAAATTGTACAAGTTTACAGAAGCCTTTGCTGGACAAAGGCTTCACCTTGTTGTTTACCTTGGGTATCTTTTCTTTTTTGGGATGAGCGCTAGTGTAGAGGACCTAGACAGGGTCCTTCTTGAGGTCATGAAGACCAGGCTCTCACTGGACAGGAAGAAGGTCCCCCCTGGGTATGACTTGGTGGAGCACATCATCCAGGACGCCCTTGTCCTGGCTGGCATCTTTGGGTTTGCAGCCCCGCCAGAAAAGCTGCTCCTCCATTCCCACCTCACCATCCTTCCTTTTACCAGCAGGCGCAAATACTTTAATCAGGGTGTATCCACTGTCCACAGTGTGGCGGTGGAGGTTGTGCGCCACCTCTATCGCGGGGTGGGTACATACCGCCAAACCTGTTATAGGTGCACTTAATTTTATCTCTATATCAATAAATATATTTATACTCTACTATATTTTTATATTGTCAATAATTTTTCAAATAATATTTTAGCAAACAAGATTTGCAAAATATATTGCGGAAATGGGTTTCATAAAAGTATAAAATAATATGGTAATAAAATAAATTTCAACCTTACAATTTACGTTTAATTTTTACAAGACTATTTTATATTCATTTGAAAAAAGTGATATAAATATATTTGCGTAATCCAGTATCAAGCATTTGGGATAACCTCAGATGACATAAAAAAATATATAATAAAATAAATAAAAACTTAATGCTATTGATGGATCTTCTGAATGTGATTGCGGGCGTGGAACCATCTAAATATAAAATGAGAATCAATAAATCTTGAATAGTAAATTAGAGAATATAAAAAATTGGACACATTAAGCCTTTAATTGATTGGCTGTTTGGCTAGGCACGCAGGGATGAATAAATTAGCGCGGCCATAGAATTTGGCCACGGTCTCAGCTGGGAGGGTATGGATCCCAGCCTGCAACAAATCAAACAGGTCCTTGGTCTCTGTTGGGGTTCCTTGCTTGACAACTTGCTTGAGCCACACAAAGACTTCCTCAATGGGATTTAGGAAGGGCAAATAAGCGGGGAGGAAGAGAAGGCGCAAATTTGCTATGGCCAATTGCTGGGGGCCCACTGCAATGCCAGTGTCAATTGATGGGAATTCCTCAAGAATATCAGCCACCTTATGGAGATCAACATTGTCCAGCACAATTTTGTTGGTGAAGCCTGGGCTTCTGCGTCTCAGGTACTCCTGGACCAATTGGAGAAATGACAAGAAGGTACAGCTGTTGTGAGAACCCAATATCATTTGATAAAGCTCAACCCCCTTTGGACCAAGGAGAGCCACCATTGAGTATGCTGTGGCGCGGACTGCAGCACGCCAAGCCATCCTGTCATTGGAGCCTTTAGGGACATACCCATACCCATTATGCATTGACAAGGCAAATGCTGATTTGTTGATATAATAGAATTTCACCATCCCCTTGGCTTTGAGGGCAGTGTACGCCTCAGCGTAATTTTTCTGGGTCTCAATATTGGCTGGGCTGTTTCTGTTGTAGGGAGATACCCCAAGATTTTTCCAGGAAAAGCGCAAACCCTTGAGCAGATGATAGTAAAAGGAAATTGAGGCCTCAACCCCAAAAGCGGACTTGACCATGGCCTGTATATTTGCCAGTTCAAGATGACAGTCCCAGGTGATCCACTGGCAGATTGCCCATTTGTGCTCCTTGGTGAGCATGGTGGAAACACGCAAGGATTTCTCCGCGGCAAGGACTTGGCCAGTATCAATGAACTTGTTGAAGGTCTTTGAGGCGTACTTGGGATCCACCCCAACAAGAGCCACAGCCACCTTGTAATCACCAGATTCCCACATGAGCCAGAGAAGGATGATGCGCTTAATGTCAGGAATGCGCTTGTGAGTGGGCTTTTTAGTAATGGGGATTGGCTCGTTGGCGTTGGGCACAACACAGGGCATGGGCACCTTGGTGTAAAACGCAGCAACTTTCTTTAGCACTAACTGTCCCTTATCAGTTTGGTATAAATTGGGCTCCTTGTCCTCCTCTTGATTTACATCACTGATATAGGGCTTGTAGCTAGTATCAAGTACAGGCTTCACCTTCTCCAGCATGGCTGACGGGACCGGCTCTTGCCGGTACACAACGTCAAACACATACAAAGTAAGTTCTACCTCCTTGTCTCTAACTTTCTTGGTAGTGGTAACCTTAGTGGGCTTCCAGGTCAGCTTTGGGACCCAAGGGTTTATGCTCTGTACCCTAGCAGCTTGTGCTCCTTGAACCGGCTGTGTCAGTGCAGTATCACTATGGAACTCTCCTTGCCTGCCTCCCTCCTGAGTAGGCACTTGTGTTGCACTAAGTCTATTCTTTGACCCGCAGGGGCAACCACAACTGCAGCGCACAACAGGTGCAATGGTAGTCTGTTGCTGTGTTTTTTCCATTTTGAGGATTTTAATAAAATATTAAATAAAACTTAATTAAGTTACTCCCTATTTTTCATTTTTGCTTTTATCTGTTTATGGATATACAATTAATATTTTTCCCACCCAATATCCCAATTATAGATTTTTTTATTTCTTAGTTAGTTGTTTTTGGTTTTACCACACCCATTTTAGAATACCCAAAATAATTTCCACCCATTTTCCCATATTTTATGCCAAATTAAGCACCCAACACAATATTTTTAAAAAACAATTTCAGGTCTTGTGTCTTATTTTAGATACCTTGGTATCATTCTTGATTACAACCCATTGCACAAACTGATTGAGTGATTTTGTTTACATAGTGAGTTGCTATTGTGTTTTGTTTTTGGATTGAGTTTTGACACACCATGCTTGGGTGTATTTTGTCACTGATTCCCATAGTAAACATATGTACACCAAAAGTTAACTCACACTATTTTGTTTGTGAATCATTGTATGTTGGATTGTATTTTGAATGGTTTTGCTTTGCATGTGAGCCCTTTGTTGCTGTGTTAACCCATTTTGCCCATTAACACCAATAAACCCTGTTAACAGAGTGTATATTTTAACCTGAGAGTTGGATTTTGTTTAAATCTGAAATCATTTCATTTAAATCTGAAGTATTTTTGCTTGTTGCCATAGCTTTTAAAACTACTGTATCACTACTAGCATTTGCCTAGTAGTCAAAAGTATCTGAATAGAACACACCGCGGTCTATTTGCAGATCAGTGTATTTTCTCCTACAGACTAACAGGACACTGCCAGGCTGTAGACACACCCTAGACCCAATTGATAGCCAAGGATTGTCTTCATACAGACTAATATCAATATCCCTACTACAATGACCAATAATAGAGATCTTTTCTCAAGATCCCAAAATCTTGACAATAGGCGCAACTAATACACCTTTTCTCTTATATATATTATATTTTTATTTTTACACTACTTATACTAAATATTTTTTATGTAACTTTAATTTTACTGAACTATTACTAATATTAAAATAATCTTATGGAAGATCTTTATATATGTGTAATGTTATCTTTTAATAAAACCCTAAATACCTCAAGAGTTTTACCTTTAACTTTTAAAATTTATTTTTTGTATTTGATTGACAGGTTGGTATTTTCATATAATTATCATAATTTTTTATTAATATTTTGATATTTTCATAATAAAATACAATAGAATAAATTTTTTATCAATACAAAAATTAAGCATTTACATCAATAGTGCCACTTTATGTAATTGCGGGCTTGGGAATATCTAAACATAAAATGATCATCTATAGATTTAAAAAAAATTAAAATATATCTATATAAAATATAATAAATAAAAGAAGAATAAAAATATTTGGAATTGTTAAGCCCTTTAGTCAATACAGTAATTTTAAAAGCTATGGCAACAACCAAAAATATCTCAGATTTAAACAAAATGATTTCATATTTAAACAAAATCCAACTATCAAGTTAAAATATACACTCTGTTAACAGGATTTACTGGTGTCAATGGATGAAATGAGTCAACACAGCAAAGAAGTGCTAATGCACAGAGCAAAACTATTCAAAATATAATCCAAAACACATTGATTCACAAACAAAATGGTGTGAGTTGACTTTTGGTAAACATGTGTTTACTATGTGAATTGATGACAAAATACAATCCAAAATACATTGATTCACAAACAAATGGTGTAAGTTGACTTTCAGTGTATTTATGTTTACTATGTGAATTGGTGACAAAATACACCCAAGTGCGGTGAGTCAAAACTCAATCCAAAAACAAAACACAATAGCAACTCACTATGTAAACAAAATCACTCAATCAGTGTGTGCAATGGATTGTAATCAAGAATGATACCAAGGTATCTAAAATAAGACACAAGATCTGAAACATAAAATTTAAAATTTTGTGCTGGGTACTTAATTTAGCAAAAAAATACAGAAAATGGGAGAAATTATTTCAGGTATTCTAAGATGGGCGTGGTAAAACCAAAAACAACTAATAAAGAAATAAAAAATTTATAATTGGGATATTGATTGGGTAAAACTCTAATTAAATATCCATATTCAGATAAAAAGCAAAAATAAAACCAGTGTATAACTTAATTAAGTTCATTTGATAAAATGTTAAGTTCTCAAAATGGAAGGAACACAACAACAGAGTACCAATGCACCCGTTGCGTGCCACAGTTGCGGTTGCCCCGCGGGTCAAAGAACAGAGTTAGTGAAACCCAAATGCCTACTCCGGAAGGAGACGGGAAAGGAGAGTTTGATAGTGACGCTGCACTTACACAGCTGGTTTGAGGAGCACAAGCTGCTAGGGTGCAGAGCATCAACCCTTGGGTCCCCAAGCTGACCCAGAAGCCCACCAAGGTTACCTTCACCAAGAAAGTTAGAAACAAGGAGGTAGAACTTACTTTGTATGTGTTTGATGTTGTGTACTGGCAAGAGTTGGTCCCGTCAGCCATGCTGGAGAAGGTGAAGCCTGTATTTGATACTAGCTACAAGCCCTACATCAGTGATGGTAATCAGGAAGAGGACAAGGAGCCTAAGTTCTTTAGAACTGATGAGGGACAGTTAGTGCTCAAAAAGGTTGTAGCCTTCTACACCAAGGCACCCATGCCCTATGTTGTGTCAATACCAACAAGTCAATTCCCACTGCCAAAACGCCTGCCCAGAAGCGCATCCCCAATATCAAATGCATCATCCTGCTTAAGCAAATGCGGGAATCTTGTTATTACAAGGCGGCTACGGCTCTTGTTGGGGTGGATCCTAAGTATGCCTTGAAGACATTCAACATCTTCTTCAATACTGGCCAAGTCCTTGCCACAGAGAAATCCTTGTGTGTTTCCACTATACTCACCAAGGAGCACAAATGGGCAATCTTCCAGTGGATAACCCAAGATTGCCATCTTGAACTGAAAAATAGACAGGCCATGGTCAAATCTACTTTTGGGGTTGAGGCCTCAATTTCCTTTTACTACCATCTGCTCAAGGGAATGCGCTTTTCCTGGAAAAAGCTTGGGGTATCCCCCTACAATCATAATAGCCCAGCCAACATGGACGTCCATAAAAATATGCAGAGGCGTACACTGCCCTCAAAGCCAAGGGGACGGTCAAATTCTACTACATTGACAAATCAGCATTTGCCTCGTCAATGCACAATGGGTATGGGTATGTCCCCAAAGGCTCAAATGACAGGATGACTTAGTGTGCTGCAGTACGCGCCACAGCCTATTTTATGGTGGCTCTCCTTGGTCCAAAGGGGGTTGAGCTGTACCAAATGATATTGGGATCTCACAATATCCAGACCTTCCTATCATTTCTCCAATTGGTCCAAGAGCACCTGAGACGCAGAAGCCCAGGCTTCACCAACAAAATTGTGCTGGACAATGTTGATCTCCATAAGATGGCTGATATTCTCAAGGAATTCCCAATGATTGACACTAGCATTGCAGTGGGCCCCCAGCAATTGGCCATGGCAAATTTGTGCCTTCTCTTCCTCCCTGCCTATTTGTCCTTCCTAAATCCCATCAAGAAAATCTTTGGGTGGCTCAAGAGAGTTGTCAAGTGAGGAACCCCAACAGGGACTGAGGACCTGTTTGATTTGCTGCAGGCCGGGATCTATACCCTCCCAGCTGAGACTGTGGCCAAATTCTATGACCACGCTGATTTGTTCATCCCCACATGCCTTGCCAAACAGCCAATCAATTAAAGGCTTAGCTTGTCCAACTTTTTTATATTCTCTAATTTACTATCTAAGATGTATTAATTATCATTTTATGTTTAGAAGCTCCTAAGCCCACAATCACATTCAGCAGGATCATCAATGAAGGTTAGTAATTTGTTTATAATTATTTTTATTGACATCTAAGTTTATCCCAAACACTTGATACTTGATTAAGCAAATATGTTTACAACACTCTTATCAAATAAATATAAACATTAAATTAAAAAATTAAATGTAAAAGTTACAAATTAGAAGTATGTTTTATTAACATATATTATTATGCTTTTATAAAGATCTTCTCTGGGATATATTTTAAAAATCTTGTTTGCTAAAATAAACATTAGAAAAATTAATTATAATAAAAATAATCTAAAGTATAAAGACTTTTATTGGTATAGAGAATAGATTAGGAGCGCCTATAGTGGGGTTGGCGGTATGTACCCACCCTGTGATGAAGGTGGTGCACAACCTCCACTGCCTCACCATGAACGGTGGGTACACCCTTATTGAAGTATTCTCTCCTGCTGGTAAAAGGGAGGATGGTGAGGTGGGAATGGAGGGGAAGCTTTTCTGGCGGGGCTGCAAACCCAAAGATGCCAGCCAGGACCAGGGTGTCTTATATTATGTGGTCAACCAAGTTGTACCCGGGGGCTTTCTTCCCGTCCAGTGAGAGCCAGGCCTTTTCAACCCCAAGAAGGACCCCTTCTAGGTCCTCTACACTGTTGCTCATCCCAAAAAAAATACCCAAGCTAAACAACAAAGTGAAGCCTTTGCCCAGCAAAGGCTTCAGTAAACTTGCACGGTTTGTTGTATACTATGCTATTTTTTTCTTGTGTTTTGTTTTGCTGAAGGTAAGATCCATTGCCAAGGAGAGCCCTTTCTCATCAGCACTCCAGGCCAGCCCAAAGTCTGCCAGGAGGATCTTAGTTTTCTTGACAGCTGTTGCGTCTGCAACAGCAAATTTTGACACCACGCGCCCAAAGTTATCCAGAAGGTAAGATAGGGTGTGCTCCACCGGGAAGCAGAAGCAAGCAGCTGCATGGACCTGGCCCATCTCTGGTATATTCTTGAAAGGGACTGTCTCCAGGACGTCCCAAACAAGATCAATGGAGTTTACACAGTAAACTCCACTGAGAACCATGGGTCCAGGCGGACCAGTTAGGCATCCTTGTAGGCAGTAACTGCCCACTCAGATGCCCCCTTGGCATGTGTTAGCTCAGCCAATGCCTCCTGTGACATCAGAAAGGTACCATGGATCCTGTCTTCAAGCTCTCACAAGACAGGGAGATAGATATAGCTGCTTGGCCATGTGAGTGACATAATTTGCATAAAAGGTGGGGTGGAAAGGAACCAGGACCTGGCGGAGTTCACCGTCAATGTTTTCTAACAAAAAAGGTAAGTATTTGGAAATTTTTATTAATTATGATTATTAGGTTACCTTCTACAGTCTCCTCCTTGCCTGCAGTCTCAACTGGCTTGGCCATTATTGGCACAAGCAGCTGTGCAGGCATCTCAGTGTCATCCTTGTGGGCACTCTTGGTTTGTTTAAGGTGTTCATACATCTCAGGGTCATTGGTCCAGACAAACAGCGCAGAAAGGGCGTAGGACTTGAAATGTAAGCCATCCACAACTGTCTTCTGGATGTTAAGAAGACGCTCAATGGTCTTCTCAGGGGTGTCAGGTATTTTGGCCATAAGTGCCTTGGCCAACACCTTGTCAATTTTCTTGCCTTCAAGGACAGTGGCCTTCACCTTTGCTTGGACCTTGCGGGCAATTTCTTTGATCTCTGCAATTGCAGAGTCAAGGTCTTTTAGAAGTTTCTCCAAATTCTCTCATTGATTTTTTTTACTAACCTTTTTATATGTTTTTATAGCTTTTACCCCAATAAATTCTGTATTATTTTGATACTATTGCCTCTTTGTTTATTCCTTTTTGTTTTCCCATTTACTACATTATCCAATCCTTTTACCCATTGTGTATATGTTTTATGCTCATCTCAATATGTGTGGTTTGCTTTGTGTTGGCATTGTTTCCTTAATTGCCATATTGTTTTTGGCGCTTTGCACAGCCACTTGTGATAATATTAATAACAATTTGGTGATCAGCTAAATTTGAATTAGAAAATTATAGGTTAACTGTGTTTAGATAAAGTTGTTAAAGATCCAAATTCAAAACTCTAATGATAAAAGTTAAGCCAATCAGGAGCCAAGTGATAAAATGATTGTTGTGACTTAAAGGGTCATTCAATAATTCTTTGATACATGTGCGCTAATTAATATGATTGGCTGGATGTTTTATCATTATGCAACATTGCCGCTGTGGCAAGTTGTTGGTGGACTAGTGCCCAATCAGCTACTGGGTTAGCACTAGTCCACCAACAACTTGCCACAGCAGCAATGGCGCACAATGGCAAAACAACCAGCCAATCAGATTAATTAGCGCACATGTATCAAAGAATTATTGAATGACCCTTTATGTCACAACAATCACTTTATCACTTGGCTCCTGATTGGCTTAAAGTTTATCATTAGAGTTTTGAATTTGGATCAGTAACAACTTTATCTAAACACAGTTAACCTATAATTTTCTAATTCAAATTTAGCTGATCACCAAATTGTTGTTAATATTATCACAAGGGGCAATGCAAAGCGCCAAAAACAACTGTGTTCTGGATCTAGATACATGGCATAGTAATATATGATTTTATAGAAATAAGCTGAACATAAAGAATATAGCCAACTATAAACAAAGAGAACACAAACAATTGAAATTCAAAATAATGATAATATAAATAGAAAATGTTTGGCAACAGGGGGTTTATTGGGGCAGGGAAGAGTGATGCCTAGGAGGCAGAATAATGCAGAAAGGAAGACATAGAGGCAATGCTGGCCTGGAGGGTCTAGGATTGGGTGGGTTGGGCTTGCGGGTAGGGATGTTGGTGGCGGGGGTGGAGGCAGGAGGATTGCACATGATGGCTGCCATATAAAGCTTGCTGTATTCCTTGTCTGTCATTGGCTGGACAGGCTGGTAGGTGGCAGTGGCACATGGTGGGTGGTGCTTATCCTTCTGTGATTGGTTGCCCATGTTCACATGGAAGACAATTTGGGCAAACAAGTCAGCCACCATTTGGTGACCAAAGAGAGAATTGTGATCAAGGACCCCAAGATAGAGGTTATTGAAAGCCTGAGAGCGGCACTCCCATAGTGTATCTCCAATATTAAAGAACACGACATCAGCCAGATGGATGTCTGCATGACTGGTGGGGTAGAATGAGGCTTGGTGCCTGCGTCCCTGGATGGCCTCAAGGGTGGTGGAGCTACCTTCCATCTGGTGGCTCAAGAAAAACCAGTGCTTGGAATTCAAGCCATCCCAGGAGTTGATTAATCCACCAAGGATGTGGCTGTACTTGTAACCATCAGTGAAATCTGGGTTTGTCTGATAGTAGACAAAACCCTTGGCTGAAACATCCAGAAACGCACCAATGAAGGTCCCCTTCTTGACCTTCTTCCTCCCTTTTAGGTGACAGCTATTCCTAGGGCACCAAAATTGTCAAAAGCTATTGATAGCTTGTAGTAGGAGATGAACATGATGTCATCTGTTAGACTATTCAAGCATCAGACCAGGGTTGCTTCAATGGCCTGATCATATGGGGAATCCTCAGTGCCATCCCATTGGTTGCCGGCAACATGGGTAAGAATCTGTATTGAAGCCACCTTTCCATGCATTAGAGCTGCACCATGGGCTAAGACACCCAAATGCCATGGTGCCCAAGTTGCTTCTGGACCTGGATCAGGGGAAGTTTGGGGTTTTGCTGAAGGAGGTCAAGCATTATTGGGTACACCTCTGTGATTTGGAACTTGAGGGCCTTCTTGGGCTTCTTGGCTATCCTGATAAGATTCCCCTTATTCATTAAGTTATTGAATTCCTGCATTATTATGGCTTGGGTGGATTGCAATTGGGTTGCAATCTGATCCCAGGACAGACCCTGCAGGTTCAGTGCCACAGTTTCCTGGAGAATTTGGGCAGTAATGATTTGTTGCTTGGGGTGCTGGGCCGGGGGAGCTGAAACCTGATTGGTTGTAGGGGGCAGGTTGGGTGGTGGCAGGATGTTGTTACAAATCAAGGTTGCCATCCTGATTGGTTGGTTGGTGGGCAGCTTGTGTGGGGGTGGGTATGGGGGCAGGGACAGAGCTAGAACTACATGACTACTGAACAAGTTAAAGTCATAGGGGTTGGGGGTCAGGTATAGGTCAGCTTCCTTGTTACCTGCCTCAAAGGCTTGAGTGTAGACAGGTGCATCCACGTCCTGAGCCTTGCCTCCATTGAAGCTGGCTTGGCTGCTGGCGCCGTCAAAGATATTGCTGTTAAAAACAATTGTAAAAAACCTAGGATAAAATCACTAAAAGTAGAAGTTTAAAATGTTATGATTTATTTTTATTGTAATCTTGAGTCCATATTTAGAAGGTTCTCAAAACCATTTTACACAAATAAGGATTCATAAAAATTAATAAAATGTTTCTGTTCCTAAATTGGATAGCTGTTGATTGGCTGTTAAATTGTTATATTTCTATTTTAGGCTGCTCACATTACACATCTTGTGTGAATTCATTTTGTTTTATGCTTGTTGAATATTGCTTCTAGATTGCCCAAATTTTGTTTCATTTTAGTCCTTCTGTTGGTGCCTCATATGAATCCTGATTGGATTATAATATACTTCATAATAACATCTATCCATCTCACTTGTTGTGTCAGTTCATTTTGTTTGTGGTTTGAACCACACTGCTTGATGTTTGATATAATTTTGTATAATGGGCTAGTGAAATTTTGTTTTTTGTTTGACAGCTCATTTATTAACTGAAATTTGATAAATTAATTGAATCCTGAATCTTGCGCAACTTGGATTTTGTTCAAATCTGAAACCATTTTGTCTAAATCTGAGGTATTTTTAGTTGTTGCCATAGCTTTTAAAACTACTGCAAGGCTGTTTGGAAAGGCACGCAGGAATGAACAAATCAGTGTGGCTAGAAAATTGTCCACAGTCTCTGCTGGAAGAGTGTGGATCCCAGCCTGCAGCAAATCAAACAGGTCCTCTATGTCATGCTCCAAGTCTAAATTCTGGATTTTAAAGTTTGGAAATTAATTTTCCTTTGAGAATTTTAAATTTCAAAATTTTATGTCAGTAATTTTAAGATAAAACCCCTTCCCTTTTTTGACGCTTGATTTTTGCTTGATGTCAAAAGCAAAATGTAAGTTACAGCTCAAACGTTATTTAAGCACCTTGGTTACTCCTCTATTTCAAAACTGTTGCAGATGTCCTGCTTCTGTTTGAAGTTTACTCAAACTGTCCCCTTATGTCTTCTGTTGCAGTTACAACTTACTTTTTTATATAAATAAACCCAACAAGGAAGAGTAGGCTTAAGCCATAATTCTATATTTTCCTCCTGCTTAAGATTATAACTTCTTAATTTTAAGCATTTTAAATTTAAAACTAAAATTTAGCTTTGAAGTTAACAATTTCTTTTTTTCTTAAAAAACCCAATCTTTGAAATTCACTTAAACTTTCAACTTCAACTTCAATTTTAAATTTATCTTTTTATTATACTTCAATATTTTAAGAATCAATTTTGAAAAATTAAAATTTCAACTTTACATTTATGTTGTAATTGTGCTGTTTTAGCAGAGTTACAAGGGGGAAAATATTTTGAAGCTAGACAATAATCTTTATTGAGAGATAGTGATTATATAGTCATAGTGAATCAAAGGATAGCAGGAACATGATTGTTGATCACACGGTTGGATGGAAGAAGAGGATGGCTTAATCTTGGTAATAATTCAAGCGCCAAAACAAGGTATCCACTGTAAGGGATTATCATCTGTTCATGTTGTTGGATTTGGTGATTTGAGTTGACTTCCCAATCTGGCTTCAAGTGGCCAGGTAATCTGATTGCAGGTCACAAATCCGCTTGTTTGGAACCTTGCTGACGGGTCAAGCCTGCTGTTTTGACATTTAACATTTTCACTATTCATTTTTACTGATTTATTGAAATCACTTCATTTTTCTTTATAGAATTTATGCAATCTATTTTTCTTTATTAAAACTAAATTGTTTTTTATTTAAAAAATAGTACAGGTAAGTTTTATCAATCTAGAGTAAATTTTGTTACCATGAAAATGTTAACTCAGCAAACTGCTGCTTTATTTAAAAATCTTTTAAATTTTAAAGAAAATTTGTATAGAGTGGTACTTATTATTCTCATGGAGTGTTTCTCAACATTGACATACCACTTGTAACCACTTGAAATTTAGTGAATACTTTGTCTTATATTGTAATTTTGGGATTTTTACAAACTTTGTCTCCACATTTCACAGATTATAAACTTTTGGCAGTTTCTTTTAAGGTTTTCTTGCAAACAGTATCTACATTTTGATATCTTTTAAATTTAAATCCAGTAGCTCTGTACACCTAAATTTATTTTCTTGTTCCATTTTGGGCAAGGCTTTATACTCCATCCCAGCTGGTGTCCACAGTTTGACAACTTGCTTGATCCACCTAAAGACCTCTTTGATTGGGTTTAGGAATGGGGAATAGGCAGGGAGGAATAAAAGGCGCAAATTTGATGTGGCCAATTGTTGTGGGCCAACTGCTATGGCTGTATCAATTGTTGGAAATTTCTCAAGAATATCTACCACCTTATGGAGTCCAATGTTATCCAATACAATGACATTAGTGAAGCCCAGGCTAGTCTGCCTAAGATGATCCTGGACCAATCAGAAAAATGATAGAAAGGTCCTGCTATTGTGAGATCCCAAGATTATTTGGCACATCTCAATCCCGTTTGGACTGAGGAGAGCTACCATTGTTGTAAGTGCAGACTGTTGGGTTAAGTTAGCAAGAATTAGCCCTGGTAATTCTTTGATTACTAAAACTGAAAACAGGGTAGTAAAACCAAAGTAGGATTGAACAATAAATGGGGGTAAGAAATTATCTTTATTTAGTATATTCACCAAGTATATATAGTAAAGTAGTTTTAAAAGCTATGGCAACAAGTAATAATACTTTGGATTTAAATGAAAATAACTCAAATGTAAATGAAATTAAAATTAAATAAATCTATTGTAAATTAATATAAATTTATTAGTTTTAATTTTGTTTATATCTGAGTTATTTTTGTTAAAATCAAATTATTTTCTCTTGTTGTCATAGCTTTTAAAACTACTGTAGGGTGGAAAATTGGGAGAAGGAGAATTGATGGGATTGGAATCTGGGCAAATAGACCAGGCTTGGCATCAATACCATAATCAAATATCAATACCAATATTGGCTATTAATTTTGCACCTGGATGTAGAGATCAATCAGGCAATCAGATTATTGATGTCACTTCTATTTAGGTTTCTGGACTCAGGCATCAGTTGCAAGCTTCAATTCAAGAATTGAAGGTGTTATTTGTTGCCCCTTTGTTTAACCTCTAAATTGCCTAATTGTCAAAGGATTTGAGTAGAATCAAGAATGCTCTGGAATCTACTAGTTCTCAATTGATTGTTTTAGTGATTGCCTAATGTGTAATTACATTCCAGATCTGACTTCAAACTTAATGTCCATCAAATCCATCACATATTAGCACATTGTAACAACCATGAAATAGGCTGTGGCACAGACTGCAGCATGCCAAGCTACTCTGTCATTTAAAAAAATTGGGGACATAGTCATAGGCGTTTTGCATAGACAAGGCAAATGCTGATTTGTCAATGTAATAGAATTTGATTGTCCCCTTGGCTTTGAGGGCAGTGTACGCCTCTGTGTATTTTTTCCAGACATCAATATTGTCAGGGCTGTTGTGGTTATAGGGAGATACCCACAGTTTTTTCCACAAAAAATGCAGGCCCTTGATCACATGGTAGTAAAATAAAACCAAAGCCTCAATCCAAAAAGTGGGCTTTACCATCAACTTTATAGTTTCTAATTGAATATGGCAATCTTTTTTAATCTACTTTTGGATTTCCTATTTATGCTCCTCGTTGAGCAGGGTCAATTTGCGCAAGGAATTCTCTGCTTTTAGAACTTCCCCATTATTGATGAGTTTGTTGAATGTTTTACTGGTGTATTTGGAATCCACCCCAATGAGAGCCATGGCCTTCTTGTAGTCAACAGATTCCTTCATAAGCCAGAGAAAAATGATACACTTAATGTTGGGAACTGCCTTCTGGGTGGCCTTTTTTGGCGCAGATGAGCCTGGGTTCTGACTGGTGACAGGTATGCAAGGCATAGGCACCTTGTTGTAGAAGGCCTCAACCTCATTTAACACCTACTGCCCCTCTATAGCTCTATAAAATTTAGGCTCATTGAAGTCTTATTGGTTACCATCACTTATATAAGGCTTGCAGCTAGTGTTAAGTACAGGCTTAACCTTCTCCATCATGGCTGCTGGAATTCTTCCTGGTGGTAAACAAGGTCAAATACAAAAGAAGTAAGCTCAAGTTCCTTGTTTCTAATCTTTTTAGATGTGACAACCTTGGTAGGAATCCTAGTTAGCTTTGGAACCCTAAGATTTATGCTCTGTGCCATTGCATCCCATGCAACTCAAACTGGTTAAGTAAGTGCAACCTCACCATTATTCTCTCCTCTCCTGTATCCCTCCTAAGTTGGCACTTGTGTTGCACTAACTCAATTTTTTGACCCACAGGGGCGTCCCCAACCACGGCGCACAGCGCTGTATTGCTACTCTGTTGTTGTATTGTTTCATTCAAAATTTAATAAAATACTAAATAAAATTCAATTAAGTTATGCCCCGGTTTTAATTTTTGCTTTTTATCAGAATATGGTTATTTAATTGGAATTTACCCCACTCAATACTGTAGATTCAGAACCTGTTGGGAAAAATATGAGGTTGTCAAATTCTTTTGCGTAAACTCACCAACTTACTGGAATATTTTTCATCCTTTTATATAAAAAAGCAAGTTGTTCTGGGATGAAAATTACTTCATCAATTTGGTGAGTTCATGAAAAAGAATTTGAAAATCCCACATTTTTCCCAACAGGTTCTGAATCTACAGTATCACAATTATAGATTTTGTATTTCTTAATTAGTTGTTTTTGGTTTTACAACTCCCTTTTAGAATACCCAAAAATAATTTACACCCTTTTTCTCAGATTTTACGCCAAATTAAGCACCTAATGCAATATGTTTAAAATTTGTGTTTCAGATTGTGTGTCTTATTTTAGATACCTTGGTATCATTCTTGATTACAATCCATTTAACACAGCATTTGAGTGATTTTGTTTACATAGTAAGTTGCTATTGTGTTTCAGTTTTGGGTTGAGTTTTGACTCACTGTGCTTGGGTGTATTTTGTCACCAATTCACATAGTAAACATATGGGTCATTATTTTAGAGATTAGGCCATTTTCTAATGCACATGCTGCTCAAGTCGCAGCATAACACAGTTCGATTTTGAAAAAGTAACTAATTACACAATTTATATTTAAAACATTAATAACTCAATGAAAAATTAATATTTTTTCACACTGTAAACTATCAAAATGAAGCTAAGAATCTTATCTTTCTATTGGTGTAAAAATTTTAATATGTATACTATGCTCAATATTAAAGCAAAAGTAATTTAAAAGAGCATAATCCAGATTTTATTATATGATTATATCTAATGATATAAAGTAGATTACTTCAAAGCTAATAAATACTTTTTTTTGAATACACAACAGATGTTTTTTATTTGACGAAATTAAAGATAAGATTGAGAGCTTTATTTTCGCATTTTATTTTATTTAAAAAGCTCAATTCTCTAGGATTTTATGATAGTTTGAAGTTAGGATGTTTTTATCACTGTTTAGATTGATTTTAAGGTTCAAGTGAGCTTCGAACCTCAAATTGAGCATTCATTAAATGGAATTCTTTAATATTTTATCATTTTAAAAATATGCGGAAGAGTTACAATTAACTGAATACATCATTTTAATTGATTTGCATTGATTACAAAGAGGATATGATGTAATAATAATGCTTAGCTGCTTCACATATATCACTTGTGCATGAAAACTGGGTATTTAATTAATTTCTGCAAACATAAATTCAAGTTCAAACTATAATAAAAGCTATCACACCATTTCTTTCAGAATGGTGTCATTTAGCTTGGTATATAAGAGCTAAAGTACCACAAAGCTTCTAATCCAAATAACCCAATTCAAAGACCACATTCTGATCATAACTACTCCATCATTAAGGCACACATCAAAGATCTGACCTAATTACAGATTCAAAATACTACCATGTCCTCAGTTAAATTTACTTCTTCCATGCTACCCTTTTTTTCCTTGGGAGCTTCAACAAAAAGAGAGAGAATTGCAATGTTAAAAAAGGCATTCCTCTTTATTGCTGGTGATGATCTTGATAATTTCATCAAGCACTTCCTTACTCAAACTGAATTTGGGAAAGCTCAGTTCCTGCCAACTATTCAAAATCAAAAAGGCAATGAGTTCATTGAAAACTTAAAGGATCTCATGAAATCTTCTCCCCAAAAACATCTCCCAGCCTTGCGATCTCTGGTTACTTCCAGTTACTCTTTAAAAGAGCTTAATGATATGGGGTTTAATATAACCAAAAGTGAGTTTGAATACTCAAGAAAAATAAATAAAAATAAAAATGTAAGCTTAAACAAAAAAAGCCAAAAAAATAATAACTATTCATTAAAAAAAGAAATAACTAAAAAAATAATTAAAAAATTGCTGGAAAATTCTTTTGAAACAAGCCAGTTTACAAAAAAAGTGCCTGAAAAAATTTATAAAGATATAGAAAAAGAGATGAGTAATTACTCAACTGAAATTAAATACTCTCTACTTAAAACAAAAAAAGAAATATATGAAAATATGAAAATAAAAAATGAAATTTCAGTTTCAATTTCTACTTACTATAAATTAATCCCTAAAAATATAATAAAAAGTAAAAAACAAACTGATATGTGCAATATTTGTAATTTAAAAAATTCACTAGAAAAAAGAAGGAAGAATGTGAAAGTAAAAACTTACCATTACCAGAATCTATAGACAATGACTTAAAGACTATTAATCAGCACCAAGACTTTTATGTTCATCAAAATTGTGAATATAAAAAAGATATTAATGAACTAGATGATGAGTCTTGTGTTGTAGTTATAGATTATAAAGAAAACTTAAAGGTTGGAGGTGGTCCAATTGAGACCAATAATTGTTTTTATTCAAAAAAACCAATCTCATTATTAGGGTTTGCATTAGTTTTTAAAGAAAACAATAAAATTAAATATGAATATCATGATTTTTTGTCTCAAATATTATCACATGATTCTTTATTTTCAGGTGAATGTCTAATAAGTCTTCTTAAATTAGATAGATTTAAAAAAATAAAAAATATAAAAGTATGGACAGATAATGGAAATCATTTTAGATCATATGAATTTTTATATTACTTATTTAAAGAGGCACCTAAATATATTAAGGGTTCCATAAAATATAACCGTTTTGTTGAATGCCATGGAAAAAGCATTGTTGATGGTCACTTTGGTGTAATATCAAAAATTTTAAAGGAAAAAGAAAATGTACTTTATATTAACAACATTAATGATCTAAAAAATATTTGTGAGAAAGAAGAAAGAAGAAAAGAATTATACAATTCATCTTTAACTGGTTCAATTGTTTCCCAAAAAGCATTTTTTTATATTTATGAAAGGAAATTTAGGCCTATAAAAAGAGAGCTTGAAGTTAAAAATCTGCGCATTAATCTTTCATATTTGATGAAAGATGGGAAGTTATATACTTCACCTTTAACATTTGAAAGCTTCTCAGAATATTCTGAGATATTTTATCATTTGAAATCACGTGATGATACCAGAGAAACAAAAATATCAGAAGATGCTAGTAGTGTATTGGGGCAAGTTCATGAAGTAGGGCAGCTTACTAGAGGGTGTATTTTAAATAGAGTTATCAGTCTTTCAAAAACAACAACCTTTTTTTCTGAAACAAACTAAGAATATTTATGATGAGCCAAAGATAGGGTAATAGCATTTATAGCTTTGGGGCTGCTATTACTCTCCCATGCAACTCATCATAAATATTTTTGGTTTGTAGTAGCACTTAAGATATTTTCAGTAGTACTATAAGTTGCAATTTTCAATTATAAAATCAATGAATTATTTTTTAAAAAATCACCCAAGCCCAAGATCAATTAAATATTTGGGATTGATTGTATTTTACTCTTTCTGAATAATTTGAATATGAATAATGTGATTAAGTTATAAAATAACCAATCTGGCGCCTAGGCATAACAAGAAAAATAATGTCCCATATGTACACCAAAAGTCAACTCATACCATTTTGTTTGTGAATCAATGTGTTTTGGATTTTATTTTGAATAGTTTTGCTTGGCGTGTGAGCACTTCTTTGCTGTGTTGACCCATTTTTCCCATTAACACCAAAAATCCCTGTTAACAGAGTGTATATTTTAACCTGATACTTGGATTTTGTTTAAATCTGATGTATTTTTGCTTGTTGCCATAGCTTTTAAAACTACTGTATATTGCTAACTAAAAATTAACTATTGGTAATACAATTTTATTCAAATCCTGGCTTTCTGTTCCCTTAAAAGCTAGCACCCAATCAAAAAATTTCAGTTGGAACCTTTACTTTAAGTGATTTTCTTTTTTCAAGTGCACCAAAATACCTGTATTGAAATAGCTCATGCACACTATTTGAAGATCTGGTGCCCTTTTTTAATTTTTGTAATAGAACCCTACTTGCAATCAATGTTGAGAGCAAAATACCTTATTATTGGCAGCTTGGAGTTTTTAGACAAAGCTTTTACCTTTTCATCATTTTTGATTGGATAATACACATTATTATATATCTGACTGTCATGAATGACATTCAATACTTGTATTGAAAACCCAGGAATCAAACCCTGACCCTCTGAAGACAACTCTAGTCACCCAGGATGGATGGATACCTGCCAAACCAGTGAATCACATACTTGAGTTGTTGAATTAACCCGTAAACTGCTAGCTTGCCAAGGGAGATTCCCCAAATGCTCACCAGGTTGCCACCAACCTTGTACCACCAAAGACCCAGACCTACGCAGAAGTTGTAGCTTGCTTAAAGGAGGTTAAAACAAGGCCTACTGCTAGCCCTGCCAATGATCACCATCTACTGCCAGTCTCCAGTTCATAATGGGCAATGTAATTGGCTGTTTCAGGTGACATGGTGAACAGCAGCAGCGGAACAAAGCATTGCCACTTCTGTTCATCAGAGCAAGCACAACTAGGATCTGCCACCTGTGAAACCAGAAGCCAAGGACTGAGCCCTGCCAGTGAACTGTACCCAGACCTGAAGTCCGCAAAAAGCAAAGAAGCGAAACCACCTGGTATAGGAACCCCGGCGGTATGGGGATGACCCCATTGTCATTTTTGATAATAAAGTTTTATAAACCTTTGGTTCAAAAAATCTTACCTTATCTAGTCTTAGTAATATTCCATCTTAACTCCGGTCAAGTAGACCATCAGGCAACCGCCCCCTCCAGAGACCAACCTGCTGACCCTCCTCAGGCACTATATTGTCCCCCTGGAGCCCCCTTTGGACCTGTGCATTTTACCAAATACCCGCCCAACCCCACCTACTTGGAGTACAACTTGGAGATCATCCTCATTTCTGATCCCTTGTCAAGGACTAGAGAGACCAAATACATAGGACACAAAGAAATCTGGTACAAGAGGCCTCCAAGATTGTTCCAAGACAAGTACAATTATCTACCTGCATACTTTGTCCCTATGACTCCGCCCATAACCCCGCAACCCAACCGCCCAATGGAACCCCCCACTGCCGCTGAGACCATGTCCACTCAACTGTTTGGAGTACTCTACATTACTTTGACAGGAATGATAGACTCTATGGTGCCCAACTCAGGGCCCTGGTTTTTGCTTGGGCAATCTGTATCCTATATTATCAAGTTAGCACCCATCCTATGGTGGGCATTACCCGCTGGCTCAGCTGCACCCTGTCCCAAGCCACCTAATGCCTCTACCTATGCCTGGCTTCCTGACACTGACCATAACATTTTCTGCATAAAGTTTTGTCTAGACTAACATTTTTTGTCAAATTGATTTTTTGAGATATTTAAAATGATTCTTGCCCAGAAAAATTACCAGGTTTGCTTTATATTAGCTCATTTTCATTAATCGGCTTTAGCTTTTGTGCAGCTTATTAAAAATATATTTTAAGTCCTTACAGCACCTTGATATATCTTGTTTGATAAACATTAAATGCCTTTATTAACAAATTAGATCAATATCGAAATTACAACTAAAAAGGATGGAACTGGGCTTAAATTTAGATCTTCCCATACTTCACATCAATATAAATGCTAAACTAAACCCTAGTCCTTTCGATCGAAGCGATAAAAATCAAGATGCCCAGCACACGGATGACTTATCTTTCGAACAATGCGAAAATTAACTACAAGCTTAAAGTGATTTCAACTTTAAAATTAATATTACATTTTCCACCCCAAAACACTTTTCAGCAAAAACATTGAACGACTGTGTAAGTAAATAAAGTACGGTTTTGCAAACATCATGTTGAGGAGATTCGTTACATTGCGCTCCTTGCAAAAGGTTATTTCAACCCCTAGAAATATTAGCTTCTCTACTAAGGGATATCATTTCCAGAAATCTCCTTCAGAAATCTCGTTTACTAAAGCTGACGATCAGCAAACTGAAGCTAAAACTGTGCCTTCAGTCGCAACATCTATAACGGAAGATGATGTAAACGATGATTCAGCTTATGAAAAAGAAGTAGATACCTTAGGGGAAGTGAAAGAGAATTATGATCCAGACTGGTATATACACAATGATGAAGATGACCTTCCCTTACCCTCTAAAGAAGCTCAAGGGTTTACACCTCGTTGGCTCAAAAGCTCCCAAGAAAATACGGATGACAACTATCATGATTCCAAACTTACACCTTCAGAACTTTCAAAGGATTTGTTTGAGAAATTTTTTTGTAGAACAGCGGGCAAGCGATTATATTTATATTGACGTCTCGGGAAATTGTGAGTGGGCAAGTGCTATGGTTATAGTACAGGGACAATCTCTTCGGCATATTCAAGCTATGAGTGATAGCACCCGCCGCTTTGTAAGCTTTTTAATTCTTCGCATTTTATACTTTTCTTTAACTAAAAGTTTTAAGGTTAAAGCTTGTCAGCCATATGATACTTCGATCCCTAGTGTTCTGAGTCTAGAAGGTGAAATGGATGACGAGTGGATTGTTTTAGATGCAGGAAAAACAATTTTGCATTTCATGACCGCGGGTGCCAGAGAAAAGTATAAAATTGAGGACATTTGGAGTGATCTACGAGATTCCAACCTGGAGATTCTTCAAAAGCTTTCTAGCACCTCCGATGTTGAAGCGAAAAAAGAATTATTACTAAGACTTCAAGAAAACATGACTAACAGCTGGGAGCAGAATGTTGAAGCAGATCCTCTTTTTGAGTCTGAAGAGGATTTGAAATCACATTTAGAGAAATGATTATTAGTTTTCTTTAAGGTAGATTTAGCATGTTAAATAGAAAAATCATGATTCTCTTTTCATTGAATATTTTAATTAACCGCCTTTCATAAAAACGTGAGTTGGTTTGAAGATCTTGTTCTGACCAGCCAGGCCTGTTTTGATTCTTATTTGATTTCGCTTTCAAACCAGAAGATGAAATAGTCTGTAAATTCATAACTCTTTTTTACTTGGACTTTTTTAGCTAACCAAGCTTTTATATTTCTCTACATACACTTTTTATACTCATTTAAAATACTAACTTTATAATTAAAATTATTTCTCGTGTTGTTGCTTAGGATAACTCTTTTAAAAAAGCAAATTTTTGCATTGCAGCTGGTTTGATTCGTAGCTCTAAGAAAGAGATACAGTTGATCTATGACTTATCCCGGCATCAGTTTCTAAGATATACCAAATTTTTAAAAACGAAATTTAAAATCAACATGAACAGATTCACCACGATATTCTTTACACATTTGGAAAAAACATGCAAAAATTAATTTAAGTTTTAAAAAAACTAATCTTAAGACCTTAGCCCCAATTGTATTTGTGCTCAAAATAAATGAGATTAAGCCTAAATCCAAAGTTGTCCTAGTAATAGAGTTGAAGATTGGGGATCTTTTGAATATAAAATAGGGGTTAAAAGGAAAAAATACCTGAGTAAGCCTATAATTAAGTTGTCCAAGTATTGTAAAAGGGATGTCCTACAGAAAAAATTGCAAATTAACTCAAGACTGGTCCTGAAACAACTCAAACTTTATCTGAAGTTCAAAAAATTTGTTCAGCGAAATTTTTTCCAGAGTAAGGCCATCCTAAAAAGTTACTATCATTCTGTGGCCTCATTGATGCAAGATAAGAGGGGCACTTGTGGAGACCTTGAAATGAAAGGCAATAGACCTGAAACTAGCTTAGGGTTAGTAATGCAGGGATGATTTAAGGAGTTTATACCTTAAGTCCATAGAATAAATAATTATGAGTAGAGATTTCTTAACTACTGGCTTGAAAGGGCAACAAAGTCAGAACTAAACAAAAAAGTGGGAAGAATTAACTTATTTTGTTGAAAAAAGCTAAACCCTTTATATAGCTAAAGAAGAGCATATGAGCAGTTATCAAAATCAATGGATTGGGGATAATTAGATCAGGAGTTGCGAGGGTTGCTCAAAATGAACCTTACTCTTATTTTGGCTATTACAAAAGCCTCTCATTATAACTGAACAAAATATCAAAAATGGTAGTTTGTTTAAAAATCACACTGTTTCGTTATCAAAATCAAGTAACTAATAGGGTTCAAAAAACTACTTCCCAAAGTGGCTAATATATTTGAATAAAGGTCTTAAAAAATTAGCCAATCTGTTAATTAGATAAAAATTACTATCAAAATTACCTTAAACATTGAATTTCTAAGACTTCTGCTGGCAATAGACTCTATAAAAAGAGGTATCATCATTATATTACAAAAAACCCACTGAAAAGATAAAAGATTAAAAGATTGACATTTTCTTGTGTATATTGATCAATATATAGTTTTAGAAGAAAATAAGTTAGTTTGATGAAGCAAAAACCAACTCTTTAAATCTCAGTGATGCAAAAAATTCTATCCTAAGATAAGATAGTTTATAATACTACCCTTTTAAAGCCCATTATCAAAACTATGGCTATTTCTGCTGATGAAATATTGGCTTATTAAGGTGACAATAGGAGTATGTGAAGTAAAAATATTCTCAACATCAACATATTTTTCAATTTTATAGCAGAAGAGTGATATAATACAACATATATAATAAGCAATCAGGCCACTGCCTGCTAATTATATAATTGATCTCAGTCTAATTAGCTGCAAACAGAGGTACAGATAATTAGGCTGAAACTAGCTTTGAATATTCAAGAAGAGCCTATCACCTTCAGAGAAAACTGAAAATATAACTGTTAAGGTAAGATGGTGAGTGGCACTGTTTAAGGACAGATAATGAGTATATAATAAACAAATTGTGAGTTGCTTAAGCAACAACAAGCCAAATTGGGAGGAGGGCTTCAACATTTGGGAGCTTCTAGAAGTGTAGCAAAAGATAGAGGTTTAAATTGAAATTAGGAAAATTGTAAAATTAGCTTGTTGAGGAGGACAATTACAAGGCTGGCCAAGGTACAGTGAGGGAGCCTGCAGCTACTTTCATAGAAGAAGCAACTAAATTTTCAAACATAGGGGCCAAGAGACCCAATTATTCAAGAATTTTTGGGGAACTTTCTTTATTTTCCAAGGTGAGTAAGATATCTAGAAACAAGTTTCTAGGGGGGATGGGAAAAGTTTTAAGGGGTTTAGGATAAAGGAGGTGGGATTTTTGCAACCTCTGATTGGTCAATGAGAATATTTTCAGCAGTTTGGGGGCCTACCTTGGTATTCAAGTCAATGATGTCATAATTCAAAAAAAATTGGCAGTTAGCTGGTCAAGCGCTACCTGTGCTGATTAGTGAATGTGTTGCAACCAAGTTTGCAGACTTGCCTGCCAACATATCTCATGCTACACAGGGGGCGCTCAATGAGTCATCCCTTAACATGTCTAACAACATGAATCAATATGATGACAATGTCAAACTGCAGGCACTTTCTCCTAATTAGGAGTGCTATCAATTTGACCTGCTGATACCACACAAGTTATTCCTCAGCTCCAAACCCTACATGGAACATGCCACTATGCCATCCCCTTGTGGCCCAGTGGCTTTTCCTATATGGTATATTAATCACAGTATTTTATAATAAGCAACACCTTATTCTTATTATTCCTGTCCTTTCTATTGGACTGTTGTCTTCCCCAACTCAAATACTGAACTCTCATTGGTTCAGTTGCAACAGTGGTAGCAGTGGTAGATTGACAACCTACCTAAAGAGAAAATTCCTCCAAGAAAGGACAGAGTATGGGCCGTATGGCTACTCCCCATCAAGAAACCTTCCTGCCCATCCCTGAGGGGGACATCCCTGATGGGTACGTCATCTATCAAGATCAACTGGCACTTACAAGTGTATATAATTGGCTTCACCTTGGACAGCGCAACGTTAGCGTCACCCTGTCCCAGTCAGATCTGTCACAACGCATGCTCAACCTCCAGTTGGAATCCTTTGCGGGTGGCGTGGTAGGGGCTGACATTGTCAGTTGGCTTCACTCCATTGAAACCCGCCTCCGTGTATGTCAGGTACCCGAGCCTATGTGGGTTGCCACTGCTTCAGGCCGCCTTATGGGACCTGCTGCAGTTTGGTTTACCACCTGGTCAAGTCAATAGACAGAAATCACTTGGGCAGTGTCAGAAATTGCGCCATTAATGCTATTTCAATATGGCCTTTGAATAGTGATAAATGCAAAGATTTTGTTGGTTTTGCTTTCGACTTCAGAAATTCCTTGCCTTCTGTAAATAGGTCTGTTCCAATGTCTACCCATTCCAGATTTCTGTACCAGCCCTCAATTGATCCTGGTATGACTTCACCCCAACGTGACCCCCTCTGCCACTCTGACTACCTAATGAGTGATCATCAACCCTTGTCTACTATTTAAGTAGAATCATTTCTCCTAATAGAGACAAGTTTATCCACATTTGTGTTAGCTTTAATATTCTTCAAGCTTTTTTCTTTCCTTTTTGCCAAAAGGAATTCCACATCTTGTATTCCAGGAAACTAAGGTATGTGCCCTTAATTTTACCCTGAAGGCTAACCCAAGGCTAGCTTCAAACCACAAATCTTTTGTTATAAAGATTTCCTGCCATGTCCTTCCGGATGTTGTCCCCAGGAGCCAAACACAACAGGCGACATTCAGGGATGCCGTGAAGTCCCACTACAGTGAGACATTCTCGCCCATTGTGGTAGGGACTCCCCTTTTGGTTATCAAACAGACTGGGTCCGTTCCTGAATATCTTGCCACCGCCCCAGAAGCCGTGACTGACGGGAACACCATGCTCCTTACCTTGATCATTAATGGGTTAAACCCCCATATCTGCAAATGGGTTTCCGTAGGCCGCTGTACCTCCATTGATGATTGCTATAAAGCCATTGTGGAGGCTAATAATCAGGCTTCAATGGGTTTCTGCCGCTCCAATGACGCACCACCCCAACCTCATCACACACCTGGCAGTGCTCACAACCAAGTAGGTTGCCGCCAACCATGCCAACAGGAAAATGGGGATAAGCGCCCCTGCAAGGAAGAACTCCAGTTAGCACAAATTGAGGACCTGGGAAAATCCTGGGGGCTGTAGTTACAAGAGGTTCTACAACCCCACTTGACTCTCACTCTCAATCCCTCCTAGCAAATAGCCCCTGCAACTACAACATTCACAAAGTTGAAACCCTTGATGTCTTCCAAGTTCATAGCAATGACCCCATACTTCAAGCTTGTCACTCTCCAAATAAAGTAACTTGCTTGGCCTACCCCTTTTTATTTCCGTGGGAATACCCACAAACTACTGGTAGACACTTGGGCCAATCACACTATGGTTGATCAGGTGTTTGTGACGCTCAGCAATTAGACCAAATACCAAGCAGGTTCAAGGCAGTATGAGTGGCTGTTTTCCGAAGAGTGGCAATTACCCATGAGACAGTACTCTTCTCTGTAAGAATGGGGAACATCCAGGTTAAGCTTGCAGGACCAATCATGGCAGGTCTCAGCCACAATTTCATTACTGGCCTTAACTGGCTTTGTCACATCTATCCCTAAATTGACTGGGATATGTCTGTAATTACCATCAATAGAAATGGGGTTGGTTTTCAGATATATCCCGTTGAGATAAACAAGTTACTTCACAATACTGTGTTTGTTAGAATAACAGAAACGGGCTCATATGAGTTCAAGGGAGGAAGCTATACTTATCCATGCTCAGTCAAAGTTATCTGCGCAGAACCACCTGCAACCCTTCCCTTGACTACTCCAAATCCACCAGCACTTGCTGCTCTCCTTAAGGAGTATAAGGACGTTTTCAGTGAAACCCTGGACCAACTACCCCCTCCCCAAGAGATCCAGCATGCTGTACAACTACAAGGGTTGCTCCCCAAAGCACGTCCCCTCTATTTCTTGACACCAAAAGAAGATGAAGCCTTCCACCAGCACCTCGTAAACACACTTGATAAGGGCTTCATACACCCCTTGCTTTTACCATACAGGGCTGCTGTCTTCTTCATAGCCAAGAAGGACGGGTCCCTTTGCTTAGTCACAGATTACCGCGCCCTAAATGAGGTGGCTGTTAAGAATAAATACCCCCTGCTGTTGATTGACAACCTGTTTGACACACTTGCAGGTGCAAAGGTCTTTAGCGAGATTTATCTCACCGAGAGGTACAACCAGGTTCACATTGCACTAGGGGATGAGGCAAAAACTGCCTTCTGCACACACTGCAGGTTGTTTGAGTGCTGGATCATAAACTTTGGAATGACTAATGCTCCTTCCACCTTTGCCATGTGTTGCAACTGAACCCATGAGGATTCATTAATTGGAATTGGGGAAGACAACAGTCCAATGGAAAGGACAGAATAATAAGAATAAGGTATCATTTATTGTAGAATGTTGTGATTAATATATCATATGGGGAAAACCACAAGGCCACAAGGGGGTGGCATAGTGAGAAGTTCCATGTAAGGTTTGAAGCCAAGGAATAACTCATGTGGGGATCAGCAAGTTGAATTGGTAACACTCCTAATTAGGATGAAGTACCCGCCATTTGATATTGCCATCAGATTAGTCCATGTCGTTAGATACATCAAGGGGCAACTCATTGAGCTCCCCCTGTGTATCGTAAGACACGTTAGCAGGCAAGTCTGCAAACTTGGTTGCAACACCCCCCTTGCCCCCTGCTTGTTGTCAGACACCAAGACCAGAGTCTGCGGAAGGTCTGGGAAGGTCCGCACAAACAACCTTTGTGTGGGGATGGCACAGCAGGGGCGCAAGCAATTGTGGTGAAGCTTCCTGGTATTCCCTTGGGCATCTTTGAGTTGATAGGTATGATTATCATAGGCAGCAGCTATCTTGAAGGGCCCTAGGTGGTTGGGCTCCAACTTGGCAGAATTGGGATTAAGGGTGTAGATGGGGTCACCTACGGTGTATCTAGCTTTGAGGTGCTTTGTCCCCCCTGCAATTTGCTTGTGCTCAACTTCCCAGGCTTTGGCATGCCATTGGTCTAGGGATGGGGTTGTTACTAGGGGAGGCTTTTTGGGAACTCTGGACCGTAGCTTTCCCTGTTTAACTCCTGTCAGACTTTCAGGTGTCCCAAAGGCCAGGGTGCTGGGGCTGACCCCTGTGCCCCTGTTGATCCTTGCTTGCAGGATAAGTAGAGCAGTGGTCAGGTGTTCAGTCCATGCAGTGTTGGAGTGCTCTTGGGAGAGCTTGGCAATCAGTTGAACCAGTGAGCCATTTAAACGTTCTATGTTTCCATTGGCTTAAGGATGGTAGGGGGTTGTAACTATACATTGGAGTGTGTTCTTGGCGCAGTATGCCTTCATGACATGTCCAACAAGTTTGGGGCCGCCATCTGTGATGAGACGTTTGGGTCGCCCAAAGCGGGCCACAATTTCCTTACCAATGAAGCAGGTGATGGTGGTGGCGGTGTGGTTAGTTGTTGCCCAGGCCACTGGCCAGCAAGTGAAGTAGTTGATGTCAGTGATAATGTACTTCTTCCCCAGTCTGTCTTCTTGAAGTGGGCCCACAATGTCAAGGGCCCACTGCTTGAAGGGTTCCATGGCCTTGATGGGCAGGACAGACTTGAGGGGTGCAGGTTTGGACGTATTTTTCTTGCACAGCATGCACGTTTCAAGGAGGTCCAAGATGTCTTGACGCATGTGTGGCCACCAAACCTTTTGTTTCATGATCTCAAAGATGTTGCTCCCTCTGATGTGACCCAGGGTTCAGTGATAGTGAAATATTGTTTCACCTTGTTGCGTGGTGGGAATGTAAGGCGTCTTCTCACCTGCCTCTGCCTGACAGCAGATGTTACCAGCATCAGTGGTAAACTGACTTTTGTTGTCCTTCAACTTATAGATGGTTACCAAGTTAAGGCCCTTGTAGCAAGCCGCCTCAGGGCAGAGATAGAGCATGGGCTAATCTGGATCCAAACCATTATCCCCAGTGATGGACGCTACATAGAGTTTCAAAAGGGCATCAGCTATGACAAGTTCCTTCCCAGGCTTGTACTTGATGCGCAACTGGTAAGGGGATAGACACTCAACCCATCCTGCTTGGCGGCGTGTCAAGTGGGACTGTGTGTTGAAGTATTGAAGTGATTTGTGGTCCGTCAGAATGCGGGGTGGGAAGGTAGCACCTTCCAGGTAACAGCGCCACTTCTCAACACAGTGCACAATTGCTGCCAATTCTTTATCATAGATGGGATGTGTTGTTCCAAGTTGGTAAGTTTCTTGGACTCATATACCACAGGAAGTAAGACACCATTGTCAGTTTCTACCCTTAGTACACCCCCTATGGCCCTGTCAGAGGCATTGGTCTCAAGTTCATACTGACGGTTTCAATTGGGAAACTGTAGTACTGGTGCTGTTGTGAGCCTTTGCTTCAACATCTTGAAGGCTCAATCTCTGATGGGGGTCCAATAGAAGCACTGTTTGGTGTTGAGGAGCTCAGTGAGAGGTGCAATTAGTTCCCTGCAATTGGGAATGAACTTGCACACGTAGGAAACCATGCTTAAGAATGTCCACACCTGGCCCACATCAGTGGGGGCGGCATGCTGGTTATTGCCTTAATTTTGGCAGGGTCAGGCTTTATTCCTTGGGCCAAGATGGTGTGCCCAAGGAATAGCAGTTCTGACTTGAGGAACTTGCATTTGGAGGGTTTAGCTTTTAGCTGGTTTTTCTGAAGGGTGTCAAGGACAGCACAGAGGTGTTAGAGGTGTGTGGTTTGATCTTGACTGAAGACAATAATGTTGTCAAGGTACACAACCACACATTTCCCAATCAGTTCCTCAAATGCTTTGTTCATCAACATGGCAAAGGTGGAAGGAGTGTTGGTCATTCCAAAGTTCATGACGCAACACTCAAACAACCCGTAACGCGTGCAGAAGGCAGTTTTTGCCTCATCCCCTGGTGCAATGCGGACCTGGTTGTACCCCGCAGTGAGATCAATCTTGCTAAAGACCTTCACACCTGCAAGTGTATCAAACAGGTTATCAATCAGCGGCAGGGGGTACTTATTCTTAACTTTAACCTCATTTAGGGCGCGGTAGTCTGTGACCAGGCAAATGGACCTGTCCTTCTTGGCTACAAAGAATACAGCTGCCCTGTATGGAGAGAGCAAGGGGCAAATGAAGCCCTTATAAAGCGCAACCACAAGGTGCTGGCAGAGGGTCTCATCTTCCTTTGGTGTAAGACAATATAATAGTCATGCCTTAGGTAACAATCCTTGGAGTTGCACAGTGTGCTGGATCTCCCAGAGAGGAGGTAGTTGTTCAAGTGTCTCACTGAACACGTTCTTGTACTCCATGAGGAGTGCAGCAAGCGCTGGTGGTGGTAAAGAGGTCAAGGGAGGGACTGCAGATGGTTCAGAGCAGATAACTTTGACTGAACATTGGTTGAAGTCTAGTTTCTCCCCTTGAAGTTATACATACCTGTCTCTGTTATCCTGAAAAACACAGTATTGTGGAGTAACTTGCTCATTTCCACAGGGTAGATCTGAAAGCCCACCCCATTTCTATTGAGGGTGATAACAGAAGTATCCCAGTCAATGTAGGGATGGTTGTGCCAAAGCCAGACAAGGCCAGCAATTACGTCATGGCTGAGCTCTGTCATGATTGGCCTAAAGAGCTTAACATGGATGTTCCCCATTCTCACAGAGAAGGGTACTGTCTCATGGGTAATTGCCACTCTTTGGAAAACAGCCACCCTTACTGCCTTGAACCTGCTTGGCACTTGGTCCAGTTGTTGAGAGCCAGCAAACGCCTGGTCCATCATAGTGTGGTTGGCCCCAGTATCTACCAGTAGTTTGTGGGTGTTCCCACGGAAATAAAAGGGGTAGGCCAAGCAAGTTACTTTATTTGGAGAGTGACAAGCTTGAAGTATGGGGTTGTCACTGTGGACTTGGAAGACGTCCAGGGTTTTGACTTCATAGATGTTATAGCTGCAGGGGCTCTTTGCAAGTAAGGATTGAGAGGATGGGTCAGGTGGGGTTGCAAGGCCTCTTGTTGCTACAACCCCCAGGCTTTTCCCTGATCCTTGATCTGCCTAGCTGGAGCTCCCCCTTGCGGGGGCGTTTAGTCCCAATATCCTGTTGAGGGGGCTGGTGGCGGCCCACTTGGTTGTGGGCATTGTCAGGTGTTGTACAAGGTTAGGATAGAGCATCACTGTATGGCAGAAGCCCATTGAATCCTGGTTGGTAGCCTTCACAATGGCCTTGTAGCAGTTGTTGATGGAGGTGCAGCAACCTATGGGGACCCACTTGCAGATATGGGGCTTTAACCCATTGATGATGAGAGTGAGTAGCATTGCATTTCCATCAGTCACAGATTTGGGGGCAGCAGCAAGAGCTTGTTGCCAGGCAGCAAGGTACTCAGGAATAGACCCATTTTTTTATTTCTTAGAAGAGGAGTCCCCATGACAAGGGAGGAGAAGGTTTTGCTGTAGCAGGACTTTGCGGCGTCTCAGAATGCCGCCCAGGTAACGTCAAGTTCCTGACTGGCCCAGTTGGTGAACCACACAGCAGCAGGCCCCGTGAGGCGGCCAGACGCAGTGACAACCCACATGGGCTCAGGAACCTGACAGATACGGAGGCAGGTTTCAGTAGATTGGAGCCAACTGAAAATGTTGGCCCCCTCAACACCCCCCGCAAAGGATTCTAGCTGAAGGTTGAGCATGTGTTGGGACAGGTCTGACTGGGGCAGGGTGACGCTGGCGTCACCCTGCCCAAGGCGGAGTCAATTGTACACACTGATGAGGACTAGCTGGTCTTGATAGATTACATACCCATCAGGGATGTCCCCTTGGGGATTGACAGGAAATTTTCTTGTTGGGGAGTAGCCATACGGCCCTTACTCTGTTCTTTCTTAGGGAGGATTTTGTTTTAGGTAGGTTGTCAACCTACTGCTGCTATCACTGTTGCAACTGAACCAATGAGGATTCAGTATTTGGAATTGGGGAAGAAAACAGTCTAATGGAAAGGACAGAATAATAAGAATAAGGTATCATTTATTGTAGAATGTTTTGATTAATATACCATATGGGGAAAGCCACAAGGCCACAAGGGGGTGGCATAGTGGTAAGTTCCATGTAAGGTTCAAAGCCAAGGAATAACTTGTGCGGGATCAGCAAGTTGAATTGGTAATGCTCCTAATTAGGATGAAGCACCCGCCATTTGATATTGCCATCAGATTATTCCATGTTGTTAGATACTTCAAGGGGCAACTCATCAAGCGCCTCCCTATGTATCATAAGATATGTTAGCAGGCAAGTCTGGAAACTTGGTTGCAACACATTTTAATGAACAAAGCATTTGAGGAATTGATTGGAGAGTGTGTTGTTTTGTACTTGACAACATTATTGTCTTCAGTCAAGATCAAACCACACACTTTCAGGAATAATCCTGACACTTACAGTTGTGTAATCAATAAAATGTCACCTGCTGCCAACGTGAAGGCGCCTGCCGCCACCAAGCAGACGTCTGCTGTCAACATGCAGACATCTGCTGTCACCAAGCAGAAGTCCGCCACCAACATTCAGACTTCTGACGCCATAAAGCAGATACACACTGCCACCATGCAGAAGCCTGCCACAACCAAGCGGTCACCTGATTTCAGCATGCAGGCACCTGCTGCCACCAAGCAGATGTCCACTGCCACTGCGCGGGCCCCTGCTGCCACCACGCAGAAGCCTGTCACAACCAAGCTGTTGCCCGCTGTCAACGTACAGGCACCTGTTGCCACCAAGCAGATGTCCACTGCCACTATGTGGGGCCCTGCCGCCACCATGCAGAAGCCTGTCACAACCAAGCTGATGCCCACTGTCAATGTGCAGGCCCCCGCCGCCACTGAGCAGACGTCCACCGCCACTGCGCAGGCCCCCGCTACCTCCACGCAGAAGCCTGCCACCACCAAGTTGTTGCCCGCTGCCAACACGCAGACGCTTGCCGCCATTAAGCAGATGCCCACTGCCACTGCACAGGCGCTCACCACTCTTGCCAGCCCCACCTGCAAGCCATCCTCAAACCAGGCACCCATAGGCCAGCCTGCCACCTGCCAGCCTTTGCACTCCCATGCCAGCAGGCCAGTCCCCATCCACTCCTTTGGGAAATAGCCAGATTGGGAAATCAGGAAAGGCAATTTCCCCAAAGCTAAACTTGGGAGGAACTGCTACCCAATTTGGGAGCCTACCAAATGGGGAATGGACTGACGGCTATACAAAAATGGAAATCATGCACCAAATTTAGTAAATGAATTTGGATGCATGAAGAAGACCAAACTTGCACTATGCCAATGCAAACTTGGATCCAGCCAAACCTTCTCAATTGCCAGCCACCCAAGCCAATCCAGAAAAGGGAATAACAGATGCAACTCAGACTCTTTGTTCCCCAATGCTATGCCTTCCTATGATCATGCCTTGTAGGTCCACTAGTATAAATAAAGACAAACCCCTCACTGATAGTTTTTGCTATCATTGAGTGAATATCCTCCTCAATATTATCTCATAACTTAATCCTTTACCCAGGCTAAGCAAGTTACCTTACTAAACCCATTACCCCTCCCCAAGTCAGAAGATGAACTACATCATCTTCACAGCTGTATTGACAGCTTACCTTGGGATAAGGGGCTGCCAGCCAACCAATGCTCAGTTTGGTCCTGAACCACAGGGACCAAAAGGGATATCATACAATGAGCCAACTCACCTCAACTAAATGTTTTTGAACCTGTGGACACCTCTGGCGTCATCTTGACCAACTCCCACCTTGGCTACTTATGTGATCCCTGCAGCTACGCTACTGTACCTTGCTGTCAGCCTTAGACAATGCAACATCCTTGCCAAAGCCTTCCGTCAGGCAGTCAACTTCTATCCAATTGTCTACGCCTTGAACGGCTTTGAGCCGCCTAACCTGCCATCTTATGTTACTAAAGTTTTACCCTCAATACTTGGGTATTACACACACCCCCAACACCTCTGTGCTGTCCTTGACACCCTTTGGAAAACCCAGTTGAAGGCTAAGCCTTCTAAATGTGAATTCCTCAAGTCAGAGCTCTTGTTCCTTGGGCACATCATTTCTGCCCAAGGGATAAAGCCTGAACCTACCAAAATCAAGGCAATCACCAGCATGCAACCTCCCACCAATGTTGGTCAGGTGTTTACATTCTTGAGCATGATTGCATATGTGCTTAAATTCATCCCCAATTGTGGAGAACTTAGTGCACCTCTCATCAAGCTCCTGAACAATAAACAGCGCTTCCATTAGACTCCTACCAGAGATCAAGCCTTTGAGACGTTGAAGCAGAGGCTTACAACTGCACCCATCTTACAGTTTCCCAATCAAAACCACCAATATGAACTTGAGATTGATGTCTCTGACAGGGCCATAGGGAGTGTGTTACAGGTGGAAACTGACAAGGGCGTCTTTCTTCTTGTGGTGTACAAGTCCAGAAAGCTCACTGAATCAGAACAACATTACCCAATTTATGACAATGAGTTAGCGGTAATCATGCACTGCGTCAAGAAGTGGCGCTGCTACTTGGAAGGGGCCACCTTTCTACCCCACGTCCTGAAAGACCACAAGTTGCTCCAGTATTTCAACACAGTCCCACTTGACATGCTGCCAGGCAGGCTGGGTCAAGCACCTATCTCCTTATCAGTTGTGTATCAAATACAAGCCTGGGAAAGAGCTTGTCACAGCTGATGCCCTCTCAAGGCTCTAAGTGACATCCATCACCAGGGACAACAGTTTAGACCCAGATTGACCAATGCTATACCTCTGCCCTGAAGCAACCTGCTATGAAGGCCTTAATTTGGTAACCATTTCCAAGCTGAAGGACAATGAGAGTCAGTTCACCACCAATGCAGACAATGTCTGCTGTTGCACAGAGACAGGAGAAAAGATGCCTTACATTCCCACCACACAGCAAGTTGACACCATACTGCACTATCACTGCACCTTGGGCTATGTTGAAGATGCAACCTCATCAAAATCATGAAACATAAGGTTTGGCGACTGTGTATGCGCCAAGACATCTTGGATCTCCTCAAAACATGTGTGTTGTGTGAAAAGGACATGTCTAAACCTGTACCCCCCAAGTCTCTCCTGTCCATTAAGGCCATGGAACCCTTTGAACAGTGGGCCCTTGATATTGTTGGACCCCTTTCCACAGACAGTCTTGGGAAGAAATACATCATCACTGCCATCAACTACTTCACCTGCTGGCCAGTAGCATGGGCGCCCACCAACCACACTGCCACCACCACCACTTGCTTCATTGGCAAGGAAATCTTGGCCTATTTTGGACAACCCAAACATCTCATTACAGATAGGGGTCCTGAGCTCGTTGGACATGTCATGAAATTGTACTGCACCAAAAATGCCCTACAACAAATAGTCATGACTCTATACCATCTGCAAGCCAATGGGCGTGTAGAGCAATTAAATGGCTCACTGGTCCAACTTATTGCCACACTCTCACAGGAACACCCTAATACTGTGTGGACTGAACATCTGCCCACCACACTGCTCATCTTACAAGCAAGAATCAACATTGGCACCATGTTCAGTCCCAGCACCTTAGCATTTGGGACGCCTGATGGTTTGGCAGGAGTAGACCAAGAGAAATTACGATCCACAGCTCCTGCAAACCCCCACTTGTTGCCTACCCCTTCCTTGAGCCAGTGGCGCGCCAAGGCCCAATACATTAAACACAAGAAAATTGAGGGAGGAACAAGACACCTTGAGGTCAGATACTCCGTAGATGACCCAGTTTATGCCCTCAACCCCAATTCAGCCAAATTAGAGTCCAACTACTTAGGGCCCTTCAAGATAGCTGTGGTCTATAAAAACCATACCTATCAGCTTAAAGACGCCCAGGGAAACACTAAAAAACTTTACCACAATTTCATTTGCCCCTGCCGCACCATCCCCACACAAAAAAATTTTGTGCAGACCTTCCCAGATCTCCCGCAAGCCCCAATCTTGGCGTCTGACAAAAAGCAGGGGGCAAGGGAGGTGTTGCAACTGAGTTCTCAGACTTGCCTGCCAATGTATCTCACAATACACAGGGGGTGCACAATGAGTTATCCCTTGACGTGTCTAACAACATGAATCAATCTGATGACAATATCAAACTGCGGGCACTTTCTCCTAATTAGGAGTGCTATCAATTTGAACTGCTGATCCCGCACAAGTTATTCCTCAGCTCCAAATCCTACATGGAACATGCCATCATGCCACCCCCTTGTGGCCTGGTGGCTTTCCCTATATGGTTATTAATCACAGTATTTTATAATAAGCAACACCTTATTCTTATTATTCCTGTCCTTTCTATTAGACTGTTGTCTTCCCCAACTCAAATACTGAACTCTCATTGGTTCAGTTGCAACAAATGCTGTGTTATTTTTTGCCATAATTAATTTGCGCAAAGCAGAGCAGGTCCAGATTTACAATGGCTATTTGAGCAATCCCAGCTTTGACCCATCTTTTGTCAGTAATAACATTTATATTGTCCAACTTTATCAAGGGTTTGGCTGTAGCTCTTCTAAAGCCTTTTTTTTCTTTTGAGGGTGTGTTATGCCTCCAATTTGTTGTTCTACTGTAACAATAATTCTCTGATTGAAACTGGTGTTGAAACAGCAAGCTCAACCTGCCAGCAAGGTTCCGTGTAAGCAGGTTTGTGACCTGCAATCTGATTATCCAATCACTTGGAGCCAGACTAGGAAGTCAACTTGAATTTTCAAATCCAACAACATGAACAAATGATGACCCCTTTTGGTGGATACCCTGTTTTGGTGCTTGACATATTACCAGGATCAAGCTACCCCCTTCACATCCCACTGTGTGATCAACGTAATCATGTTCATCTTATCTATGACTCACACTGACTATATAACACCTATTTCCCAATAAAGATTATTATCTAGTTTCTAAATAATTTTCCCCTTTTAACTCAGCTAAAACAGCACAGTTACAACATTGATAGCACAGGTAGGTTCTCCATCCTACCTTATATTGCAAAATTCCACATGTTGCCTGTACTTGCCGCGGCCAACAAATCCTTGATATAATCATGTTTGGCCTCTCAGTAGACTGGACACTGTATGTACCTGGTGCTGAGATATCTGATGATTTGTCCTCTACCAGAACATGGTGACTCCACTCCCTGCGTTCAATTCCCTGTCTGTTCAAGGGTTCTTCCAGGCTCCCTCTGCTATGCCTTGAGCAACTGGCAAAAACACTATGCCAGCCTAAGTAGCCCAGAGACTTCAAAGTGCGGCCCTGGAATCCTTTGATGGGGCCAACAATGACAATTCTGCTGTATGAATCTAATCTGCCCAAAGCAAACTGGCCCAAATGGAATGCCTGAAATGATTCTAGATTACAGAGATCTTTATCTGAATGACTCATGACGCTGGCACTTGGTGCAACAAGTGCATGAAGAACACACAGAGAAGGATTGGGACACCTTCAAACAGGAATTCTTGGCAAGATTTTTGCTGAAGGACACCGCGCTCATTATCATACGCTAAGTAAAGAATCTGACCCAGACTGGCACTGTGAAGGAGCTCACCTGTGCCTACAAGGAACTCTGGCTATGTGCCCCCTCAGATATGGCCTTTGACACTTCAGCTACCCACCTCATGTACTACAACGCTCTCAAGTTGCACATAATGAGACACATAAACCTGGACCAAGTAACCAATCTGCAAAGTTTGTATTGTAAGGCAGAGAAATCAGAACAAACATCCAATGTCCTCCACAAAGCATATACTTGGAAGAGAGAGAGGCCCAAAGATTCTTACTTGACTGGAACGCCAATTGCCCCCCTCCTGGAAACAACAACAATAATAATAACTCCAATCATAAACCTGCAAGTTTGAATGGCCGTGGTAATGGGAACAATGGACAGTCAAATTGCACGCACTTCAGAATCACCACTACCCAAGACAATCAGGACAAGATAAAAGCCCAAGGAGAGCATTAAGCAAGCCAAGCTCTCCCCACACAACTCCTGACTTGCCCAATGATGAGTACCAACCCAAGGACATGGACCAATGCCCAATGATCTAGGTGCCCTCAAGAGATCCAGTCCTTTACACCATTGCCAGACATCCCAATAAACTGATATCCTATTATTTCTGCTTTTGTAGTTACACTGGCTCAGTACTCCTGGACTCTGGCGCAGATTTCACACTTGCCAACAGCAACTTTGTGGACAAGTTGAAGCTAACCACTAATCCTTTGCAAATTAGAACATGGTTTTAGCTGATGAACACCACATTGCTGTGACACAAGAGACTGCCCCTTTCTCCATTACATTAGAGAACCTGCAATCCATCATCTAGTGACCTGTCATTAACTTCCCCAGATTTGAAATGGTACTTGGACTGGACTGGCTACAAAAGAATAACCCCTACATTTACTGGGTCACCTCCGTATTGACCATCAAGAGTGAAGGTGTCAATTATCATACCTACCCAACTCTGTGGACCAACTCCTGTGAGACCATATCTTTTTATGTATCACAGAAACTCTTGAAGAAAAGGAGAACCTCAAGACAATTGACTGGGACTCCTGCCAGTACAAGATCATACACTTCAAAGACCATCAGGATACCACCACCCCTCAGGATAGAGAAATTGTAGATTGCTATCCAGAAATATTCAAGGAGGCGCTACCAGGTTTTTCACCAGAGAAACACATACAGTACTCCATCCAGCTCAAAGGAGTAGTGCCCAAGGCGTGCCCTATTTACTGCCTCACTTCAAATGAGGACAACACTCTCTGTGCTTACCTAAGAAGGCGCTGGAAAAAGGACTTATCTGCCCCTCACAGTTGCCCTTTGGTGCTGCTGTCTTCTTTGTGGCAAAGAAGGATGGCACCCTCCACCTTGTAACCAATTATTGCGCCCTAAAGAAAGTTACCATCAATAATTGTTACCCGCAGCAACTCATTGATGACCTCTTCAATGCCCTGGGCTGAGCAACTCTCCTTTCAAAGATTGACCTGACAGCAGGATACAACCAAATCTGTATTAAAGAAGACATACCAAAAACAGCCTTTTGCACTAAATATGGATCATATGAGTGTGTTGTGCTTAACTTTGTGATGAAAAACACACCATCAACCTTTGTTATCTTTATGAACAAAGTCTTTGCCCCCCTCACATTAGCAAAAACGCGCTAGTATACTTATACAACATCATTTTATACAGCCCCTCAGTGGAGCAACACCATAAGGATCTAAAAGCAGTCTTTGCCACCTTAGCGCAACACAAGTTGTTGGCCAACCCCTCTAAGTGCCAATTCTTCTGCAAAAGTTACCCTTATTGGGGCATGTAGTCTCCAAAGACAGTATCAAACCTGATAACCAGAAAATCCAGGACATCTTTAAAATTCCACTACCAAAAGACAAGTCTGAGCTTTGTACATTCTTGGGGATGGTTGCCTACATTTGAAGGTGCATACCCAACTATGGTGTTCTGACAACCCCCTTGTCATCAATAACAGGTATCAAATCCAAGTTTGTGTGGACCCCACAAAGAGACCTCTTTTTCTAGCGCCTAAAAGAAAATTTGACAACTGTGCCCATTCTCCAGTGTCCCAAGTGTGATGGAGAGTACCAAATGGAGACAGATGCCTCTGATGCCTCCATATGAGGTTTACTACGCATCAATAACACCAATGGTGTTTTCCTGCCTGTAGCCTACAATTTGTGAAAGTTAACAGATGACAAGTGCTGCTACCCCATACACAATAAGGAACTGCTGGAAAAAGTGCACTGTCTCATTAAATGGTGCTGTTACCTGGAACATCAAGAGGAGTTCACTGCTCTAACTGATCATAAGTCCCTCATATACTTTAAAACACAAGCCAATCTCTCCAGGTGCCAGGCATTCTGGATGGAACTCCTCAAGCAATTTAACATGATCATGCAATACAAGCCAGGTACCAAACTTGCCATGGCAGATGCACTCTCCCGCCTATATGTCAGAGCTACAAGAGGGGGAAATGGGTTGGACCCATATTGGCCCGTCCTGGTTCTCTGCACTAAGGACAATGTTTCTCTCTGGGTACTACAGAAATCACAAAGGAAACACTTATCAAGAATGAACACCTATTGGCAGATATATATGGAGCACTTTACTGCAAGATGACGGATAGAAGTACTATCACATACATTCCTACAGACCAAAGAGTCAACACCATCATACGCTACCACAGAGACCTGGGCCATACCAAGAGCTGCAACTTCTAAAAATTCTTAAAACACAAAGTGTGGTGAATAATCCTATATTGGGACGTTCAGGAAGTCCTCAACCAATGTGAGGTATGTGAAAAGTTTTCAAGAAGTGACACCCCACCTAAGTCTGTGTTGCCCATCCTCTCCCAGTTACCCTTCAAGGTATGGGCCCTAGACATTGTGGGCCCCATGCCCAGGAAACACAATAATTAGAAAAACATCATCACAGCCATAAAATTTGCTACTTGCTGGCCAGTGGAGCAGGCAGTGAGGGCACACACTGGCAACAATGTGTGGTGCTTCATAGGCAAGGAAATCATTAGCAAATTTGGAAAGCCAGAACTGCTAATCACCAATGGAGAAAAAGAGTTGACCTTTAAAAACACCAAAAATATACCTTGCAAGAACAGGGTTCAGCACACAGTGACAACACCTTACCACTCTTAGGCCAATGGACAGGTTGAGCAGCTAAACAGCAGCTTAGTGAAGGCCCTTGCCAATCTCACTGCTAGGAGAGCTGAGGACTGGAATAAGCAGCTATTGACTGAACTCCTTGTGTGCCAAACTTGTGTGAGCAGATCCACTGAGAAAAGCCCTTTTTGAGCTTGTTTATGGCACACAACCCAACATTATCCAAGCTCCCTCAGGACCAAAGCTGGAAATACCTAGCAAGGATCCCCCTTGCACAGCACCTCAAGTGATGCAAGCCAACAGTAACCAGCTGGAAAAAGAATAAAAACAGTTACAGAACATGTTCTTTCTCATATAAAACAGACAAAAATTTGGTGATGAAGTCTGGGTATTAAACACAAAAAAAGAAAGCTTCAGCCCAGAAAATTAGGATCTGCTATAATCCTAAAGGTAAAAAAACAACACTTACCTAGTTTAAGGACTTGGCAAACGCAAGCAAGATAAGGTTCTACACCACAACCAACTAAGAACCTGCAAGGAGCAACAAAATCAACAATATACCATCTTACCAGCAACAGAACAACAATTAGTCCAGGTTGGCACCTGGGCTCCTGATAATCTCCCTGACAACCTGCCCCCTGAAGAGGCCAACTTTCAGCCAGGTGGTGTCAAAATAGCAGAATTGACCCGCTAACAAGGTTCTGACCAAGTGGGTTTGTGATCCGCATTTTGACCTTCCAGTGACCTGTAGACAAACTAGGAAGTAAACTCAAATATCCAAATCCAACAACATGAATAGATGATGATCCTTCACGGTGGATGTCTCATTTTGGCACTTGACTCACAATCAGGATCAAGCCATCCCCTTCACCATTCAACCAAGTGATCAGCACAATCATGTTCCTGTTATCCTTGATTCACAATGCCTATATAATTTCTATATCTCAATAAAGATTATTATATGGTTTCTAAATATTTCCCCCTTGTAACTCTGCTAAAACAGCACAGTTACAACACTTTCCACAAGTATGAGTGGGGCAAGTGAGTTGCGCAGAATCAGAAAGACAAAAAAATTAATTTTCAACTTTGGAAATAGATTTATTTTGAGGAGCAAAAGCAAGGTATTTGTCCTCAAAATAACCCCAAAAAAGCAAAATCAAAATAGTGTGAATATAGGCATTCACAACATTGCCACCTTCTATATTGGCCTTAGGGGGATGGTACTTGCAAATGAACTTAGTGTGTACTTGGGAAAATGGGCGACTACTGGAAATGAGTTTCACAGTGTACTCTGAACCACATTTGAAAGTAACTTCTAATGGTCCAACCCATAAAGTATCCAACTTATGAGCACGTCCTCTCATTCTTTGTTGATAGTACAGGGGGTGGTCTCCAACTTTTAACTCTGGTAAGGGGAAACGTCCAGCATTATCAGGGGAGAGCTCTAGAATCTTGGTCCTGTACACAGAGGTATAGGCAGTGGCTTGGATGTCAATTATGTGGTTATCCAAGAACTTGATATGGTCATCATAATCTAGCGCTTCATCAGAAGAGAGTAGGGGGTCTCCTAAAAGCAACAGAGTGGTGGTTACTTGCCCATACAACATAGCAAAGGAAGAGTACCCAGTGATATGATGCTTACTAAGGTAATAGGCAAAGAGGGCAGCAGGCAGGTATAGATCCCAATTTTCAGCATCAGAGTAGGTTATTTTCTTCATAATGAAAACCAAATTTGAGTTAGCATGTTCTAAAGTCCTGTTAGTGGAAAGATTTTAGGGGGTTGATAAGGACTGATGAGATCCCAGAGTCTCTACAATAGAAGTCACTAGCTTTGCATTGAATTTAGATCCATTATCCAACAATAGCACTTGAGGGCAGCCATGGCAATAAAAAATATCCTGCAGTAAGAAGATAGCAGTGGTTTTAGCTGTGATGTCCTTGTTAGGGCAAGCATCAACCCATTTATATAAATGATCAATAGCAATCAAGATGAAGCAACAGCTTGAGCGAGAACTTGAAAGAGGCCCTACAGCGTTAATGCTGACTGTATGGAAGGTGTGCTGTGAAGGGACTGGTTTAAACTCATGTGAAGCAGCTTGGGGCGCTGTAGCTGACAGTTGTAACAACTAGCAATGACATCAGGGATCAGTTGATTGAGGCTTTCCCAGTAGTAGTTGTTCTGGAGCCAGTCATAGGTCTTGGTGATGCCTCCATTTCTAGTCTCTTTGTGGGCTTGAAGCACTAGTGAAAGGCAGAGACTGGGGTGTACATAAGGTAGATATTGGTTGTGTAATTTCTTAAAGAGCTGATTGTCAATAATGAGAGTGTGCTCAGATAGCTTTTTTAGAGAAGATCAGATTTCTTCAGTGACATTTTCTCAGGAAGAAGGATACCCAATCAGTTCATACAATTGGTCCGCTTCTGCATGGTATAGAGCAAGGATAGGCACTTGAGATAGTCCATCTGTGTTCTGATGATGGATTCCAGGGCAATGTAGCATAGTGAAATCATAACCTTGAATACAAAGGACTCATCTAACCAATTGTCTTCAGTTTTCTTGAGATGTTGTAACCACTTAAGCAAGGCGTGATCAGTGACCACAGTGAAATGAGTGCCGTAGATGTAATGGCAGAATTGTTTAACAGAATATAGTACAGAAAGAACCTCTTTCTCAGTGACACTATAGTTTTTCTCATGCTTATTAAGAAAACAAGATGTATAGGCTACAGGGTGATTTACCCCTTCATCATCTAATTGGGAAGGATGTCCTCAATAGCCAGGTTGCTAGCATCTGTTAAGAGAATGACCTCCTTATTGTAGTTTGGATAAGCCAAGATGGAAGCCTTTTTGAGATTTTGTTCAAGAGTCTCAAAGGCTTGCTGTTGGCTAGCAGTCTATTTGAAGGGGGGACTGTGTAAACACTGTAATAGAGGCTCAATAGTGTTGGCAAAGTTGGGTATAAACTGTCTATAATAGCCCATCATGCCCAAAAAGACTTGTACTTCACAGAGGTTGGTAGGTGGAATCATTTTGTTGATGGCCTCAACCTTCTTGGTCATAGGTCAGATCCCAGTTTGTGTTACTTCATGACCCATGAATTCAAGGCATTCTTTGAAGAAAGCACATTTAGATGGCTTCAAATTGAGGCCAGCTTCTTGAATCTTAAGGAAGACTTCCTTCAAATGGGCTAAGTGATTGTTAAAAGTTGCTCTGAATACAGTTGTATCATCTAGATACATCAGGACACAAGAGAACTTCAGGTCATAAAGTATTGAATCCATAGCATTTTGGAAGGTAGCAGGGGCATTTCAAAGCCCTTGAGGCATGCAGGTTGTTTCAGGGACCAGAATGCCCTGGACAATCAGATGGCCTTCCTAGAGGACAAACATCCCACAGCTTGGGAATCCTTACCAATTGTCTCCCAGAGCAAGAAACCCCCCTTTTGATTAATAAATAGCCTGGGATTTGAGAGGCACACAAGCCTCAAATCCCTGACTTTAATTCTATTAACAAATTTGTTCCTCTTAATTATTGTGAAATGGTACATAGGGGACACAATTGTCTGATTGTGTAATTGGGCGCTCAATTGATTGTGGAATCTATAAATAGCTGTGGCACCATAGCATGTTGCAGCTCAGGCAAGGTTCCTGTTATTCTGACCAATAATAATCCCTCCATAAGCTTTAGTGCGCAATTCCCAGGTAAAATTGTCAGTTTGACCAAAAATGGTGTACCTGATCCCTGGTGGCACAAAAGGTTGCATCTTTACCATTAAGTATAAGAGGTGAGAGAGAAGCACTCCCCACTGTTGACACCTTAAATAAAACAAGTTTATGCCCATAAATCATTATCTTCTTGCAGAAATTATCTATTTCTGCTCAAATTTACTTATTCTGTTTGCATCTATTTGTGAATCCTCTACTCAATATAAGCTTTCCTATCCATACCCTCCTGGCTATGCTTCTGCTACCTCAGTCAATCCACCCTGCGCTCTTGACTTGGAGTATTTCCACCCCCATCATATGGATCTCCCTCATGGTTGTGCTAAAGAGGTCATCCTGCCTGCTATGAATGAGATTCCTACTACTTCCCCCTACCCAATGTGCCTCCTGCTCAGGACTTCAGTAAGTTAAGGTTTATCTATATCACAGTATTGGGGCTGGCTGACCAGGTTGTGCCCCATACTGGTATTTGGCATCCCCTAGCTACTGCAGTTAGCTACCTGGTCAGAATTGCGCCTATTGTGTACATGGCCTTCCAGGCCCGGCCTGCCTCCCCTGTGGGAGTCCAGTTGGACTCTGGTATGGGCCGTGACAGTTTGGCTCAAACAGCCCTTCAGAGGTGATAAGCGCAGCTTTTTTCCTGTCCTCAGGGGAGAGGTTGACTTGCCAGTGGCCGGATACCAAATCCATAGCAAAGAAGAATTTAGAGCCTCCAAGACAGCAGAGGGCATTATCTATGTGTGGCAAGGGGTAAGAATCCTTTTTAGTCATATAATTTAACTGTCAATAATACATCACAATGTGGTGACCTCCATTATCTTTCTTCAAAATGAGCAAGGGTGAGGTCCAAGGACTCTGTGAAGGGGCAAGCAGCCCAGCATCTAGTAGTTGTTTTAGTTTCTTAGATACTTTAGTGTCCTCTACCCAACTATGGTAATAAGGTTTAGCTTGGAAGGGAGGTGCATCACCAGTTTCAATCTTATGAATGACTCCTTTAGCTAGACCATAATCAGTGCTATCCTTAGAAAAGATATCTTCAAACTGATTCAACAGGTCAAGCACTTATTTTTTCTGAACTGGAGACAGCTGCAGGAAGTCTTGGGCGGTAAACAGGGATAGGACATATGATTCATCTTCAGGTAATTTGAAGTCTTAGAAGGTGTCAAAGGGATGTAGAGAAAGAACATCATGATAATTAAGCAGCTTGCCAAAGCTAACAATATGGCTTCTTAACACAGATATGGAGAGAGCTGTTAAACTGGCTACCAACAGCTGGACCAGATCCTTGTGAGAGATATCTAGGATCCTAGGGCAGAGATAGTGTTTATTGTGACCTAGCAAGGGAGAAAAGTAAAGATCCAGAAATTTAAGATCAGGCAGCTTGTAGGAAATATGAGAGTCCAGGATGTCTTGAGAGCCAGGGGGATAATTACAACAGAGGTGGCCAGAAGTGGAATTCCTTGAGACACAGTGCATGCCATGGGAGGACACTTTATGTTGGACAATTGGGTACAGTACTTCAAGGTGAAGATATCAGTGGGGTACTCTAAGGCACACATCTTGAGACGTTTCCCAGGGACTTTGACAGGTTTCTCAAAAATCAGGGGGACTTTGTACCCTAGAATAGAGAGGTAGCTATATTTTAAGTTGATAATTATATTATATTCCCTAAGAAATTGGGTACCAAATAGAAGATCATAACTCTCATTTTCCAAAACTACAGCAGGTGCAGCCAAAGTAGTTTACCAAACCGCATAGGGAGAGAGAAATAAGCCCCTATGGCGCAAGTCATAGACAGGCTAGCAGTATCATAAGACTGATGGTAGTTAAGGATAGGGGCAAGTTTAAACTTCTTTAAAAGCTTGGAGGATACACTATTAACTGGAGACACAGTGTCTAAAACGGCCTTGGTCTTCACATTTCATATGGATATTTCTACACAAGTAGTGATACAATCAAAGGGTGGGAAGACAGCCAGGATATCTTGGGATTCATCTGGTTTCTTGTCCCATTTTCATCATACATCTCAAGCCTGGGAACTCCTTGTAAACAGTCTGAAAGGAAGTGAGAATGATACATTTTTGAAAACAGCATCATCTACTTCAGCTGCTTCTTCTGAAGACTCTACTAACACAGGAGACCTCTTAGCTTGTTTGAGATATGGAAAAGAGAAAACCTTCTTGGCTTCAGTCAGAGGCTTGGTAGTGGTTGTAGTCTTCCCATAGTGTAGTTTGTAAGAGACAGCAATGTTTTTGGGAACTGCTAGAACTGAATATCTATAGGCATTAGAATCATCAGTATATGAACAATACATTTCTGAATTGTCAGAGATGTCATGTAATAATAGCAAAATTGAAAGGCTTTGGAGTTGGTGTGCTCAGAGTCTGTTATGGACGGGGGAGTTGGAGGAGACTGAGAAGAATTGTCAACCAAGAGCATCTCTACCTCTAGGTTGAAAGTTTTTTTCCCTCCTGCTTCTTGGGGTTGGCTCTTTTAACTCAGGGATTGGTACAGACGCAAGAATGGTGTCCTACTGTCCACAGTTAGGGCAACTTTGGCATCTAGGATGATTCTAGGAATTTGTAGAGAGGATGCAAGGGCCACAGAAAGAAGAACCAAAGTTGGAGATTGCTCAATTCTCTCAAACAACAGCTCCAGAGTGAGTAAGATGCATGTCTTGTAAAAGTGTCTTTATGCTCTTAATGGATGAAAGCATAGTCTTTTGAGCTTTAAAGTGGAGGCACAGGAGTTGATTAACTTTGAGAGCTTGAGTGCAAGTCATGTACGCTTCATGTGCTATCAACTTTCTGCTAGTTATCAATTTCTGTCCTTCCATGTAGAATCTATCTGCAAATTCAGTCAGAGTCTCTTTAGGTTTGAAAGCAATGTGCATGAATGTGTCCTTCTTCACCTCCAAACTAAATTTGCCACTAAACTTATTGATCAGAAGCTGTTTCATTTCTTCCCAAGTCTCAATGGTGGACAGTTCTGTTACTACCACCTCCTGACAGGTGGGTGCAGGCAGGTTAGAATATGCTCCTTCTTAACTCATCAGAGGCTCTTTGCATGGTATTTTTTAGATAGTCAGGAATGCTGCAATAGTGGATGTCTTAGGGTCAAAGACTTGCTTAAAGATAGGTTTGAAATGTGCTTTGGGAGTTGGACCACCATTGTTGCTATTGAGTACATTTTTGCGCAGGAAGAATTCTGCTTCAGATTTTGAGGGGGGCTTTCTGGCCCACAACTGACAAACACTCTCTTCAAGAGTAGTCAAGGTCTTAGAGGTGCAGGTACTCATGTTGTTGGGTTGATTAGCATGTTGCTCAGTAACATCCAGGCAACAACCATATGTAGTCACCACAGTTGAGAGTTTGGCCAAACAGGAGGTTAAAGAAGGTCCCACTGAGAGACAAGGGTAGAACCTATTGTTTATGGAGTCAATTAACTCACTCATCTCTTGAACATCCTTATCTAGGCTGAGGTGGTCTTGCTTTAGGTGGTTGAATTTGTTAGATAGGGCAATCAACTCCCTAGAGCAATGTATTTGAGGGTTCCCAGGCAGCCCAGGTCAGCAACCATCTTTGTCAGCAAGCCCAACTGAACTAGTGATATCAGCCACAGTAGTGCAAAGAATAAAATCTTCTTGCTGAAGAGTAGCAACCTGTGTAGTCAAGGCATTCACTTGAGAATCTGGCTGAGGAGGGTCTGAAGGACGTTCTTGGCTACAAGTGGACACATGTAGTTCTCTGATAGTGTCCTATAACATCTGTTTCCTATCTGCCATGTCATTAGATGGAGGGGGAACATCCAGTTTAGGCACAGATAACTTTTTTACTTGGGTTTGAAGCTTGACAATGAAAGCAGATGTAGAGGCTCTCTCTTGAGCAACTTCCTTTTGTAGTTCAAGGAGACCTTGAGCAGCATGCTCTGACATATGCTCTAATTAATCAAAGGAGCAGGAAATAAACTTTTTAAGTTTTTCCACAAGTTGTTTGAAATAAGAAAGGTAAGTGTTAAGGGTGGATTCTACTTGAGTTTGCTAAAAATTTTGCAGCTGGTGAAATTCATGCAGACTTTCCCTGGAGTACTTGTGGATGGATAAGTGCATTTGCTCTATAGAGGCAACCAAGCAAGCTTGAGAAGTAATAGAGCTGTGTTGTTTATCAGATACCAAAGAGAACAGGGAGTAAATTCACTGCTGGTAGTCAGCAAACTGAACCCAATGGTTAGTTACAGCAGTTTGGAGAGACAAGATTTCTTGGATGTGAAGCCCCAACACCATTTGATAGTAAACCAAGGTGGGCTTCAAAAAGAATAAGAGTAGATGGTCATCAGAGCTGGCTGCTGAGAGGATATGTTGCAGGAATTATGGGGCAACAATTAATTTGTAATATTCTTCTTGATTAAAATGTAGTTGAAGGAGGGGGATGGCTCCATCACGGGCTATCCCAAGGGCTACTGCCATGACTTGCTCCAAGTTGGGGTGCCCATAGGGTAAGCTACTAGACAGGGGCCATTTCCTAGGTTCAAGACAGTGGGGACAATAGGCAGGTCTGAGATTTCTTCTTCAATAGGAGGACTGGTAATTTCAGGCAAAGACAGCTCCTGTAGCAGAGTAGGGGAAAGGCCTGATAACATAGCAGCAAAAGGAATCACCTAGGGGCTTGAAGCTTCTGTAGTGAGCACCATTTTTTTGTGTTCTGAGGCACAGCACAAGCACACAACAGGGAATGCTAACCTTAGGATTGTATTTTTACTAAGTCTTAGTCAGTTGGCAGAGAAGGTTATATAATTACCTTGTGGCCCTGAATGAATAACATCTACTAGATGTGGCTAGAGAGAGGTGCTGAAGTACTTGAAGACACAAAGACAGAAATTTGAATAGAACATAATTTTATTGGTGATATTAAAAAGGATTATATATTGGTTGTGGTTACCACAAAATAATACAAGAACAATAGGATCACTTTCCACAAGCATGAGTGGGGCAAGTGAGTTGTGCAGAATCAGGAAGACAAACAGATGAATTTCCAACTTCAGAAATAGACCCATTTTGAGGAGCAAAAGAAAAAGCAAAATCAAGGGATTTGTCCTTGAAATAACCCAACAAAGGCAAAATCAAAAGAGTGTGAATATTAGCATTCACAACACCACCTGGAACTTATTCTGGAGAAACTACCCTAATCCAATCTCCACGCCAAACTTAAGAAGTACAAATTCTTTCACCCCAAAGTGAAATTCCTCAGCTATGTAGTAAAAAAGGAGAGTTTGCCATGGCACAAGAAAAATTGGATTCAGTAAGCATCTGGCCCCTGCCCACATGCTGTAAGGAAGCTAGGAGCTTCCTGAGACTGGCAAACTACTGCATAAATTTCATCCAAAAAATTCATTGATCACCCTGCCTCTGACACTCCTCTGCTCTGAGAAGGTCCCATTTGTCTAGTCCCCTAAATGCACATCAGCATTTGAAGCCCTGAAAATTGTTTTCACTTCTGCTCCTGCCCTGACCATGCCCAATCCTTCCAATCTTTTGTCCTTGAGACTGACATGTCTGACTTTGCAGTGGGTGGGGTCCTTCTTCAGGAAGAAGGAGATGGTATTGTGATAATTGGGGAGTAAGCTAGTAGGGAAAAACCATGATCTTAACTGTAATAAAATTTTGATTGCAGCAACAACTAAAAAATTGCTGCCAACAATTCCTTGGAGGCCAAAGGGGGGAAGGAATCAACTGAACACCAAAAGCAACAGAAAAACCAAATGGCCAAATTAGACTAACAAATTTCAATATTTATTAGATTAGAGAATAATAAAGCAAGGTCTTTTATCATGCTTGCATTCATTTAAGGGAGGAAGATGTAATTGGGGTGAGGTTTTGAGTGCTCAAAACTAATTAGCCAAAAATATGAGGGGTTATGGATGTATTTCTTGATGTAGGAAAATCTGGACAAAGTTCAAATTGACAGAATCAAAAATAAAAACTGACACAACTAAAAATACAGGAACCTGTCTTGGATGCAGTTACAACTACTCCTGGCTGCTCTTGCACATTATATTTAGCCAGAGGTGTCTCTTGGGTGGGTTAGGTGGGGCATCTTTGGAATAATTCCACAAGTATTAAACCAATGGCTTTCTTGGGCTTTTTAAGTAACTTTTGAATAATTGTTCAAACGCAATTTGGTGGAGGTCCCCAAGCATTTGGCAGGAATTGAAGTGGAGGCCTAAGGTGGAGGCATATCTTTACAGGTATGCTACATCCTGTAGCATTTTACTTTAAAAAGATGCTCCCTGCTAAAGGGAATTACCCAATCTATGACAAGGAAACTCTTTTAATAATGAAGGCCTTGAAGTACTGGTGTAGGTACCTATGTGATGCCAAGTTCTCAGTTTAGGTTCTCACCAACCACAAGAACTTAGTTTATCTCTTCAAAACACACCAACTAAACCAATAACAAGGAAGATGGGACCTAGAGCTGGCATATTACACCCCAATCATTGACTATAAACCTGGAAAGGTGAATGTGGTACCAGACTTCCTAAGCATAAGAGCTGACTTAACACCAGAACATACCAAAACCCTTAACCACAATACCCATGCCCTCCTGTGTTCTGTCAGCCTGGGTGTTTATTTGAACTACCTGAAGATTAGAGCCAGAAAGCATGATGTAATGAGAGCCCAACCCCTCAACAAGTTTTCCAAGTCCACAATTACTGACCTCTCTAAATCCATAGACAGTGCTCATTACAAGAAGGGCTACTCACTGAAAGGCACAATGTTGATGCTCCACAACAGAATTTATGTACCCAAAGGGAACACCAGGACTGACATCTTGAGATATTACCACAACTCGGAGATGACATGACCCCAGGGAGACTCAAAACCCTCAGGAGCATCAAAAGAAAACCTTTCATGGCCCAGAATCAAGAAGTGAGCGCTTACTTGAAAGTATGTGAGACCTGCAGAAGGAGAAAAACTTGAAGAAACAAGCCCAAAAAACTAATAAGACCCCTGGATATACCTGCAGGGCCCTGGAGATCTGTCTCCATGTATTAAATTGTGGAACTGACCCTGTTAACCTCCTTTAACGTGATACTGGACATGGTAGACTGCTTCACCAAAATGACATACTTTGTACCAACCACCACCAATTGCACAGCAGCAGAGACAGCTCAACACTTCCATGACTGCATCCTCACTCAACACAGAAAGCCTGAGGAAATCATCACAGACAGAGGAATCCAATTCACTTCAAACTACTGGACACAGGTGATGAAAGTCTTGGGAATCAAGCACTGCAGATCTACCTCTTACCACACACAGACAGTCAGCCAAACAGAAAGAGTTAACCAAATCCTTGAGAAATACCTCCAATGCTACCCAAATGCTGATCAAGACAACTGAGCTAAGATGCTTCCCATGGCCCAGTTTACCTACAACAGCAAAGATCACATCTCCACTGGAATGTCTCTTTTCAAAGCCAACTATGGATTTGACCCCACCTGGAACCCCAAAATTGGTGAAAAGAAAACCAACACTACTGGACACACCTGGATCAAATAGATACACAGCACCTAAGCCATCTGCCTAGTCAACCTAAACTACACATTACAGACGTACAAGGCCTTTTCTGACCAGAAGAAAACCTCTGGCTAACCCCTGCAAGTTGGATCCAAGGTTTACTGGACTCCTGGAATGTACCCCTACATATACCTTGTAGAAAACTAACCCACAGAAGGAGTGGCCCCTACAAGATTACCAAGCTGATTGGAGAGATGGCTTTCAAACTAGAACTAACCCCCACCTGGAAGATCCACAACATATCCCACTGCTCCCTACTGTTCAAAAAAGACAGAACATCACTCTCCCACCAACAACTCAAGACTGACCCTCCCCCCATCCAAACAGGCCACTCCAAGGATTATGAGATTGAATACATACACAGCAACAGAACATACCACTAAAGCCCCAATTAATATGTCAAGTGGAAATAATACCCTATAGAAAAAAGCACTTGGGAACCCCTGAGTAACCTAGCCAAAACCAAGATAGCTGTTCAACAATACTTGATCAAGAAGGACCCAGAAAGAGGGCTTTTGGGGAAGAAGGAGATGGTATCAGGAATGAAAATTTTCTTCCTCTTGAAGCCCAGTTCCAAGAGCAGATTTCAAACCCTGGTCCTGACTACTTTCAGGCTGCCAGGCCCAAGGACCAGGAGGGCATCCACCTGCGTTTTTTTGGGATTGAGTCCCCTTAAGCTGAGACTGCAAACCTTTCCCAGGATTAAGATACCAGCAAAAACCTTGAAACCACAGCGCCCAATGGAAGACAAAACAAATTTCCTAATGAAGCCAAAGTAATTACTACCATTAGTTTGATAAGTTTGAAGCCTATCTCAGTGGCCAATTAATATTTATCACCCAAGAAAAACGCAAAATTGAAGGCTTCCCCTATGACTATGACTCAAGAATAGAAGAGTTGAGCAACCCTTCTTGAGTATCCAGCCAATGAACAACTCCCCACCAACAGTGCCATTTTGCTACTCCAAAACCCGGGCCTCCTGGCCTCCTGGTCTCATATTTCTTGATCCTATGATGAACCCTGCATAATAGATGTAAAGTTTGGCAGTGGGGTACTATATAATCCCATAGACCTCACACTAAGAATTTATTGTTATTTTTAAATAAAAGAATATGATATATTATTTTCCCCAATTACTTCTATATTTTATCTTTGATGCTTACCAACTCAGTTCAAATCCTTCTGACCCGTCTGCCCCTTTACCTGCAGCTTATTGTCCACCAGGCGTCCTATTTAGTCATGCCTAATTTACAGAGTACCCTTTAAAGCCTGAATACAAAGACTTCATCTTTTAAAAGATAATAGAGCAAGATCTCTTGGACCAAAAAAAACGTTGAACAGATACAATATACAAGGCCCTTGGAATGTAACTGAGCCCTGTCTATTCTGAGATATATACAGCTATGTTGTAACTGTGCTGTTTTAGCAATATTATACTATAAATTCAGAACCTAAAGGTAAAAGTTCAGGATTGTCAAATTGTTTTTGTGTGAACTCACCAACTTAATGAAGTAATTTTCATCCCATAAAAGCTTACTTATTTATATAAAAGGATGAAAATTATTCCAGTAAGTTGGTGAGTTCATGCAAAAACAATTTGACAATACCGCATTTTACCTTTAGGTTCTGAATCTACAGTAAGGGAAAAATATTTGGAAGCTAAATAGTATTCTTTATTGAGAGATAAGTATTATATAATCATTATGAATCATGGATAACAGGAAAATGATTGTGTTGATCACACGGCTGGATGGTGAAGGGAGTGGGCTGATCCTGGTAATGAGTCAAGTGCCAAATTGAGGTATCCATTATAAGGGATCATCATCTATTCATGTTGTTGGATTTGAAAATTTGAGTTGACTTCCTAGTTTGGCTATGGGTCACTGGGAAGTCAGACTGCAGGTCACAAACCTATTTAGTCAGAGCCTTGTTGACAGGTCAAGCCTGCTGTTTCACCCCCCCCCCAACTGAAGGTTGGCCTCCTCTGGGGGCAGGTTGTCAGGGAGGTTGTCAGGATCCCAGGCGCTGTATTGGACTAATTGTTGTTCAGTGGCGGGCAAGGCAGTTTCTCGTTGTTTTTGTCTCTCTTTACAGGGTTGTAGGCAATCATGGTGTAGGGTCTTGTCTTGCTTATGTTTTTCAAGCCCTTGCACAAGGTAAGTGTTATTGTCATTTACCTTTAGAATGATTTCTGGCCCTACTTTCTTGGGTTGTAGTTTGCTTTTATCAACGTTCATGACCCAGACCTTGTCACCAACTTTGTGTCTATTTTGGATGAGAATGAATGTATCTTGCAAATGTTTCTCTTCCTTTTTCAACTGATCATTGTTGGCCTGCATCACTTGAGATGCTGAAAGAGGGGGGATCTTGCTGGGTATTTCCAGCTTTGATCCTGAGATAGCTTGGATAATATTGGGTTATGTGCCATAAACGAGCTCAAAAAGGGCTCTTCCCAGTGGATCTGCTCACACAAGTTTGACACACAAGGAGTGCAGTTGATAGCTACTTAGGCAAGTCCTCAGATCGCCTGGCTGTGAGCTTGGCAAGGGCCTTCACTAAGCTGCTGTTTAGCTGCTCAACCTGTCCATTGGCCTAAGAGTGGTAAGACATTATCACTGTGTGTTTGAGCCCATTATTTGTGAGGTATACATTGGTGTTTTCTGAGGTCAACCCTTTGTCTCCATCTGTGATTAGTAGTTCTAGCTTTCCAAACTTGCAAATGATCTCCTTTCTAATAAAGCAATAAACGTTGTTGCCTGTATGTGTCTTCACTGCCTGCGCCACTGGCCAGCAAGTGGCAAAGTTGATGGTGATGATGATATACTTCTTATTATTGTGTTTTCTAGGCATGAGCCCACAATGTCTAGAGCCCATACCTTGAAGGGTAACTGGGAGAAAATGGACAACACAGACTTAGGTGGAATGTTACTTCTTGCAAACTTTTCACATACTTTGCATTGGTTGGGAACTTCTTGGAGGTCCCAGTATAGAGCTGGCCACCATGCCTTGTACTTGAGAAATTTTTAAAGGTTGCAGCTCTTGATGTGGCCTAAAACTCTGTAATAGCCTAGAATGATGCCAACTCTTTGGTTTGTGGGGATATACAAAATAGTGCTTTCATCAGCCATATTTTGGTGTAGCATCCTGTATACATCCAATAATAGATGTTTATTTTTGATGAGTGTTTCTTTAGTGATGTTTTTAGTACCTGGGGGAAGCCTTTGTCTTTAGTTCTGAGTACCAGGAGAGGCCAATGTGGGTCTAGGCTGTTTTCCCCTTGTGTGGCTTTGACATATAGACAAGAGAGTGTGTCTGCCATGGCAAGTTTAGGTCCTGGTTTATACTGGATAATCATGCTAAACCTTTCAAGGAGTTAAATACAGCGCGCCTGGCGTCTGGACAGGTTGGCTTGTGTTTTGAAATATATGATGGACTTATGATCAGTTAGAGCGGTGAACTCCTCTTGAAGTTCCAGTTAACAGCGCCATTTAACAAGACAGTGCACAATTGCCAGCAGTTCCTTATTGTGTATGGGGTAGCAGCACTTGCTGTCTGTTAACTTGCACAACTTGTAAGCTACAGGCAGGAAAACACCATTGGTGTTCTTGATATGTAACACGCCTCCAATAGAGTTATCAGAGGCATCTGTCCTCATTTGGTACTCTCCATCACACTTGGGACACTAGAGAATGGGCGCAGTTGTCAACTTTTCTTTTAGGCGCTGGAAAAAGAGGTCTCTTTGTGGGGTCCACACAAACTTGAATTTGGTGCCAGTTATTGATGACAAGGGGGTCATCAGAACACCACAGTTGGGTATGCATCTTCAAATGTAGGCAACCATCCCCAAGAATGTACAAAGCTCAGACTTGTCTTTTGGCGGTAGCACTTTACAGATGGCCTGGATTTTCTGGTTGTCAGGTTTGATACTGTCTTTTAAGACTACATGCCCCAATAAGGGTAACTTTTGCAGAAAAATTGACACTTAGAGGGATTGGCCAACAACTTGTGTTGCGCTAAGGTGGCAAAGACTGCTTCTAGATCCTTATGGTGTTGCTCCACTGAAGGGCTGTATACAATAATGTTATCTAAGTATACTAGTGCGTGTTTGCCAATGTGGGGGGAAAGACTTTGTTTATAAAAGTAACAAAGGTTGATGGTGTGTTTGTCATCCCAAAGTTAAGCACAACATACTCATATGATCTGTATTTAGTGCAAAAGGCTGTTTTTGGTATGTCTTCTTCTTTAATACAGATTTGGTTGTATCCTGCTGTCAGGTCAATCTTTGAAAGGACAGTTGCTCAGCCCAGGGCATTGAAGAGGTCATCAATGAGTTGCTGCAGGTAACAATTATTGATGGTAACTTTCTTTAGGGCACAATAGTTAGTTACAAGGTGGAGGGTACCATCCTTCTTTTCCACAAAGAAGACAGCAGCACCAAAGGGCAACTGTGAGGGGCAGATAAGTCCTTTTTCCAGCACTCCTTGAGGTACGCATGGATAGTGTTGTCCTCATTTGGAGTGAGGCAGTAAATAGGGCGCGCCTTGGGCACTACTCCTTTGAGCTGGATGGAGTGCTGTATGTGTTTCTCTGGTGGCAAACCTGGTAGTGCCTCCTTGAATGTTTCTGGATGACAATCTACAATTTCTCTATCATTATGGGTGGTGATATCCTGATGGTCTTTGAAGTGTATAATCTTGTATTGATAGGAGTCCCAGTTGATTGTTGTTTGGAATTTTGACCAAGCAATGATGCCAATTATGACAAAGCCCACAGATTAGGACTGTTACAACCAAATCCATAAATTAGTAGTACAAAATACAATGATACTAATTATGGCAGAGCTTGCGGATATGAATTGTAGCTACCAAACTACATAAATTGATAGTATAAACTATGTGCATATTGAATCAGCATTAGTCTGCTGACTTGAGCCTTAAACTAGCCAATGATAAGTGCTGCCGCAGCAATTAAATAAGACATGATTTGCTGCCACAGCACTTTAAAAATACACAAGCGCTGCAGCGCCGCCTAGCAATTGGATTAGGCGCCAAACTACTTTTACTTCAAGCGCTGCTGCACCAACTGAAAATTATTGCAAGCGCTGCGGCGCTGCGGCGCCGCCTGGCAAATATTGCAGGCACCAAGGCGCCGCTTTACTTTTACATTGAGCGCTGGGTTCAATTCCCCATAATCTCAAATTCCCATATTTATCACATTAATAAGCATTAAGCTTACAGTATATCAGAAAAGTAGGAAGTGATCCTGAAGTACTAAACTATTCCATGCCAGCAAGGATCACCGGTGCTGGGTGAAGATGAAAATATTCTATTGGTTGACATGCAATAAGTACCAAACCTAGATTAATAATTACCTAAAATTAGGGCGTGTTAGAATGTCCTAGAAGACATTGCTACCAGCCCAGAGATTACCCTGGTAGAAGGTATAAGAAGAATTAGTCATTTACAATAAAATCATCTTTGAACCATCTTTATTTTATCCTTAATCTGGTTGACATTTATCCTAATCCTTAAGTGCTTCTGCGCAATCAGAAGCCATTGCTGGGCAATAATCATGGTTCCATTCTATCCTGGCTCTTCTGATACAGCACTACTCATATCCTCACATATGACTGTATTCTGGCAAATATCCTGTGCCCTATAATCTCAAACAATTGTGGCAATGTAATGCAAAAAGAGCAACAATTGTCTTGAGGTTTTCTTTTTTGTCCAGGGTCTCTGTGATGCGCACAAAAATGTGGTCTCATAGGAGCTGATCTACTGAGTCAGGGTAGATCTGGTGGTTGACGCCCTTGCGTTTGATGGTCAATACTGAGGTTACCCAGTCTATGTGGGGGTTGTTCCTTTGCAACCATTCCAGACCCAGCACAATTTCAAACTTAGAAAAGTCAATGACGGATCCTTAGATGGCGGAGTGCAGGTTCTCTAGCGTAATGGAGAAGGGTGTCAGGATACTGCATCCCAGGGGAGAGACTGTCAGCCTCAGCTGCCAACTTATGTGGTTGGGAGGAGGGTAGAGCTCACCATAGAAGGGGTGCTAACTTGATGAGATAAGATGCTGATTGTCCCACTAAGGCCCAGGGTCCAGCAGCGGGTACCATAGTGTCAACTAACCCAGCCAAGGTGATGTAGACAATGCCTGCATATTGGTTGGCTGTGGGCAGAGACAGTCCTGGGTTGGTGTGTAGGTGGTCAGGTTTGGGTGTTGAGGGTGCTTCCATATCTATCTGGTAGGTAGGCAAATAGTTCTACTTCACACAGATTTTGGGGTCTGGTTGTTTGTACCAAGCAACTTTGTGAAAAGCTGTTTGTGGGGTAATCTGTTGGGTCAGGTGGTCTGGGCAGGGGGTATCCTTCACAGTCAACTCATGATACTCTTAATTAAGGGGGTAGTCAGAGAAATGTAGTGGGCCAAAGGGAGCTCCTGGAGGACGATAAAATGTGGGCCAGGTTTTGGGGGCTTCCTCAGGAATGCAGGCTGTCTGCCCAAGATTTTTGGTTGCAACAGTAGTAAAATGGAAAACAACCAAGACAAAATAAGGAATAAAATGGTAGAACCAAGGTCCCATAATCTTATTTATTTCAGAATGTCAATACCATTTTGTCAAGACTTTATGGGGTTTAAATACCATTTAAAATGCTAAGTTTGAAATCTAGCCCATCACCTGATGGCTGAGTTTGCTCAGTTTTCTCTGGGCCAAGATTTCTGGCTCCATTCTGATCCTTCAGGCCCGTCATATCTTCTGTTGGAATGATCTCCATCTGACGGTCCATACACAACCTCTTCACGCCTTCATCATTGCCTCCAGAGTTCTTGTCATCAGGGACCAAGAGACCTCCAGAAATCCTAAGCCGGGACAATTTTTGCTCCATAAGCCACACATCTTCAGGAGTGGCTTTGGGATCACTACATGACAGGGGATCACATGGCCCGGTGACCCAGGTTTCTAGTCAATTATCAGAATTCCCTTTGGATTTTGGCCCATTATGATGAGCAGCAAACCCCTTTTCTGACGGCCCATCAACTATAACAGGAGTGACATCATAATGGTTTAGAGCTTCCAGTAATCCAGCTTGTTCCTGAAAATTTGTGGCCAGGCGGACCTGTGAATTTCCCTAATTAGTTGGGTTTGAACTAATGCCTGTTTCAGCTCTTCCACCGGCTAGTTGTGAAAAACACAGGCAGGCAGCCCGAGGGCCTGCAGGATACCCACAATCCTCAGAATCAGGTCCTGAGTTTGATTCTCCTAGTTAGAGTTTCCCACTTATTTTGGCAGAAATGTCATTTGTGACAAATGGGAAGTCTCTTGTGTCACAGCAATGTGATGTTCATCAGCTAAAACTATGTTCTTAATCTTCAAAGGATTAGTGGTTAGCTTCAACTTGTCCACAAAGTTGCTGTTGGCAAGCGTGAAATCTGAGCCAGAGTCCAGGAGCACTGAGCCAGTGTAACTACAAAAACAGAAAGGATAGGACATCAGTTTATTAGGATGTCTGGCAATGATGTAAAGTACTGGATCTTCCAAGGGCACTTGGATCATTTGACACTGGTCTATGTCCTTGGGTCAGTACATATTGTTGGGCAAATCAGGAGTTGTGTGGGGAGAGCTTGGCTTGCTTAGTGCTCTCCCCAGGCTTTTTCCTTGTCCTGATTGTCTTGGGTAGTAGTGACTTGGAAGTGGGTGCAATTTGACTGTCAATTGCTTCTGTTGCTATGGCCATTTGAGCCCAAGGGTTTATGGCCTGAGTTATTGATGTTGTTATTGTTGCCAGGAGGAGGGTGGTTTGAGTGGCCTGCTGGGTGAGAGTCCTTGGGTCTCTCTCTCTTCCCATTCTGTGCTTTATGGAGGGCATTGAGCGTCTGTTTTGCCTTTTCTGCCTCACTATAAAGGCTTTGCAGATTGGTTACTTGGTCCAGGTTGATATGTCTCATCACGTGTGACTTAGGGTTGTTGTATTACATGAGATGTGTAGCTGGAGTGTCAAAGGCCATGTCTGAGGGGGCATTTAGGCAGAGCTTCTCATATGCTTGGGTGAGCTCTTTTAATGTGCCTGTCTGGGCCAGGTTCTTTATTTGGTGTATGATCATGAGGTTGGTGTCTTTCAGCACAAATCTCACTAAGAATTCCTGCTTGAAGGTGTCCCAGTCTTTTCCAGTGTGGTCCTTGTGCCACTTGTTGCACCAGGTGCCTGTATTATGTGTAAGGCAAATGGAAATCTCTGAAATCCAGAAGTATTGTGGGCATTCTATTTGTGCTAGTTTGCTGTGAGCATATTGCATCCATGCTGTGGCATTGTTGCTGTTGGCTCCAGTGAATGATTCCAAGGTGGCGCTTTGAAGTTGTTGGGCTATATGGTATAGCATAATACTTTTATCTGTTGCTTGAGGGGTGGTGGTAGGTGCTTGAAAGAAACCTTGTGCCAACAGGTCATTGAAGGCAGAGACAAGTATCACTAGGTTCTAATATAGCACAAACTCCTCTGGTATCTTGTTACTTGAAGTATACAGTTTCCAGTCCATTGGAAGGCCAGACATGATTCTATTGTAGATTTGTTGACCGTAGCAAGTACAAATAACGGGTGAAATTTTGAAAAGAAAGGTAGGATAGGAAACCTACCTGCGCTACCAATGTTGTAACTGTGCTGTTTTAGCAGAGTTACAAGGGGAAAAATATTTGGAAACTAGAGAGTATTCTTTATTTGGATATAGTTATTATATAGCTATTGTGAATCATGGATAACAGGAACATGATTGTGTTGATCACATGGCTGGATGATGAAGGGGGTGGCTTGATCCTAGTAATGAGTCAAGCGCCAAATTGAGGTATCCACCATAAAGGATCATCATCTATTCATGTTGTTGGATTTGGAAATTTGAGTTTACTTCCTAGTTTGTCTATGGGTCACTGGGAAGTTGGATTGTGGGTCATAAACCCGCTTAGTTGGAGCCTTCTTGGCGGGTCAAGTATGCTGTTTTGACATATTCCTGTCTGTGTACCAGTTGGATATGGAGCTGCTAATCACCCCTAAGCCAATGCCCACACCCAATTCTGAACTTTCTCTGGACCACACAAGAAAGCTGTTTGAAATAGTGTACATCACCCTCACTGGAGTGGTTGTCACTATAATTCCGGCCGCTGGACCATGGTCCTGGGTGGGAAAATCAATGTCCTACTTTATTAAGTTAGTACCAATCTTGTGGTGGGCTCTGTCTGCAAAACCTGCAGCCTGTGTGTTCCCAGAAAACAACAAAATGGCTGCCCAAGGATGGTTTCCTGACACCTATCATCATTGGATAGCTTTGGAGAATAGATTTCAGAACCCTTCTGTTGACAAGTTTTATTTCTAAGGCCATGATGACCAGCAGAATCTGTGTTATTCACTGGTATTTGGTTCATCTGGGTGCCCTTATCATTGGTGAAATTGTGGAAAATTTTGGCCAAAACTCCAATGATGTGTTATAATACCTTAATTTATGTGCAAGGACTATGTGGCACATTGTTGGTTTAGACCTCTCCTTGGTTTGGGGAAAACCCCATTAGTTTGTGGGCTCCTGATCAAATAGCCTTTAGATTTGAGCCCAAAAAATATGGGCAGTGGGCATCTGGCCCTTTTGGAAAGCGGTTGCAGGGTGGTCAATCAGGGGTTCAAATCTTGATTGTGATTCTGCTTTATAAAAAAGCAAAATGTCATTTTTGATATATAGTTTTAAGCCCCAGAGTCAGACGTCTATACAATATGACATGTGTAAATTCACTGCCCCCTTTGGCCTTGGACAGGACAGTATTCCCCCGCCGTACAAAGAAATCCTCTCAAAGTCCAGCTAAACCACTCAATTCACTTAAAGATCTGGCTCATACTGTTGATGAAAGATTTGTAGTTGCATATGCTTTGGATGCTCCACCCCTCACTTCCCCTTACATGGAATAAACCCTGATCAATTTAGACTATTTACTAGCCTGGTGTCAACCATTGTTGAAGAGCATCAGAACTGCCCAATCAAATTGATCCACATTGGTCTTCTCAAAGGCAAATGGTTAACAAATGTTTTTACCCAACTCTAGCTAATCAGATGGCACTCTGTAAATTATTTTAAACCCCTTCAGCTCCCCTGACTTAAGTCAGCAAAATTTCTCCTCCCACCAATCAGATTCTGGTAAGGAGTCATGTGACTGACTATTGGGTGAAAACTTCCCTTAAACATAGCCAGGGGACTGAAAGTCACCTGCTTGTTGATTCTCTGATTATAATAAATTTGAGAAAACTGTTTGAACTCTGTCCTGAAGTTCATATATGCTTTGACAGAAGTGTTAACCTTTATTTCTTTAAATTTTACCTTCTACCGGCCTGGTTCAAACCCTGTTGCCATCTCAAAGCACCTAGGGAAAGTATTAGCACCTAGTTGTTGTCTTCTTTACTTTTGCTTTTTAAAGCTCACTTCAATCTTGAAAATTCAAGTTACATTATACATAATTTATTACTTTTATTTTATATTTTCCTTGTTTTCACTCAATTTTGAGCCTGTCTTTGCTTTGATCACTGTTCAAGGCTCCTGAGACCGTGTCTAAGTCCCCCTTAAGCCTACAAGTCTTTTCTGACTTGTTTTTCATATTGGTGCCCATATCTCCATCATTTTTACTGTTCCAAAGGCCAAAAATTATACTGTTGTACTCCAAATTTCCTGGAGAATTTGACCATGATACTCCTGGCTCTTAATTTTGCAGTGTTTTCTTTGGCTCCTTTTCTGCTGCTCCTCTGTTCTACTTCCCCTGATTTGTGAGTTGCCTCTCCTCTTTAGCCCATCTTGTGGGTGGCAATCCTTTGAGTCTCTTGCACTTCCCAAGTGATCTCATTGTTTTGGGAGAGGCCCTAGTTAAGAGTCTGACTTGTGATGACTTAGACTTGTACTCTGCTGATCCCCTATTGTCTGACCCCTCTGTAGATGGAGTTTCTTTCTCCCCCCTCTGCCACAGGAGAGCGTCAATCCTGCCCCCCCTGAGGGAATCTGATGTCCCTATCCTGGTTTCCCCATATGCACCTTGGTTACTCACTGGTCTTGTGTTGATGGGACTTGATGCCTACTTCCCTCAACTTTCCCTGGTATCCTCCCTCTGGTCCCCCCTTAGAGTGGCCGTCCCAGTGCTTTGCTGGGCGGCATCCTGGTGGTTCATGTCACCAGGATGGGAACCAAACTTAGTTAGGTTAGCCCCTCTCTCTCACAACATGGGTTTAGTTACATAACATCCAGCACAGGCTAAATGTTTATCTTTCTAATTTGCACAATAGATTAGGGTACCAACAGTGATGCTAATTGATGTTCTATTTTTAACACATAGTTTCCATTAACCTATAACATATTTTGTCACTTCAATATTTAAAGAGCCACTGGCAGTGCAACAATGTAATTCACCATCTATGCTATTGTTTCTAAATTTACAATTACTTCCTCTTGAGAAACCCATTCCCCAAGAAATTCTCCAATTAATGAATAATTGATGGTACTCTTATCATACTGTAAATTCAGAACCTAAAGGTAAAAATGCAGGATTGTCAAATTGTTTTTGTGTGAACTCACCAACTTAATGGGATAATTTTCATCCCAGAAAAACTTACTTTTTTATATAAAAGGATGAAAATTATTCCAGTAAGTTAGTGAGTTCACGCAAAAACAATTTGAAAATCCCGCATTTTTACCTTTAGGTTCTGAATCTACAGTATGTTCATCTTATACAGGGATCAAAATTTTGAATCATAAATAAAGCATTACCTGGAAAAGCCCCATGACTACCATGATCTACATGGACAGTATATGGCTTTCTGTGATACTATATAATCCTGAATATCCATATCAAATAAAGTACCATTTTCTTCTCAATTTCTCTCTTTATTTTGTCTATTATATTTCCCAGAAGTATATACTCAATATTCTCAATTTTTTGGAAATAGCTTTTAATCTGGTGCCTCAATATTGACTCTATTTTATTACTAGCGCAGAAGTCAATAGTGTGTTTCTTGTCATGGCCATAGTTTTCCTGGGTGTGGCTTGGCCAAAGCGCTGCCACCTGGGGAAACCCGGCCCAAAGCCTTGCCTGCTTGCGGCAATCTTAGATTTAAATCTAACAATTGATTGCAAGTGGGTGGTGGCACGGGAAATTGGGTCCAAGTGGGATGTGGATGCCCCACGCCCAATTTTCCCTTCCTTGACCTGCTGGTCAACAAATTCTGACCTCAAAGGAGGTCAGGTAACAGCTTACAGAACCACCATTGGTGATATCTGTAAGCTGTCTAAATATTGTATTCAAGGAGGCCACCTCATCAAGATGTACCCAAAGGCTTTAAGTAACAATTGTCCCCACCAAACTACCTTATTAGTTTGATATTTACTCTCAATAAATATTTTGCCTCAATGATTCACTTATTTCAATATTTTTCAATCTGATTTGTAATAACTAGACTGCTAGATTCTGCTTTCTCACCTCTGTAATTTTCTGGTAATCTTCCACCTCCTGCTGAAATGATTCCTGAAACCCGCAAAATTGAATGTGAGCCTATCTATGCTGCTGATTCCTTAACATTGAGCCAAATGAAGGTCTTCCTGATGTACCTGTGCATAATCTTCTGCTGCACCTTTCCTTATTCACTCTTCAAGGGTTATCATTTATGAGTAAACACACATTGTCTCCTCCTAATTGGTAATGTCATCCTAATTTGGGTGTACATTACCCATTTGATTAATTACAACAAGCTCTCTCTCTACTTTACCCTGATATTTCTATAATAATTTAGCCAATCAGGGACCAGCTACAATTATTACATCCTGTGTGTTCTTGATTAGGCTAGTGCCCACATGCCAAAGGGGTGAAATATTAAGGTGTCTGATATCACAGTAGGCCCTATTTGTAGCATGGCACACTGGCAAGGTCCAAGGGATTTTCTCATTCAGGGTCCCTATTGTTCTCTCAGGTAATTCTCAGTCAATATTAAGGAATATCAATTTCCTGATATGATTTATCATGATACTAT